>OX451736.1:1246561133-1246949899 GCA_948472305.1 Vicia faba
GAAAGCTTACAATGTGCTCTACAACCCATATTTGAATCACTTTTGAAAATTCCCCTTGGAACTATATGAAAAAGTGCCATGAAGTTAGGTCAAAATCCTAACCAAAACTAGGGCAAAATTTCACTAAGTGTTCAATTTCAAGACCATGACTTTAGGAATTAATAACTTGAGATCCAAGAATTTTTAGAAGAAGTTGTGTAAAGAAATATTTAAGATATCATTTATATCTACAAATTTCATGTTGAAAGTTTCTTCTGAATCATCTTGCATCATGGTGAAAAATTGGCTCAAAGTTTCGAAAAAACATGAAGTTTTAAACACTTAGAAAATTTTCTAAGTTAGAAAACTTTGACTTTTCAAAATGAAATCTTGACTTTTTGATTTCTTGATGAATAAGTTTCATATTTTGACATGTTTTGATGAATTGTGATCTTTGACATTGAATTTTGACCAAAAAGTCAAAGTTTGACTTTTTAGTGTACAATTGACTATTGATCAATTGATTGAGAATTCATTATCAATCCAATTGATCTTGAGCAATGTTTTAGGTCATGCCATCAGGTAAAAATGATGCAATTTAACTCCTGAGATCATGCTTCAAACCAATTGAGCATTTGCTAGGTCAAAAATCAGAAATTGCCCTTTCTCAGTCAAAACCCTAATTTTGACCATTTTGCCCTTTTGATGATTTGATCAAATTTCTTAAGGGATTATGGTCCAAACTTTATCAAATGATACATATGAGTTTATAATGTTTATGTGGATCAAAAACTATGATGTTTGACTGTAAATTGGCCAAAGTTGACTTTTTCCCCAATACAGTTGATTTTTAGGTCAACTACTCCATTGATTGAGCAAATGTGTGATCCAAGGCTTGAAACTTGTCATGAGAAATATTGTAGGTCCATAATGATCCATGAAATTCATATGAAGCATTTAAAGTTCAATTATCCTTGTGCAATCTCAAACCCTAATTTTGGCCATCAGTGCTTAAGGAGGTGTCTTGAGCTGATCAACCCTAGTGCAATCTTGAACCAAGAGAGATCTTTGTGAGAAAATATTTGATGAATGAGAGGGAAAATTTTGGGGTGCAACAACTGCCCCTATTCAATCTTCTTAAACCTGAAGAGTTAGATTGGCGGATCCGTCATTCGTGACTTGAAGGTGAAAGATGATTGAACTTTAGAGTGCCCAGAAATTTACACTCGAAGATGGATGGTGTGATACGGTGGGAGAACTGACTTGGGTTTTGCGTTTGTGTTCGAAAATGTTTCGTTTTAGCAAGAGTCGCCACCGACTTTTCATTTTATCCTAAGGAAAGGTCAAAAAGCACAGGAAAGACCTTTGAGATGTTTTCTTGGGTTCGGGGAGTAGATTATAGAAAGGGAAGGTATTAGCACCCTTTCTATCCATGGTTATCCATGGGCTCTTAGTTACTTGCTTAGATCACTTGCTTTTCATTTTCAATTAATTGAAATGGTGCTTTGTGTGTGGTTTTGAAAGATGTTTTGAAAAGAGGCCATCATTGTGGCAACCTTTGTAATGATTCTTGTTTGAATGTATACAAAGGTGTACGTCTTTTTGAAAGGTTTTCAATGTTTTGAAAGTTGTTTTGAAATTGTGTTGTGGAGTGTGTTTTGAAAAATAGCAAGGATGTTTTGCAAGATTTTTGATCAAGTAACTAAGAGTTGTCTACCCTATTTTACTCAAAGATCTTTCTTATGTTTTTATCCCTTTTAACAGTGTTGCTTCACCATTGTATTTGGTGAACAACCTTGTGTTAGGATGTAAACGAGACAGGCGCGGGTCATCGTATGACCATGATAGCAATGTTGTGAAATGACTTAGCACTTTTCTGTGGGGACTAAGATCATTTTGAAAGGCAACTTTGATAGCGTCATCGAGGGACTATGATCTTTTTTCAATTCGTTTGTGCTAATACATCCCACATGCATAACATGGCCATTTTTATAACGCAACAAGTGGATGGAACCATAAGGGTGCAAGTGTGCATTGTGTTTGTTTTTCATGCATTGTTATCTTTGATTTTTGGGTTGTCTAACTGTTGATTTTATCTTGCCATACACACCTAATTACTAGCATTTGTACAAAGAAATAAAAATGCAGGAAATAAATATCCTACACTATTACAACCATATTGAATTGCATGAGAATATAAAGGCCAAAATAAGGTAAAAGCAAGAAAAATGAGTGTCTTTCGACTCAGGCAGGAGCACCCTTCGATTTGCATTCTGTTGGCCTCCTTCAATTGGGGACTGGCATCAATAAGGTCATGTCCTTCGATTGGGAATTCGCGCCAGTGAGGTCATGGCCTTCGATTAGGAATTCGCGCCAGTGAGGTCATGGACTTCAATTAGGAATTCGCACCAGTGAGGCCATGTACTTCGTTTGGAGGCTGGCACCAGCATGGAAGTGCCTTTCGTCTGAGCCTGGACATAGTGCAAGTGTGCCTCTGGCTGGGCCTTTCTGCCTTGTTGCCTTCTTCGATTGGGCCTGGAATCTGTGCAAGATGCAATCTGACTTTCTGTTTCCTTCGATTGGGTCTGGAGTCAGTGAGGAATCCTGGGGCTTCGTTTCATACTCCTGTCTTTTGTTTATTTCGTTTGAGATATTAAATAGTAACATGGCCCAAGGCCATGCTATCATTACCTCAGGGCCAGGTTAGTTCTTAGAGCATTTGTAACAAACCAAAGAACAAAACCAAAAGGAGAGACAATAAAAACAAACTAAAAGAGTGGAAACGAAAAGGTAACAAACACTATGTATATGTTTGAAACGAAAAGGAAGCTTATTTACATGTTATGCCAGAAATGAAGGGTTCAAGGTTAAGAATGACTTACCTTGCTTGAGGCTGGAACGCGTGTTGGGCCTTTAAGTGGTTTCCTTGAATGCTTCTGGATTCGAAGGGAGGAACCAGGAGTTATGTATTTGATACTGGATAAGTGTGAGGTTCTTACTACTGGATTCAAAGGGTAACAAGGTATAGGGATGTTTCAGATTCTAAGGGGATAAGTGCTTGCTCTTTGGTTTGATACAGGCAGGTCTGAGTTTTTATTAGTTTTGATACAGGAAGGCTTGCAGTTGCAGTTGGATTGGCTTTAGGCAGGTTTGTTTGCAGTTGCAGTTGAACTGGATTGAGTTTTCTGGCTTTGGTAAGGAAGGCAGGTTTTGATGTTATGCAGGCCTCAAGGCTTGTTGTGCCTTAGGCTTGTATTTGTAACACAGGTTTGATGTTCTGGTGTTAGGCAGGAGGATGCAGTTCTAGATTTGTTGTTTGGATTCTGGGTATGTGTTTGATGAGTGTTTAAGTGTTTAAGTGTTTAAATGTTTAAGTGTTTAAGTGTTTGAGAATTTTGTGGTGTGTGAGAAATTTTTGAAGATTCGTTCCTCTGGCCAAAAGTCCTCTCAGCTTTGCATAAATTCCTCTATTTATAGAGGAAAATAATGGACATGTTTTCAACAGCCAGCCTTGCGAAAATAGTAAAATAATAGGTAACGTGACAGTACATGTGGTGGGCCTGTTGGCAGTTGGGGTGCAGAAGTTGTGACTCATGCTTCTGTCATTGCTTGTGGAGCAAAAATAATAAAATAAGGCCCAGCTGGAAAGTAAACATCCACTTGTGCCACAAAAGCAAGATGAATGGTTCAGATGGGGTTGCTTCATGCTGAAGGAAAATAGGCGCAAGACTCAAGACAGACTTTCCTAAAAGGTAGTACTGTGCTATTAAGTACAAGTGGTCTTAGACAATAAATGGGTACAGGCCTAAAAAGGGAAGACACGTGGCCTAGCCTATGGGTCTGAATGTTCAACTTGATATTTTGAGTCGAATCCTCCATCTTTCTACACCTTTCGACCAGACTAGGACAACACAGTATTCGTTTTCACCAGCTGTGTGTCCTTCGAATGGATTTCTTATGTACCCTTCGAATGGGCCTTCTTTGCCAGCTTCAAAGTCCAATTCGAATCTATTTAGAACATTCCCTATTAGACAACTTCGACCAGCCCTTGGCCTTGTGATGAGTCTAAGTTCTGATTTGAAGTGTTCAGAACTTCCTTCATCAGAGCATCTTAGATTAAGAGAAACTCTGCACTGAAATGCCATTCGAAGGTCATTTCGTTCTGATGTTCTTATTAAGGGAAACTCTGAAGTTCCAGTTGAAGGACACTCTGAAGTTCCAGTCCAAGGACCTTTTGAAATGCCAATTGAAGGGTATTTTTCCATATACCAATCAAAGGGTACTTGTTAAAATTCCAATTGAAAGGCTTTGTTAACATGCCAATCGAAAAGTGTTGTTCATGCTAATCGAAGGACATGGTTAACATGTCTGTCGAAGCTGCCTTGACACAATGCTAAATCGAATGATCTCGTGGCATGCCAATTGAAAGGCTTGGCCCAGGGTGCCAAACGAAAAGGTCTTTCAGAATTCCAATCGAAGGCCTTGACACAATGCCAATCGAAGTGCTTGTCCATAATGCCAATCGAAGGGAATTATCCATGCCAATCGAAAGGCTCCTTCAGAATACCAATCGAAGGGTCTTGACACAATGCCAATATAAGTGCTTGTCCATAATGCCAATCTAAGGGAATTATCCATGCCAATCGAAAGGCTCCTTCAGAATACCAATCGAAGGGTCTTTTAGAATGCCAATCGAAAGGTACTTAAAGCACCACTCAAAAATTTTCTTTTTCCTTAGGCAAGGGTTTCTGGTCAACCATGCAGGGGGAAGACTTTGGAAAACATGAGAGGGCAAATTTGGGGGTACAACAGTTGCCCCTGTTCAATCTTCTTACACCTGAAGAGTTAGATTGGCAAATCTGCCATTTGTGACTTGAAGGTGGAAGATGATTGAACACTAGAGTGCCCAGAAATTTGCACTCGGTGATGTGATGGTAGAGGGAATGGGCTTAAAGATGCCATCTGGAGATGTGACAGAATCTTGTCGGGGATGGGCTTAAAGATGCCATCTGGAGATGTGACAGAATCTTGTCGGGGATGGGCTTAAAGATGCCATCTGGAGATGTGACAGAATCTTGTCGGAGATGGGCTTAAAGATGCCATATGGAGATGTGACATAATCTTGTCGGGGATGGGCTTAAAGATGCCATCTGGAGATGTGACAGAATCTTGTCAGAGATGGGCTTAAAGATGCCATCAAAGAATGTTTGTTGAACTGTATGTTGTAGGTCAGAAGAATGAGCATCAAAATGGTATCCATATATGGAATGCATTTGAACTGTATCTGGAGACTGAATTTGTAAGAGCAAAAGAATGGCGTCCGTGTCTGGCGTGTATCTGAGTTGTAACTGTATTTGGTTTTTGAATGAATATCAGAATGACTGCTGTGTCTAAAGTGTATCTGTATTATGAATGGGTAACAGAGAAAAATCTGTGTATGGAGCAATTGTGTGCTGAGGATAAGTTCTGAATGAGTGACAGAATGACATCTGAATCTGGATCGTATATGGACTGTATCTGGAGTTTGAGATCTGTATGAGTAGCAGAATGACTTCCATGTCTGGAATTTATCTGAAACTGTAACGAGGATCTGAATGAGTGACAGAATGGCAACCATATCTGGAGCGTATCTGGACTGTATCTGGAGTTTGAGATCTGTATGAGTAGCAAAATGACTTCCATGTCTGGAGTGTATCTAAAACTGTAACTGGGATCTGAATGAGTGACAGAATGGAAACCGTATCTGGAGCGTATCTAGACTGTATCTGGAGTTTGAGATCTGTATGAGTAGCAGAATGACTTCCATGTCTAGAGTGTATCTGAAACTGTAATTGGGATCTGAATGAGTGACAGAATGGCAACCGAATCTGGATCGTATCTGGACTGTATCTTGCAGTTGAGATCTGTATGAGTAGCAGAATGACTTCCGTGTCTGGAGTATATCTAAAACTGTAACTAGGATCTGAATGAGTGACAGAATGACATTCGAATCTGGATCGTATCTGGACTGTATCTTGGAGTTGAGATCTGTATGAGTAGCAGAATGACTTCCGTGTCTGGAATATATCTGAAACTGTAACTGGGATCTGAATGAGTGACAGAATGACATCTGAATCTGGATCGTATCTAGACTGTATCTTGGAGTTGAGATCTGTATGAGTAGCAGAATGACTTCTGTGTCTGGGGCGTATCTGAAACTGTAACTGGGATCTGAATGAGTGACAGAATGACATATGAATCTGGATCGTATCTGGACTGTATCTTGGAGATGAGATCTGTATGAGTAGCAGAATGACTTCCGTGTCTGGAGTATATCTGAGACTGTAACTGGGATCCGAATGAGTGACAAAATGACATCCGAATCTGGATCGTTTCTGGACTGTATCTTGGAGTTGAGATCTGTATGAGTAGCAGAATGACTTTCGTGTATGGAGTATATCTGAGACTGTAACTGGGATCTGAATGAATGACAGAATGACATCTGAATCTGGATCGTATCTGGACTGTATCTTGGAGTTGAGATCTGTATGAGTAGCAGAATGACTTCCGTGTCTGGAGTATATCTGAGACTGTAACTAGGCTCTGAATGAGTGATAGAATGACATCCGAATCTGGATCGTATCTGGACTGTATCTTGGAGTTGAGATTTGTATGAGTAGCAGAATGACTTCCGTGTCTGGAGTATATCTGAGACTGTAACTAGGATCTGAATGAGTAACATAATGGCAACCGTATCTGGAGCGTATCTGGACTGTATCTTGGAGTTGGGTTGTTTGAGCTGGTCGAGTAGATAGTTGTCCTATCTGGTTTCAGGTATTAATCTCTGACCTGAGAATGAAAGATAGTTTTCATGTCTTGCTACACGTATTAATCTTCAATTTCTTCATGTAGATAATTTTCCTGACTTGTTACAGGTATTAATCTACAATCAGTCGTCCACAGATAGTTTTCCTGGCTTGTTATAGGTATTAATCTGGAACTTGAAAAGGTTGATGGTAGCCATCTGTTGATTGACCTTTTCCTGAAAAGGTAAAATGTTAGTTGTATGCAATGTCATGATGTATCAAATGCATAATGTCATGATGTTCTCAAAAGTAAATGAGATTGTGTTGTATGCACTTATCATGTATGTAAAAAGGATGTATGAAATGTGAAATGTTAATGAATGTATTTTTGTCTGGGAAAATAAATCCTTGACAAAAGCTGGCAAGTCATCAAATCTTTGACTGCTGTTGAAGAGTACGTGTGTCTTCAAACTTTGCTTAAAATATTTCCAATGGATTCCTGTTTTGTTGTTTGAGGAGAACTCCGATGGGGGAAGTTGAAAACTATGTGGGGAGTATGTTTATTTCTGCTTGGGAAAAGAGTTTAGGAGTCTTAGTCGTTTGTTGCTCTACTGGGAAGTCGAAGTTGAACTGATACCTGGTCGGGTCCAGGTTTCGTAGTAACTTGCTGGGGATTGTAGAGTAGTCTACTAGGGAAGAGGAGTTGTGGTCCTTTGATTTGTAGTAGTCGGAGAGGCAAACTCAAGCTGGGGAATCCTGGTGTTGTTGGGGAAATAAACCATGTCGTCAGTCCGCTAGAGAGGTGACATCTTCGTTGGGGGAAGTCCTCGAGGATTCTTGAGGTTGATTCAGCTGGGGAAAGGGGGTCAGAGATTATACTCTTGCTGGGGAATCATCCTATGAGAAAGATTTTGGGGAGATTTGTCACTGCCCCTAGTAGAGAATGTTTGTGGCATTGCCAAAAAGTTTGATAGTATGTAACCCTTTATTGGGGTTGACGTTCAATGCCCCAAGTGACAGAGATGGAGACTGGCCCCTGGTTACTCTGCACTTCTTTCAGAGATTTCTGGAAATCTTGACTGGACTGCCCCAGGTGTGCTGGATAGTGACATGTTAAGTCCCCCTGTTGATAGGAGATTCGTCAATGGAAGTGTCATCCTTTTTGAAGTGATTTTGTTCACTGAGAGGGATTTTGTTCACTGGATATTCCTTGTGTGAATTTCTCCGCTGTTTAAACAAATAGCCATATGCAAACAATGATATTCAAGTAATGCAAAGTTTATGCTTGTCTCGAAGTTTTGAAAAATGCGTTTTTTAGCAGAAAACTTTTTATAAGACAAATTCAACACAAGATTTAGGGCAAAGCCTTACAGGAGTCGGGATACCTTTTGTAACAGTATGCTTTTGAACTAACCCGTGCTTCAATTAGGACTTTTGAAGGGTTGTAACGTGGCTTGGTTCACGGTTTAGGAAACAAAGGATAAAGGCTCAAAGTGTATTTGTACCCACCCGCTCTTCGTGTTGTTCTTCAATCCTAAACTCAGTTAATTGTGCGTTTGAACTCCAAATGAGTCTGGAGCGACGTTTTTGGTGATGGTTCACACAAGTTGAATTTGTTAGAAGGAAATCATTTTTACAACATTTTTCATGTTATTGAGGATTTGTAGCGACCTCGTTCTTTTGATTTGTTATCCCTAACTTTTGCCTGACTGTTCCTGTTTTCGAGATTACAGTCAGCAGGATGCCCCAGTTTTCTTAAGCCTCCTTTGTAGGTTTTGGCTCAGTGGGCTTTTCTCTTTTGAGAGATAATGACTGCCTATGAGATAAAGAACCATCACTATATTTTGATTCCAGAGGAATGCTTTAGATGTCGTTCGTTGTATTATGAACTGAGAGTTTGCGACTTCAATGTGCATCTTTTGAATTAACTGAGAGACTACCCTGCCCCAGGTTTAAATTAAAGGTTTCAGTTTGTGTTTAAAACAGAAAACTCCTACTTCTTTGGCTTGAAGGGGTTGACTAGGGATTATCTTCCTTATAACTCCAGTGTTTAGGATTTGAAAGAAACGCCTGTACATCGTCAGCAAGGTCTGTCCAAAAGCATACTGTATGAGATTATGGCATTGTTTCGTCATCCTCCCTCTAAAGGCTTGTAACTTTTAGCAAGAGTTGAAAGTCATAAAGAGAGTAAAAAGCATAGTTTAAATGTAATGGAAATGAGTGGATCAAATCAAGACAAACATATGCAATGCATTAATGAAACAGAGTTTGACATTAACAGATAATTTTTTAAATAAGCAAAGAAAAATACAACTTCAGAATTCAGATGAACAAAAGTCTCTTAGTTTGAACTAGTCATCTCAGATGGAGAATTCTCAGCGGAAGATTTTCATCTCGCCATCCGGCATGAACTCCAACACTCTTCCGTTAATCAAGTCTTGGATCTTGTTCTTCAGAGTCCAACAGTCGTCGGTGTCATGTCCAGGACTATGGGAGTGGTATACACAAAATGCATCAGGACGATAGCCAGGAGTAGAGGTGTCGTGATTCCGGGGAGGATCCTTTAAAGTAATCAGATTGACCTCCAACAAGCGTTTCAGTATTAGAGATGATGGTATATCAGTCTCAGAGAAATGTCTTCCAGATGTATTCCGCCTACGCCGATTACCCTGTTGACGCTGACGAGGTTGTTGCTGTGCTTGTGACCCTGAAGCAAGTTGAGGAGCCTTTCCCTTGTCTTCTTGTCTCAAAGGAGGTTGAATGATGACTTTATCTTCAACCCTAGATGTTTGCCCCACTTGGTTGTTTCGAAGCAGATTGTTGACGAGAACCCTGAGCCCTTCTTGTCTTTGAGCTAGGTTTTGGATGAGAGCCATCTGGCCCACCAACTGTCCCTTCATTATGGCTATCAAAGTTTGTAGCCTTTCCAACTGGTCATCTTTGTTTCCATCAGGATTTCCCATGATCATGCCCCTGGTGAGGAGCGCCTTGACCTCTTCTTGTCCCTTGGATAAGTTCAAGAACATCTCTTGAAGTTGAGAGTTTTGACCCTGGATGTCATTGATAGTCTGCTCTAGAGCCATCTCTACTGAAATAAACAGTAGGAGAATAAGGAAACCTGAAAAGGAAAACCTGTCATGATGCAATGCATGATATGTGAATGCATGTTTTCAAGAATCTCGCGGGGTAAACACAAGAAAATGTTAGAGGACGAATTTTGATCAACATCTTTGATTGGATAACTTTGTATCGGTGGATGTCTTTCCACGAGAATCAAGCTCACCATGTCAAGTGGGTCAAAGCCCCTGATTCAAGTTGTTGCACTTGATCTTTGACGGCGTTTATTTAGAGGAAAATGAAACCTCTTGCCATTTGGTAGACGTCTGGTTCAACGTGCCCCTGCATCGAAAGACCCTTGAGATCCTTGAAATGGTTATTGAAAAAATGCTATGGTATGATGTTATGATGTTATGTATATGCATGCAAAAGTAAGCAAATGTATATACAGATAATCATATTCACACAAAGCAGACAAGTCCTTAGGTTTAGGCTTGCATGGGGTTTGTAGGTAAGTACCCTCTTGAAGTTAGTTGGCTCAAACCTATCCTGAAATAGAAACCGGGTTCTAAGGAGCTCAATATCACTGGATTATTTTCTGTGTTCATTGTTTTGGTTTAGCCACTTAAATGGCGACCAAAATATTCCAAGAAAACAACCCTCAATGAGTGTAGTATCGAGTATCTACCAACTTCGGACTGCACCAAAGTCAGTCATCTCACTACCCCTAAAAAAGGCCAAGATGGTCAAGTAAGGTTCTAAGAGTTCGTTAGTGCTTCATGACATCACTCAGCGGCCTCGTATTCTCCTTAACTACTCAAGGGCTACCGGTACCCACAAATATGTCACACTAACATAGCTACTGCTTCAACCATGTCAGTATACCCCGCACAGTTCCCTCACAGTTTATTGCTATTTACCTAAAAAGGTGCCCCCAAATCCGGGTGTAGGATTTACAACAAACCCAAACAAGGAACCAAAAAAGTAAAGCAATAAAAGCAATCAAAGCAAGCATTTAAAGGTGATCTAAAACCCTAAGGTAACCCCACTTTTAGAAATGTCCCCAGCAGAGTCGCCAGTTTTGTGATACGGTGGGAGAACTGACTTGGGTTTTGCGTTTGTGTTCGCAAATGTTTCGGTTTAGCAAGAGTCGCCACCGACTTTTTATTTTATCCTAAGGAAAGGTCAAAAAGCACAGGAAAGACCTTTGAGATGTTTTCTTGGGTTCGGGGAGTAGATTATAGAAAGGGAAGGTATTAGCACCCTTTCTATCCATGGTTATCCATGGGCTCTTAGTTACTTGCTTAGATCACTTGCTTTGCATTTTCAATTGTTTGAAATGGTGCTTTGTGTGTGGTTTTGAAAGATGTTTTGAAAAGAGGCCATCATTGTGGCAACCTTTGTAATGATTATTGTTTGAATGTATACAAAGGTGTACGTCTTTTTGAAAGGTTTTCAATGTTTTGAAAGTTGTTTTGAAATTGTGTTGTGGAATGTGTTTTGAAAAATAGCAAGGATGTTTTGCAAGATTTTTGATCAAGTAACTAAGAGTTGTCTACCCTATTTTAGTCAAAGATCTTTCTTATGTTTTTATCCCTTTTAACATTGTTGCTTCACCATTGTATTTGGTGAACAACCTTGTGTTAGGATGTAAACGGGACAGGCACGGGTCATCGTATGACCATGATAGCAATGTTGTGAAATGACTTAGCACTTTTCTGTAGGGACTAAGATCATTTTGAAAGGCAACTTTGATAGCGTCATCGAGGGACTATGATCTTTTTTCAATTCGTTTGTGCTAAGACATCCCACATGCATAACATGGCCATTTTTATAAGGCAACAAGTGGATGGAACCCTAAGGGTGCAAGTGTGCATTGTGTTTGTTTTTCATGCATTGTTATCTTTGATTTTTGGGTTGTCTAACTGTTGATTTTATCTTTCCATACACACCTAATTATAGCTTTTGTACAAAGCAATAAAAATGCAGGAAATAAATATCCTACACTATTACAACCATATTGAATTGCATGAGAATATAAAGGCAAAAATAAGGTAAAAGCAAGAAAAATGAGTGTCTTTCGACCCAGGAAGGAGCACCCTTCAATTTGCATTCAGTTGGCCTCCTTCGATTGGGGGCTGGCATCAATAAGGTCTTGTCCTTCGATTGGGAATTCGCGCCAGTGAGATCATGGCCTTCGATTGGAAATTCGCGCCAGTGAGTTCAGGGCCTTCGATTTGGAATTCGCGCCAGTGAGGTCATGTACTTCATTTGGAGGCTGGCACCAGTATGGAAGTGCCTTTCGTATGAGCCTGGACTTAGTGCAAGTGTGCCTCTGGCTGGGCCTTTCTGCCTTGTTGCCTTCTTCGATTGGGCCTGGAATCTGTGCAAGATGCAATCTGCCTTTCTGTCTCCTTCGATTGGGTCTGGAGTCAGTGAGGAAGCCTGGGGCTTCGTTTCATACTCCTGTCTTTTGTTTATTTCGTTTGAGATATTAAATAGCAACATGTCCCAAGGCCATGCTATCATTGCCTCAGGGCCAGGTTAGTTCTTAGAGCATTTGTAACAAACCAAAGAACAAAACCAAAAGGAGAGACAATAAAAACAAACTAAAAGAGTGGAAACGAAAAGGTAACAAACACTATGTATATGTTTGAAACGAAAAGGAAGCTTATTTACATGTTATGGCAGAAATGAAGGGTTCAAGGTTAAGAATGACTTACCTTGCTTGAGGCTGGAACGTGTGCTGGGCCTTTAAGTGGTTTCCTTGAATGCTTCTGGATTCGAAGGGAGGAACCGGGAGTTATGTCTTTGATACTGGATAAGTGTGAGGTTCTTCCTACTAGATTCAAAGCGTAACAAGGTATAGGGATGTTTCAGATTCTAAGGGGATAAGTGCTTGCTCTTTGGTTTGATATAGGAAGGTCTGAGTTTTTGTTAGTTTTGATATAGGCAGGCTTGCAGTTGCAGTTGGACTGGCTTCAGGCAGGTTTGTTTGCAGTTGCAGTTGAACTGGCTTGAGTTTTCTGGCTTTGATAAGGAAGGCAGGTTTTGAGGTTATGCAGGCCTCAAGGCTTGTTGTGCCTTAGGCTTGTATTTGTAACACATGTTTGATGTTCTGGTTTTAGGCAGGAGGATGCAGTTCTGGATTTGTTGTTTGGATTCTGGGTATGTGTTTGATGAGTGTTTAAGTGTTTAAGTGTTTAAGTGTTTAAATGTTTAAGTGTTTAAGTGTTTTAGAATTTTGTGGTGTGTGAGAAATTTTTGAAGATTCGTTCCTCTGGCCAAAAGTCCTTTCAGCTTTGCATAAATTCCTCTATTTATAGAGGAAAAGAATGGACATGTTTTCAACAGCCAGCCTTGCAAAAATAGTAAAATAATAGGTAACGTGATAGTACATGTGGTGGGCCTGTTGGCAGTTGGGGTGCAGAAGCTGTGACTCATGCTTCTGTCATTGCTTGTGGAGCGAAAATAATAAAATAAGTCCCAGCTGGAAAGTAAACGTCCACTTGTGCCACAAAAGCAAGATGAATGGTCCAGATGGGGTTGCTTCATGCTGAAGGAAAATAGGCGCAAGACTCAAGACAGACTTTCCTAAAAGGTAGTACTGTGCTATTAAGTGCAAGTGGTCTTAGACAATAAATGGGTACAGGCCTAAAAAGGGAAGACACGTGGCCTAGCCTATGGGTCTGAATGTTCAACTTGATCTTTTGAGTCGAATCCTCCATATTTCTACACCTTTCGACCAGACTAGGAGAACACAATATTCGTTTTCACCAGCTGTGTGTCCTTCAAATGGATTTCTTATGTACCCTTCGAATGGGCCTTCTTTGCCAGCTTCAAAGTCCAATTCGAATCTATTTAGAACATTCCCTATTAGACAACTTCGACCAGCCCTTGGCCTTGTCATGAGTCTAAGTTCTGATTCGAAGTGTTCAAAACTTCCTTCATCAGAGCATCTTAGATTAAGAGAAACTCTGCACTGAAATTCCATTCGAAGGTCATTTCGTTCTGATGTTCTTATTAAGGGAAACTCTGAAGTTCCAGTTGAAGGACACTCTGAAGTTCCAGTCCAAGGACCTTTTGAAATTCCAATTGAAGGGTATTTGTCCATATACCAATCAAAGGGTACTTGTTAAAATTCCAATCGAAAGGCTTTGTTAAGAGGCCAATAAAAAAGTGTTGTTCATGCTAATCGAAGGACATGGTTAACATGTCTGTCGAAGCTGCCTTGACACAATGCTAAATTGAATGATCCCGTGGCATGCCAATTGAAAGGCTTGGCCCAGGGTGCCAAACGAAAAGGTCTTTCAGAATTCCAATCGAAGGCCTTAACACAATGCCAATCGAAGTGCTTGTCCATAATGCCAATCGAAGGGAATTATCCATGCCAATCGAAAGGCTCCTTCAGAATACCAATTGAAGGGTCTTGACACAATGCCAATCGAAGTGCTTGTCCATAATGCCAATTGAAGGTAATTATCCATGCCAATCAAAAGGCTCCTTCAGAATACCAATCGAAGGGTCTTTCAGAATGCCAATCGAAAGGTACTTAAAGCACCACTAAAAAATTTTCTTTTTCCTTAGGCAAGGGTTTCTGGTCAACCATGCAGGGGGAAGACTTTGGAAAACATGAGAGGGCAAATTTTGGGGTACAACAGATGGTGAATGGGCTTATAGATGCCATTTGGAGGAAGGTTGGTAAACACTGGAAGAAGTATCATCATAAATCTCTTGTTGATTTATACTAAAACTTGATGTTTTACCTGTGAGAAAAAGAGTTAGTAAAATGCAGATGCCTGCATGATGTTCACCAGATGTGGTATTATGTTAAATGCATATGGTATGTACATGCTATGATGTATGAATGTGAGATGTATGTTTTTGTCCGGGAAAATAAATCCCTGACTACTGCTGAGGAAATTCAGGGGGGTTGAATCCCTGATTGCCATTGGTGATGAAGAATATGCATATCTTCAAACTTTGTTGAAAGGATGCTTTCATTGGTGAATATCTATTGAATGTCAGTTATTATCTGGTCGGATCCAGGTTTCACAATTTGCTGAGGATGAAGTAATCAACTGCTATCTGGTCGGATCCAGGCTTCACAATAACTTATTGGGGGAAGAGATGAATTAACTGTTATCTGGTCGGATTCCAGGCTTTGCAGAGAAATTTCTTGAAATTGAATAGTTATCTGGTCGGATCCAGGCTTCACAACAACTTGCTGGGGATACAGAAGTTAACTGTTATCTGGTCGGATCCAGGCTTCGCAGTAACTTGAAGTGGTAACTACTATATGGTCGGGTCCAGGTTTCATGGTTTTTGGAAAGTTATACTATTATCTGGTTGAGTCCAGGCTTCATAGTGTCTCTCTGGGGATTATAGTTAATTGTTGTCTGGTCGGACTCCAGGTTTCATAATAAACTGTTTGAAAAACTGTAATCTGGTCGGGTCCAGGTTTTGCAGATTTCTGAGGTTAATGAGGTCAATTTCTATCTGGTCGGGTCCAGGTTTCACAATAAACTGTGTGTGGATTTAGTTGTTATCTAGTCGGTTTCCAGGTTTCACAACGAATCTGAGGGTAATTGCTATCTGGTCGGATCCAGGCTTCACAACAACTTGCTTGAAAAGATGAAATTGAAAACTGATATCTGGTCGGGTCCAGGTTTCACTGTAATTTGTTGGGGCAGAGGCAAACTCTAGAGGGGAAAAGAAGTTAAACCTTAGTCAGGTTGAGTCCAGGTTCTTCTATATCTTTGAAGAGTTAGACTATTATCTGGTCGGGTCCAGGTTTCATAGTATCTTGAAATCGAGATCAACTATTATCTGGTCGGGTCCAGGTTTCAGATACTCAAACTGTTATCTAGTCGGGTCTAGGTTTCAGTAATTCACTAGGGATAGTGGAAAACTCTACTGGGGAAGAGGAGTTTTGCTAATGATTTTGTAGGAATTAAACTGTTATCTCGTCGGGCCCTGGCTTCGGCAATTGAAGAAGTCAAACTATTATCTGGTCGGGTCCAGGCTTTAGTAATAACTTGAAAATTGTGCTAATATCTGGTCGGGTCCAGGCTTCATAGTATCTTTTTGGAAATAGTAAAGGCTTTGTTGACGGATTTACTAGGGATCAAGGGTTATGGCCCTATGATTTGCAATAATCTGAAAGCAAAATTCAAACTGGAGAGTGTAGACTTAGTCGAATAGTACAGCCTCAGCTTGGGGAGGATATACTCAAATGGGGAGGATATACTCAACTGGTGATAACAGGCTCGGCTAGGGGATAACATGCTCAGTTAGGGAAGATAGACTATGTCGGGGGAATACAAACTCGGTTGGGGAGGATGTACTCGGTTGGGGAATTTTTCGGTTCCTCAATTGTTGTTGGGGAAATAAAACTTGTTTGGGAAATAAACCCTGTTGGGGAAATAAATCATGTTGGGGAAATAAACCTTGTTGGGGAAATAAACCCTGTTGGGAAATAACCCTGTTGGGAAAAAGTTTCTTTTAGGAAGAGATCCACGAGGCTTCAACTTGTAAAAATCGACTTAGCTGGAGAGAGAGCTGCCAAGAGATTGAGACTCTGGTCGGGGATTATCCTATGCAAAGAGACTTTGTTGGTAACTCGGCTGGGAAAGGTTTATGGTAGTCGTCCTTGTGGGATAAGGCTAATGAAATAACTTTGTGGGGATATTCCATATACATTAAAGAAGTGTTTGTTACTGCTTAAGTCAAATGTGCCAAACAGTTTTAATTATGTTCATATGCATATGTTCATTCAATTTTAGTCATTGGACAAATTTGCATTCAAAACAAAGACAAAAATTTTGCACTTCAAAGTATATTTGTATTGACATTTTGCCCATGAATAGGCATTTTTGTACAGAGAGACGGAGATCCTAGTAAGAGGAAATTGTCGAAAGGAAAACAAAATTGAGAATGAAAATAAATAGCCATGTGAAATGATCTCATTTCCTTCCAACTCTACTATTGCCCCAATGTTTTTGAATGTCCCTTGTCGTTGATAGAAGTTGATTGGATTGATCTTGGACCGTTTGAACTTGGACCTTGGTGATAAAATTGACTGTGTTGATTCAATTGGACATAGTCATACGCTTTTAATCCTTAACTTTTGCCTGGACCGCCCTTTCAGGTTTTCATCCCACCAGGATACCCTTTTTTGCCCAAGTCTCCCTTTCGGGTTTTCAACTTGTCGCGTGTACAATCTTTTGCATATATCCCTAATTTTTTCCCAAACCTTTTGGTTTGCCGCGATACCCTTATTTTTCCTAGGTGTGTCAACCTAGTGGGTCTCTTATGCGTAGTATTTTTTAACTATGTCCGCGTTTATAGGATGTGGGAAATCTTCACCATCCATGGTTATCAGAATCATGCCACCGCCATAGAAAACTCTCTTGACAACAAATGGCCCTTCATAGGTGGGAGTCCATTTGCCTATGGGGTTTCCTTGTGGTAAAATGATGCGTTTTATCACCAAGTCACCAACTTGATATACTCGAGGCTTGGTCTTTTTATTGAAAGCCTTGATCATCCGTTTTTGGTACACCTGACCATGGAAAACAACAGTTAACCATTTTTCATCAATCAAGTTCATATGATCCAATCTCGTTTGAATCCACTCGTCTTCGCATAGGCCTGCCTCATTCATAATTCTCAGCGAGGAAATCTGAATTTCCACTGGAAAAACAGCTTCCATGCCATTGACTAGAGAAAAAGGAGTTACCCTAGTTGATGTTCTAGATGAAGTGCGGTAGCCATGTAGAGCAAACGGAAACATCTCATGCCAATCCTTATAGGTTACTACCATTTTCTGCACAATCTTCTTGATATTTTTGTTGGCCGCTTCGACTGCGCCATTCATTTTCGGTCTATACGGAGAAGAATTGTGATGCTTGATCTTAAACTGGGTGCAAAGCTCAGTGATCATAGCATTATTGAGGTTAGTCCCATTGTCGGTGATAATCCTTTCGGGGATACCATAACGGCAAATGAGGTTGTGTCTGATGAATCTAGCTACCACATTCTTGGTGACTGAGGCAAATGAGGCGGCTTCGACCCATTTGGTAAAATAGTCATAGCAACAAGAATGAAGTGATGTCCATTGGAAGCGATGGGCTTGATCTCTCCAATCATGTCAATGCCCCACATTGCAAATGGCCACAGAGCGGTCATGACATTTAGAGGGATAGGAGGCACATGGACCTTATCAGTGTAGATTTGGCATTTGTGACAAGTCCTTTAATGTTGATGGAAATCAGTCTCCATCATTGACCAATAGTAACCGACTCTTAAGATTTTCTTATCTATCATATGTCCACTTGAGTGAGTACCTGAGAGGCCATTGTGCATGTCTTCCATGATTTCCTCTGCCTCCTTCTTGTCCACACATCGGAGTAGAGTTGAATCATGGTTGCGCTTGTACAATATCCCATTACTTAGGAAGAATTTGGCTGCAAATTTTCGCAGGAAATTTCTGTCATTGATAGATGCCCCCTCTGGATACTCTTGTGCTTCAAGATATCTCATCACCTCATGGTATCATGGATTTTCCGCATCAGTGTCAAGCTCATAGCAATGTGCAAGTTCACCGAATCTTTCAATTGTTATCATAGGGGCTTTGTTGTCCCATCTGACTTTGAACAATGAAGACATGGTTGCCAAAGCGTCAACCAACTGGTTTTCTTCCCTAAGGAAGTGCTCAAAAGTTATCTCTTTGAAGTAAGGAACTAGGGATAGCACAAGTTCCATGTAAGGGATAAGATTAGGGTGTTTAGTGTCCCAATCTCCTTTTACTTGGCTGATCACTAGGGAGGAATCCCCGAACACATCCAAATGTTTGATCCTTAAGTCAATAGCAGCTTTCAGACCTAAGATGCATGCTTCGTACTCGGCCATATTGTTTGTGCAATCGAAGCATAGTATGGCAGTGAAAGGAGTGTGGAAACCTTCAGGAGAGATGATCACACCACCAATTCTGTTATCTAAGGCGTTAGAAGCCCCATCGAATACCATAGTCCATCGGGATCCCTGTTCAGGTCCGTCATATGGTCTAGGTTTCGCACAGTCAGTTACCAGCATGATGTTCTCATCAGGGAAGTCGAAGTTCATTGATTGATAATCATCCACAGCTTTATGGGCCAAATGATCAGCTAACACACTTCCTTTGATGGCCTTTTGAGTCGTGTACTGAATGTCGTACTCAGTCAAGATCATTTGCCATTTGGCTATCCGTCCGGAAAGGGCAGGTTTCTTAAAGATGTAGTTGATTAGGCCCATCTTAGAAATCAACAGGGTGGTATGAGTCAACATATATTATCTTAGCCGGCGAGCAGCCCATGCCAGAGTGCAACAAGTTTTCTCGAGCAATGAATATCTGGTTTCACAGTCGGTAAACTTTTTTGCTCAGGTAATAAATAGCATGCTCTTTTCGGTCAGACTTGTCATGTTGGCCCAAAACACACCCTATAGAGTTCTCTAGTACTGTCAAGTACATGATCAAGGGTCTTCCTTCAACTGAAGGCATGAGAATATGAGGTTCTTGTAGGTATTCTTTGATTTTGTCGAAGGAAGCTTGGAATTCATCGTTTCATCTAACTACCTAATCTTTCTTCAAGAGCTTGAAGATTGGCTCACAAGTAGCAGTCAAGTGGGATATGAAGCGAGCAATGTATTTGAGGCGACCCAAGAAAACTCTGACTTCTTTTTCGGAATGAGGGACTGGAATTTCTTGGATGGCCTTTACCTTGGAAGAATCAACTATAATTCCTTTATTGCTGACAACAAAACCTAGAAGCTTTCCAGATCGTACTCCAAATGTACACTTGTTAGGGTTTAACCTCAACTTGTACTTCTTCAGCCTTTTGAATAGTTTGTACAGGTGATCGAGATATTCCTCTTTAGTTTGCAATCTAGCAATCACATCTTCCACATATACCATTATTTCATGATGAATCATGTCATGAAACAAAGCTACCATAGCTCTCTGATATGTTGCCCCTGCATTCTTTAATCTAAACGACATGACCTTGTAGAAGAAGGTGCCCCATTGCATGACGAAAGTAGTCTTCTCCATGTCTTCGGGAACCATCCTTATTTGATTATAGCTTGAGAAGCCATCCATGAAAGAGAAGACTTTATTCTGAGCAGTATTATCAACTAAGACATCAATGTGTGGTAGAGAGAAGTCATCCTTGAGGCTCGCCCTATTCAGATCCCTATAGTCTACGCACATGCGAACTTTCCTGTCCTTCTTCGACACTGGAACCACTTTAGAAACCCATTGGGGATAGGATGTCACAGCTAGGAACCCTGCATCAAACTGTTTCATCACTTCAGCTTTGATTTTTTTAGACATATTAGGCCTCATGCGACGAACCTTTTGCTTGACAGGCGGACAGTCTTCTTTTGTCGCAAACGATAAACTACGATGTCTGTATCCAACCCAGGAATATCTTTATAAGACCAAGCAAATACTTCCACATAATCATGCAACATCTGAACCAACATGCTCTTGACATTGCTTTCCAAGTTAGCACCGATCTTAATTTCCTTCTTATCTGCCTCAGTACCTAGATTGATAACTTCAACTGACTCTTCGTGCGGTTGAATATCTTTTTCCTCTTGTAATAGAAGTCTGGCTAGTTCTCCCAGTATGTCACAATCATCCTCGCCTTTGTCTTCGGCTTGGTTGATAGGACATTCAAAGTCATAGTTGGCAATAATAGAGTCATTGGCAATATGATCCAGAGTGGATGTGGACCTGCAAGAGTGTATGTGTGTGTGCATGTAAGATACATGGCTATTTTTTGAAAATGTATTTGCAAGAAAGGAAAGACAATGAACTTAAATATTTGAATGCAAAAGAGTCCAATGTACTGAATGATCATATGATTATATGAACATAAATAAAAATCCTTGACAGATGGACCAAAGTGCCTCGGGCCAGGAAAATGGCTGAAAAGTCATTGTTAAAATATTACAGACAACATGTTCTTAAATTGAAAGAAAAACAATAATAAGTAGATTACTCCTCAATAAAGGAGATGGGCACAAAGTCCTTTGTATGCCAATTCTTCAGCTCCATTGTAGTTGGATATACCCACTCTTTAAATGCAGCTCCTTCTTCATAATCACCCACGGCGTTGACTTCATGGCTTCCAATGCGGAGAGGTGGCTTTCCAGCACGAGCATGCCTCACTTTCTTCTGAGCTTTGACGGTGAAGCCCAAACCAAACTTGTCCGTTTTAAATGGTATATAGAGGAGTTTCCCCCAAGTATCGCAGTTTCCTTCTTCAATCGCTGCACGGGTGTCTTGACTGAAAAATCTTTGGTGTGGCCTTGGTAGCTTTAGAATCAACATAAGAACATTTGTTAGCAGCAATCATCGGTGGTATAACCTCAAAGGCTTGAAACGGGGTCTCAATGAATTCTCCATCCATCTCTATGTACTTGAAAGAGTTAAGGTGGCTCACCATAAACTCTTCTTCTCCACAGACGGTGACTATTCTTCCCTTGACTGGATATTTGAGTTTCTGGTGGAGGGTTGAGGTTACTGCCCCAACTTTATGGATCCACATGCGACCTAACAGACAAGAATAGGCAGGACGAATATCCATAATATAGAAGGTGGAGTTGAAGATTTGGGAGCCCACCTTGATTGAAGATCTACTTCCCCATGAACAGTCCTCTTTGAT
The DNA here is from genome assembly GCA_948472305.1 of Vicia faba. Lineage (NCBI taxonomy): Eukaryota > Viridiplantae > Streptophyta > Magnoliopsida > Fabales > Fabaceae > Vicia > Vicia faba. The sequence goes on from OX451736.1 coordinate 1,246,582,666, forward strand.
CCATCGAACGCCCTTACAATTATATCACTTGGCTTTAATACTAAATCCTCAAGGTCAAGACGGTCTAACGCCCCCTTGGGTAATACATTCAGAGAAGAACCAGTGTCGACTAGCACATGTGCTAAGGTAGTCCATTTGCACTCGATAGAAACATGTAAAGCTTTATTGTGATTCTTCCCAAGAGGCGTTAAGTCAGCATCTGAAAATCCCAAGCCATTATCAATTGTCAGGCTAGCCATGCAATTCTCAAATTGTCCTGTTGTCGTCTCATGGGAGACATGAGCCTTTTTCACGAACTTGATTAATGTTCGAGCATGGGCATCAAAGCAAAGTAGTAACGACAACATTGAAATCTTATAAGGGGTTTGCCCCAACTGTTCTACAATCTTGAAGTCACTTCTTTTTATGATCTTCAAAATCTCGTCCATCTCGCGAGCAGAGGGTTCTTCATCAGCTACGTCCTTGGAGGGTACTTCAATCACATCAGGCTCAACAACCTTCTCCTTCCCTCTTGTATCGGTACTTGGCTTGGCAGCAGTAATGCAGATGAGCGTCTTTGTAACAACTTGTGGTGAGATATTGGGTGAAAATATTCTCCCAGTTCTAGTTACTTTGCTTGAGCCAACTACGTTGCCAACATTATCATCTTTTTCTTCTTCGATCCAGGCATCTTATTTAATCCCATGATAGAACACCTCGGTACCATAATTCCATGGTACCGCCTTGTTTGAAGAGTAGGGGATATGTCTGGGACTGGTAATTATTAACGGAGCAATAGTGGGTTCATTTGAAATCCTAATAGGACCTTTGGAGGTGATCCTAAGAGGCTTGTTTGAGATGCTAATAATGGAGAGGTCTTCACATTTGTTAATTAAACTCTTGTCAAGTGGAGTCTTTTCAAATAGAATTTTGTGGCTATCCATCAGGCGTTGTATGCCTTTCTTCAGCCCTTCACATCCATTGAGTTGTCTTGTACAACACACACATTCCTTTACACAACCAGGGAAAATCCTGGCTTTCAGCAAATTGTTCTTGATTACATTCAATGGAGTAGTCAATTCTTCAACAGAGGCAACAAAAATTGTATCTTCAACAACATTAACACTCTTTTCATGATTTGGCATCAGAGCGGTAATTACATTCGGTGTTGTAGGAGGATCAAACTCAATAGTCTTGTTATCAATCAAATCCAGGATTTTGTTCTTTAAAGCCCATCATTGGTCAGTTTCGTGCCCCAGGCTGCTTGAATGGTAAGCACACTTAGCATTTGGATTATACTTTGGTGACGAGGTGTCAGGGTTGGCGGGAGGATCGTGCAATGTCACTAAATTAGCCTTGAGCAAATGTTGAAGGGCTTGAGACAGTGACATTCCTAACCTTGTAAATTGTCTTCTTGGAGTTTCAAAATGTTGATGATTTGCATATGATCTTGGAGTAGGAGTTGGATTAGAGATTCAGACAGCATTGACAGACGGGTGATCGTTCTTCTTGGTATGGGGGCTTTCCCCGTACACAACATTGACTTCCTTCTTTGCAGAAAAAGGTTTCTTGATAGGATTGGGAGTGGAGGTAGATGCCACAGAGATCTTCCCACTCTTGATGCCACTTTCAACTCTTTCTCTGGTTAATATCAATTTGGTGAAACCAGAAGAAGAGCAGCCAACCAACAGATTAAAGAAAGGACCAGATAAAGTTCTCATGAACATGTAGATGTGCTCCCTATCAGTCAAGGGAGGTTGGACCCTACTAGCAAGGTCTCTCCACTTTTGTTCATATTCCTTAAATCCTTCATTCTTCCCCATGGTCATATCTTGCAACTGAACCCTTGTTGGCGCCAAGTCGGTGTTGTACTGATACTGATGGTAGAAGGTAGTAGCTAAATCCTCCCAAGTATTGATATGAGAACCATCTAACTGATAAAACCATCCAAGTTGTGTTCCAGCTAAGCTCTCTTGGAAAAAGTGAACCCAAAGCTTCTTATCAGCAGTGTGCGACTGTATCTTACGCACGTAAGATTTCAAATGGAGTTTTGGACAAGAAACCCAGTCGTACTTTGCAAATATTGGTATTTTGAATTTGTGGGGAATGACTACCCCAGAGATCAAACCAAAATCATCAAAATCTAAACCAGGGACGGCTTGGATTTCAACAGATTTCAATCTGTCTTCTAACTGCTTGTATTTGATATTAGCGAGTGGATACTGCTCGTTGAAATAATCATCATCGGATACTTGATCATTGACATAGTCATCCTGAGTACTCTTGACCTCACCAATCTGGTTCTCGTCCTCTTCAGATGAATCTCCTCCTACTGGGATTTGACGGATTGTCTCCTTGAACCTTCTACCCATGTTGAGTAGAGCTTTCTTCTTTGGCTTCTTCTTAATGGCCAGCAAAGCCATCATATCTTGCTTCCCCTTGGATAGGGAGAGTAGAGTCTCCAGAAACTGAGAATTCTGGGTTTGGAGATCCTTCACAGTTTGCTCTAGATCCGTCTTGCTGAAATAAATAGCAGAAAGATAAGGAAATCTGTTATGCGAAAACCTGTCATGTTATAATGCATGGAATATGTACATGCAAATGATTTCAAGGATTAATGAAATTTAAATTTGTATATACAAAAGAATGAACAAACGTTAATTCTCATTATACAAAACAAGAAAGATTACGTCATGCCTCTTGGGTTTACAAAATAACTTTCTAAGATAAAAAGACTGAACGCATCCTCTTCGGTGCGAGATAGGCGTTCATACTTTGCTCTTCTTGTAGTTGTTTCGTAAGCTCCAAGACCCTCTTTTCACTAGCATAGAATTGAGCCTCGAAAGTATCTCATTCTTCCTTCAGCTGGATCCAACCCTTTTGTAAGTCTTCGAGAGAGGTAGGCATGTTGGGATGGAGGATAGTGTAAGGAACATCTCCTTCAACCACGGGCTCCATGATGATTGGTAAGATGAAAGGATAAGGCATCACAAGTTTCTGAGCACGAGCTCGCACCCATTTAATGTAAGGCTCGAGGGGAATGGAGTTCTTGTGTCCTAACGTCTTTCTATCCACCTTGTTTAACATCCTACAGTCTCAGATAAACCTCTGACAGTAACCTTGATTGTCATTCTCATAGTCGAATACCAATCCTTGGATAAGCATCTCATGGGGACCATACCTCCGGGCGTAACCAAACTACTGTAGGGCTAAGCAGGGGTTGTAAGCGATACCTCCTCTAATGCCAAGAAAAGGGACATTAGGGATTTCTCCATAACGGTCGATGATAGTAACATTCTCCAAAGAGCGGGAACACCAATGAATATCTGAATGTCTGAGCGTCATCAACCTATGTGACCACCTTGAACCTTGCTCATTTTTCAACACAGATTGGGGAAGATGCAAAATAAACCATCTTTCCAAGAGAGGAGTGCAACACATGAAGATACCTCTTTTCCTCATAGTGCGAGTGTGAAAGGAATGTAGGATGTCCCCTAGCAAAGTAGGCAGCGGGTTACGAGACATGATGATTTTGATGGTGTTCACATCTACGAGTTGGTCAGGATTTGGAAACAAAACCATCCCATAGATGAGAAGAGCCACAATTTCCTCAAAGGCTTGCAAATCCAAAGAGTTCCATCAGTTTTGGGCTTTCTCAAACAAGAACTTTGCTAGGAAACCTTTGACACTACTCCTTGTTTCCCAATTAGTTGTAATATCATATGGTTGCAAGTGTAGAGCTTAAGCAATCTCTTCTGGCTTTGGATCTCTTTTCGTACCGTTGAAAGGTAGTTGATTGAGAATGGGAATCCTCAAGAGTTGGGAGAATTCTTCCAAAGTTGGCACAAGTTGATAATCGGGAAATATGAAGCAATGATGTAAAGGATCAAAGAACTGAAAGAGCACCTTCATCATGTCTTCATCAGTGTTGGAGGTAACCAAGTTTATCAGGCGACCATGTCTTTCGGTAAATGGAGAATTTTCAGGAATCCTTGATGCTAACTCTTTAAGTTGAGGAGGGATCCTTACAAGATTGACTTGAATGGTTTTCCTGCGAATATAATCCATGTCCTACAAAACAGAACAAAGATAAATCCCAACAATCCATGAAATGGTTAGTGAGTATGAGTATGATGTTATGATGTTTATGATGTTATGTACAAGTAAATATATACAAACAAAGCAAACAAATCCTTAGGTTCAGGCTTGCATGGAGTCTCATAGGTAAGTACCCTCTTGAAGTTTAGTTGGCTCAAACATGTCTTAGAAATAATAACCGGGTCCTAAGAAGCTCAATATCACTGGTTTGTTTTCTCGGGCATTGTTTCAGCGCAAGCCTCTTTAATGGAGACCGAAATATCCCAAAAAACCAAACCTCAATGAGTGTAGTATCGAGTATCTACCAACTTCGGACTACACCAAAGCCAGTCATCTCACTACATCCTAAAGGCCAAGTTGGTCAAGTAAAGGTTCTAAAAGTTCATTAGTGCTTCATGACATCACTCATCGGCCCCGTATTCTCCTTGACTACTCAAGGGCTACTGGTACCCACAAATATGTCGCACTAATGTAGCTATTGCTTAGACCGTGTGGGTATACCCCGCACAGTTTCCACAACATATTTCTACTTACCTATAAGGTATCCCAAATTCGGGTAGAGGATTCAAACCCAAACAAAGAACCAAAATGTAAAGCAAACAAATCAAACAATGAAAGCAAGTAAATATGATCTAGCCCTAAGGTAACCCCACTTTTAAAATTTTCCCCAGCAGAGTCGCCAGTTCTGTGATACGGTGGGAGAACTGACTTGGTTGTTTTGCATTTTATCGCAAATGTTGCGGTTAGCAAGAGTCGCCCTTGACTTTTATTTTATCCAAAAGGAAAGGTGAAAAAGCATAGGAAAGACCTTTGAGATTGTTTCTTGAGTTCGGGGGGTAGATTATGAAAAGGGAATGTATTAGCACCCTTTTCATCCATGGTTTTCCATGGGCTCTTAGTTACTTGCTAGAACACTTGCTTTTGTTTGAAATTGTGCTTTAAGTGGTTTTGGAAAGTATTTTGAAAAGGTGTCATCGTTTAGGAAAACTTTATAATGATTCTTGTTCGTAAGAATGTATACAAAGTCTTGATCTTTTGAAAATATTTCAAGTTTGAAAGGTGTTTTTGAAAGTGTTGGTGTTTGTTTTTGAAAATAGCAAGGATGTTTTGTTTTGAAAGTGAGCAAGTAACTAGGAACATTCTACCTACTCAAAAGTCTTTCATGTTCATTTCCTTTCTCCTTTAACATTGTTATCTTACCATTGATTTGGTAAGTAACCCTATCTTTGGATGTAAACGGGACGGGCGTGGGTCATCGTATAACCATGATTAGCAATGTTGCAAGATATCTTAGCATCTTTCTTTAGGGACTAAGATCATTTTGAAAAAGGCAACATAGATAGCGTCATCGAGGGACTATGATCTTGTATTTTGCTTGTTTTGGCTAAGATACCTCACATGCATATAATATGGTCATTTTTATAAGGCAACCAAGTGGATTTTACCCTAGGGGTGCTAGCGTGCAAGTGTATTAGTTTTCATGATTTGTTTAGTCTTTGATTAGGGTTTGCTATTTGTTGATTTTATCTTCTCATACAAACCCTAATTACTAGCATTTATATAAAGCGATAAATTGCAAAAAATAAAATTACTACGCTATTACATTATTAGGGGGGTGCACAAATTTACAAATGGGGATTGCAAGAAAATTAAACCTAATTATCTATTACAACCATATTGAATATTGTACAAAATTGAAAATAAAATGCAAGAATATAAATGAAAAAAAGAAATGATTTTTGTTGTTTTTTGTGAAAGGGTTTTGTCTTAACCTAATTAAAGAAAAGGATTAATTAAAATTAAATAAAATTAACTTAAACTAATTAAGAAAATAAATTATTTTGAAAAGGGTTTTTTATGAAAAGGTTTTAAATGAAAATAAATGAAGATTAATTAATTAAAATAACCTAAATTCTAAATTAATTTTAACTAAGAAAATAAAAATAATATACTAATTTATCCTAAATCTAAAAATTAATTATTTAAGAAAAAGAAAAGAAATGTATTTGTTTTAAGAAAATGTTTTTTATCTTTTTGTTTTATAGAGAAAATAAATATATATAAGTATGAATAATAAATAAAAATATTTTTGGATTTTTTAAGATTTATGGAAATAATAATAATAATAATAATAATATTAATAATAATAATAATAAAAAAGTCAGGGAGGTGAATTAGTAATGCAGGAGGTATTGTGAGGAAAAAAAGACTAGGCCCATATGAAAGCCCAAGCGCTGCCAAAAAACACAAAAAAAGGTCAGAAAATAGTGAAAAATAGCAAAAGGTCACGTTGGGGCTTGAACCCAGGACCTAAGGGTGAACAGGCGTACACTTTAACCACTGGGATGGTGATACATCCGTTAACTTGTGTGAAAGGATAAATATATAACACAAAATGAGCCCTGATTACACTTTATCTCCAACCTCCAGCCAAAGGACCTGTATCTTCTTCATCTCTCAACAAAAATGAAAAGTTCAAACATGAAAGTTATGACATTTCTTCCCACGAATCCAACCATGTAAATAACTTAAGCTAACAGTCAAAGATGAATGAGAATTTTTCTGGCCTTAGTTTAAAACCTAAAAATTCCAGAAAACTCCAACTCTAAAATTCTCTAAGCTCAGGCCATATAAATGCAAACTATGGATATGTACAGCTTCGTGGCAATGGTATCTATATTTTATCTTCATAAATCAAACTCAAATGATACCTAAATATGAAGATAGAACTTCAAGAAAAATACCTCAAAACTGGAAATCATGAAATGGATTTGAGCTTGTTTCAGAAAGTGGTGATGATCAGGTTAGCTTCCTTGGACCTCAAGGAAGCTAATGCAATGCTTAGCTTGAGTTGGGAGTGGCTGAAATGGCCTGGAAAAGTCCAACTGTAATGCTCTGTTTTTGGCTATGGAAGTTGATGAAGATGATTTTACAGTCTGCAAACAGGGACAAGGATAGTTTGTATTTGATATGAGGAAGCTTTTGAAACTAAAAGGCCAAGAAATGCACGAGTGGTTTTGAAGATTGAAGTTCATAGTCAGAAATGACACAAAAATGGAGGTTTTGTGTAATATGAGTTTTCAGGGAGTTTGGGAGCTTGTATATTCGTCTGTTATGTTGCAATACACTTGTACAATTATATGGAAAAGGTTGGTGCACTTGAGGAGGTCAGAAACACAAGATATAGACTTATGGCAATGTTACTTGATTTTGAAGAAAAGTGGAAATATGGTTTCAAGGCATAATACAAGCATGTCCTGAGTTTATGGGAGGCTCTAGACATGTTACTTTTGCCTTTGACATTGCTTGTGATCAGAAAGAAACAAGTGCAAAGCTTTATGCATTGACTTTGTGATTAAAGCCTCTTTACAAGAATGTAATGGTTACTTTGTGCCATAAATGGAAATGTAACTTGGATAATGATTCAAATGCTCGGGCAATGCCTCCATGTGTTGTGTAAACATTTAATTATGGAGTGACAAATAAGTTTGAGGCCTAAAAAGTGAAGATTATGCAGCATAGGCTTGGATTTGAATTCTTGTTCATCACAAAATGACTTGTAATTCAAGTTTGAAAACCCTAACTTCATCTCTTCGATTCTCCTTGCTCACAAATGATCTCAAGGAGTTCTTGGATATTTTGGAAATCTTGAAATATGATCTACAACCCCTATTTGAATCAATTTTGAAAATCTTTCTTGGAAGTATATGAAAAAGTGCCATGAAGTTAGGTCAAAATCCTGACCAAAACTAGGGCAAAATTTCACTGTGTTCAATTTCAAGACCATGACTTTATCAATTAATAACTTGAGATCCAAGAATTTTTAGAAGAATTTGTGTATAGCAATATTGTAGATATCATGGAGATCTACAACTTTCATGTTTAAAGTTTCTTCTGAATCATCTTGCATCATGGTGAAAAATTGGCTCAATGTTTTGAAAAAACATGAAGTTTTAAACACTTGGAAAAAATTTTATGTTAGAAAACTTTGACTTTTCCAAATGAAATCTTGAAATTTTGATTTATTGATGAATAAGTTTCACATTTTGACATGTTTTGATGAATGGTGATCTTTGACATTGAATTTTGACCAAAAAGTCAAAGTTTGACTTTTCAGTGTACAGTTGACTTTTGATCAGTTGATTGAGAATTCACTATCAATCCAATTGAACTTGAGCAATGTTTTAGGTCATACCATTAGGTTAAACTGATGCAATTTAACTCTTGACATCATGCTTCAAACTAATTGACCATTTGCTAGGTCAGAAATCAGAAATTGTCCTTTCTTAGTCAAAATCCTAACTTTGACCATTTTTCCCTTTTGATGATTTGATCAAATTTCTTGAGGGATTGTGGTCTAAACATGAACAAATGATACATATGAGTTTATAATGTTTATGTGGATCAAAAATTATGAAGTTTTACTGTAAATTGGCCAAAGTTGACTTTTCCCCCAATACAACTGATTTTTAGGTCAACTACTCAATTTACTGAGCAAAAGTGTGATCCAAGGCTTAAAACTTGACATGAGCAATATTGGGGGTCCATAATGATCCATGAAAATCATATGAAGCATTGAAAGTTCAATTATCCTTGTGCACCTTGAGAGAACACCGATATAGCCATTTTGGCTTCCATGAAACGTGATTGTGGGAAAAAGCTTTCAAGAAATTTTTCTTCAAGTCTATTCCAATCCATCATGAGGTGATTAGGTTGGTCAAGATACTAATCCTTAGCTTTACTGATCAACGAATATGGAAAAATTCTTTTAAACATTTGTTCTTCATCTTCCTAGGGAGTTCCTATAGCACCCGCTATCTCATAGAATTTTTTGAGATGGGTGTAAGGATCTTCATCATCTAACCCAGTGAAAGGGTTATGATACAACAATTGTAAAATTCCAGTTTTCATTTCTGAATTCCTTTGATCTGCATTCCTAGCAAACTGAGCATTGAACCTTGGACTATTTGTACAGGGACCTTGTAATACAGTGGCAGAACTGACTGTTTTTTTTGTTTTTGGTTTGCAAATGTACGGTAAGCAAGAGTCGCCACCGTCTTTTATTTTATCCAACAAAGGAAAAGGGAAAAAGAACAGGAAAAAACCTTTTTTGAGATGTTTCTGAGTACGGGGGGTAGATTATAGAAAGGGAAGTTGTTAGCACCCTTTCTATCCATGGTTTTCCAAGGGCTCTTAGGTACTTGCTCATTTTGAAAACTGTTTGTGTTTGTTTTGAAAAGCTTTGAAAATGCCTTAGTGTGGCATTTCACTTTATGGTAACCCTTGCGCCAGTCCTCAAGAGTGTGATAAAGCGTTTTTTGAAAACTTTGTTCGAAAAGTGTAAGTGTGAAAAAACTGGTTGTTTTGAGTAAGTACTTAAGAGTTTCTACCTACTCGAAAAAAACTGTTCATTTTATTATTTCCTTTAGATAGTGTTATCCTACTATTAAGGAGTAGGTAGCTCCATTGTTGGAGTTTGAGGGACAATCGAAAGGGACGATTACGGTCACTTACGGAAACAGGGCAAGATCTCTAAGTAACTATCCTAAAGTTCTAAGATCACATTTTGTTTTACCGAGGAAACCTTCGAAAGGGACTTGTGATCTCTGAATTAGAGGACAGTCACTAAGAATTTACACGTTCGAGAAAAGTGGCCGTATTTCCGAGGCACCCGAAGTGGGAGATACCCTAGGGGTGAGCATGTGCAAGTGTTTGATTTCCATTTATTTATCTTTGCACATTTAGGGTGATCTATCATTTTAATCATTTAATCTTTCCATTCAATCCTATGATCATTCATATAACAGTTGAGAGTAGCGAAAAAATAAAATGCGAGAATCTTAAACCTAGCTATTACAAGGCTTTGGGGGATGGGGATTACATAACCAAAAATGGGAAATTAAAACAGTAAATGAAAAACAGTAAAATAAACCTAGTTAAAACTATTACAACTTTGGAGCAGATACAATAATTTAAAAAAATGATGGAAAAAGAATATGCCGACAAAATTAAATACGGGGAGTTAACAATTAAATTCAAAGACATCTAATTAGTAAATAAAGAAAAATATTTTTTGTATTTTGAGAAAGTAATTAATTGTGCAAATTAACCTAATTTATTATTAATTTTAATTATGAAAAAGGAATTTAAATTATCCTAATTAACCTAATTAATTAATGAAATTAAATGTTTTATGAAAAAAAACCTAATTCTAATGTTTGTGTTTTTATGATTTTAAGATTTAATTAAAAAAATATTTTTTAAAACAATTAAAAATAAATAAAACAATAAAAATGTTAAAGAAATTAAAAGAAAAATAAAATATAATGGGCCTGATATGAGAAGCAATTTGGGGGGTGCATGGCTGAAATTTTCCAAGCCCAAGTTTGCTGGCCCTTCTGCCTGCACTTGATCCAATGCGGCTCTCATCTGGGGGGTTCACCAAGTTCTTTGCTTGCTGAACATTGGATCTGGATTGAAAGAAGATCCAATGGTTGTATCTTGAGGCGCATGATGGATGTCTAGTTGTGAGATGCGCTGGATCTGAAACAAGAAATTCAGAAAATACAAAAATATCTGGACCTAGGATCAAACCCAGGTCCCTCCCTTCAAATGCCTTGTCCTTTACCATCTGTGCTGGTTAGTCATTTGTTTATATAATTAAATAAAAAAATAAGAGAAAAATAGATCCAGTGTTGAATCAACTTGACACGCAGGCATTATGGGGCCCTCGTAATTCAAAGAACCAATCAGATGTGGAGAGAGGAATTTCATTATTGGATCCAGCCAATGGAACGCTTGGAAATGGCCACGCATGCTTGGACCACCGCCTGTAAAAGTCAAGCCACTGGCCACGGTGGTCTCGGTCACCTTCTCCGGTGACACGAGAAATTGAAACCTGCAAAACACGCCACATCAAAGCATAAAAAATACCCTACCTCCCTTAAAATTTCTCCAGGAATCCAATGGTGGTGTCCATTTTCCCTAAAAGTCCCTGTATCACTAAAACCGAAGCTTGCTTCTCCCTAAGCCCTAACAATGGTAACTTGGGATCCTGGCTTTATTCCTTGCATGAGACACATTAGAAAATTCACAAATAATACAAATTGTATGGATATGCAATAAAAATGGGTTTATGTTGAGGATTAAATAGGTTTTAAAAATAAAAAAGATTACCAATATGGGAGGATCGGGCTAGCGCGATTCAGAGTGGTTTGGCCTTCAACGATGGACTGGTTCACCTCCTGGAGTCCTCGGAAGGGTGATGGAATGATTGGATCTCACTGAGGAGGGCTGACTCGAGTGTTTGAGAGTTGCACTCTTCTTGATTTTTTTTGAAACTTTTTCTTTCTCTCTTGAGGCAGGTTGTGCACTTGTTCTTCTCCCCTTAGGATTGGAATGGCTTGGCATATATATGTGAATCACATTAGGTCAACTAGTATGGCAAGAATCCATAGATATCAATGCCTTTCAATTTTGCTTCAAATCTTTCCAAATTTGAATATCCTTGCCCATTCATAGCTTGCATGATTTGTTTGGCTATTGACAGCACATGAGATCTCCATTCAATGCAAAAATCATTCCTAAAACAAATAATGTGATTTATTTGGATTTATTTGATTTTATTTGAGTTTTAAATGAATAAAAATAAAAATAAATTAAATAAACAAATAAATAAGGCATGGAGGGTCCCATGGGTCGTGGACCATGCTAGGGCTGAGATTCAATCTTGAAAAGATTGGCCCATGTGAAAAAAATGCAATTTTGGGCATTGTTAACTTTGTGCAAATTCCCAAAAAGGGTCAACTTTGACAATGCATATCTCTCTCAATTTTGACCCTAAGAGGGTGTTCTTTGACTTTTTAGAAATCTTAGAATGTCCTCTAAACAACCCTTTTGGTTTCATCTCCATTGGGTCTTCCATGTTCATGTAAGAAGCTTTGACCGAAAAGGTGTTTTTTGTTGACTTTTGAAAAGGACCTATAATGTCTGATTTTGCATCTTTTTATGAGTGCATTTATTGAACTTTAGGGATTTATATGAGTTGTAGGTAATTGGATTCTCTTAAAAGTGAGCCTTGGATGAGAAATTTCGGATAAAGTATGAGAAAGTTATGTCTGGTCAAAGTTTGGTTGACTTTTCCTATAAAAACCCTAATTTGCAATTTTTGAGTTTTGATGAATTAGGAGCCTTTCTTGAGGAATCATGATCAACCCTTGATCAAATGATGGATATCACTTCAAAATGTTTATGTTGACCAAAATTTTTGAAGTTTGACTGCATTTAGGCCACAGTTGACTTTTGACCTAGTATAGTTGATTTTCAGGTATTTGAGCAGCTGACTGAGCAAACTTGTTGTGAAAGGCATGAAATTTGGCATGGATGATCTTAGGGGCATATTAGGACAATGGATAACATTTAGGATCCTTTGGAATTATACATCTTGCTTGGAATTGAAACCCTAGCTTGAGCCTTGTTGCCTTAGGAAAAGGATTTGTCTGATCAATCCTTAGTCAACCTTGAGCAATTGAGGACCTTTAGAGGCATATCTTGAGTGAAATGGGAGGAAAAATTTTAGGGTACAACAGATGCCCCTGTTAAATATTCTTAAACATGAGGATGCAGATTGGCTGGTCTGTCTTTCGTGATCTGAAGGTGGAAGATGATTGAACACTAGAGTGCCCAGAAATTTGCACTCGTCTGAAATGATACTTGAATGTGTAGGTGGTATCGGGAATGGGATTACAAATGCCATTTGGAGAATATGACGGAGGATCGTCGGAGATGGGCTTAAAGATTCCATCCAGAGAATGTGACAGGGAGTCGTCGGAGATGGGGTTAAAGTTGCCATCCCGAATAATGATGATTTCATGAGATATTCCTTCATAGGAATTTCTGTTCCTATTGTTAGGGAGGACTTCTCTAAGGAATGTGGGTCTTTGTCTTGGGGAATAGAGTCTAGGAGCTTCAGTTGTCCATTACTATACTGGGGAGTCATCTCTTGATTGAAGAGACGGAAGTGAACTACTATTTGGTCAGGATCCAGGCTTCACAGTGACTTGCTGAGGATGATAAGGCTGACCGCTATCAGGGGAATAAGATTAAACGGTTACCTGGTCAAAATTCGGGCTTCACAGTGTCTTGAATTATTGATTGACTATTATCCGGTCAGTTTCTGGGCTTCATATCTTCCTTAACTAGAATAGAAATCTTAGTATCGATTTGATTGACCCAAAGAAAATCTTAGGTTAAATTCGACTGGCATAGTAATCAGGAGGATCTTAGTAGCGATTCAACCGACCCAAATGAAAGTCTTGGAATCTCTTCTACCGGCATAGTGAGCAGAGATATCTTGGGGGAACCTTGACTGGCATAGTAATCAGGAGAATCTTAGTAGCGATTCAACTGACCTAGACGAAAGTCTTGGAATCTCTTCCACCGGCATAGTGAGCGGAGATATCATGGGTTAACTTTGACTGGCATAGTAATCAGGAGAATCTTAGTAGCGATTCAACTGACCTAGATGAAAGTCTTGGTATCTCTTCTACCGGAATAGTGAGTAGAGAGATCTTGGGGTAACCTTCACTGGCATAGTAATCAGGAAAATCTTAGTAGCGATTCAACTGACCCAGACGAAAGTCTTGGTATCTCTTCCACCGGCATAGTGAGTGGAGAGATCTTGGGATGACCTTGATTGGCCTAGTAATCAGGAGGATCTTGGTAGCGATTCAACTGACCCAAACGAAATTCTTGGTATCTCTTCCACCGGCATAGTGAGTGGAGAGATCTTGGGATGACCTTGACTGGCCTAGCAATCAGGAGGATCTTAATAGCGATTCAACTGACCCAGATGAAAGTCTTGGTATCTCTTCCACTGGTATAGTGAGTGGAGAGATCTTGGGATGACCTTGACTGGCCTAGTAATCAGGAGGATCTTGGTAGCGATTCAACTGACCCAGACGAAAGTCTTGGTATCTCTTCCATTGGCATAGTGAGCAGAGAGATCTTGGGATGACCTTGATTGGCATAGTAATCAGGAGGCTCTTGGTAGCGATTCAACTGACCTATACGAAATTCTTGGTATCTCTTCCACCGGCATAGTGAGCGGAGAGATCTTGTGAGGACATCTTTCTGAGGAAAATCCTGGAATAGCCCTTTGTTAGACGTAGTTTGTTGATTTGGTCTTTTCCCTGAAAGGTAAAGAGTTAGTCATATGCAATGTCATGATGTATGAAATGAATTGTGATATGTTCTCAAAATAAATGAGATTTTATTGTATGCAATATGTATGCGCATGCCCCGTTGTATGAACATGGGATGTTATTGTAGTATTTCTTAGTCGGGGAAAGTAAATCCCGGACTGCTGCTTAAAAGTATTAGGAAGTCGAGTTCTTCATTTCCGCTGGGGATGGTGAATGGAGATGACTATATTGGGGATTTGCTCCTTGTTTACGAATATTCTGCCGGGGAAAGACTCTGCTTGAGAATAACTCTGTGGGGGAATAACTCTGCTTGCGAGAGGAGATGCTTTACTGGAATATTTTGCCGACTCGGAGAAATAAACTCTATCGGGGATGAACTTCCGTAGCTAGAGAAATAAACTCTGTTGGAGATTGAGCTTTTGTATTCAGAGAAATAAACTCTGCTCGGGAGAAAACTTTAGGAATCGCTTGCGATTATAAAATTCGGCGGGGGAATATAAACGTCGGTTCTCTACAGGAACTTTGTTGGGGAAAGTAGCTCCTGTTTGGGGAAGTCGATGTCAAAGCTTTGGTTGCCTATACTCTATGGGGAGTGTAGATGTCACGAGGTCTCATGTAATGGTGACCTTGTTTCAAAACTGTACCTGCCCCTGTAACTGCCGGAAGGAGTAACTGTCGGGATTGACATGGTTTTTTAGTTTTTGCCCCTGTTTCTTAAGTTATAAGCAATTGTCTTTCCGTTTCATATGCAAATATTTGTGAATAGAAATCATATTCAAATTCATATGTCAAGAATAAGTCATTGGAGATTTTTGCAAAACAAAACAGAAAAAGAAAAACAAATGGTTTTTTAAAAATTTCTTGTATTAATTTCTGAAGTTGGCCTATAACAGGCATTTTTGTACAAGGAAGCTGACGCTCTAGTAAGAGAACGCCGCTGTGAAAATGAAAGTTATAAAATATTGTGTACAAAGAGAAGAAAACAACTATGTGTAATAATCCCATTGAGTTTCAATTCTGCTATTGCCATTATGTCTTCGAGCATCTCATCACTTTGCTGCTTGTCCGAAGCTGACTGGATTGATTGGTGTCGTTTTGAGCTTGATAGTCGATACTGAAGCTTGGTCGCAAGGTGATCTAATGGGACATAGTGATACTCTTTAAATCCTTAACTTTTTCCTGGACCGCCCTTTCGGGTTTTCAGTTCACCGGGATACCCTTTTTTGCCCAAGCCGTCTTTTCAGGTTTTCGACTTGCCAGGTGTATAGATTTTTTTTTGTTATCATCCCTAATTTTTGCCCGAGCCCTTTTGGTTCACCAGGAATCCCTTATTTTTTTTCTTATACCAGTCAACCTAGCGGGTATTTAATTATGTGTAGTATCTTTTCACTATGTCTGCATTGACAGGGTGAGGAAGGTCGTCACCGTCCATGGTGGTCAGAATCATGGCTCCACCAGAAAAAATGTCTTTTGTCACAAATGGCCCTTCGTATGTGGGAGTCCATTTGCCCCCGGGATCACCTTGCGGCAGTATGATACGCTTGATCACTAAATCCCCGACTTGATATACTTGGCGTCTGACCTTTTTGTTGAAAGCCTTGATCATCCGTTTTTGATACATTTGACCATGGCAGACAACAGTAAGTCTCTTTTCATCAATCAGATTTAGTTGATCAAGCCGAGTCTGGATCCAATCATTTTCATTCAGACCTGCATCCTTCATGATTCTTAAAGAAGGGATCTGGACCTCAATAGGTAGGACAGTTTCCATGCCATATACCAGAGAGTTGGGTGTTGCCCTTGTCGATGTTCGTGCGGAGGTGCAATAACCATGAAGATAAAATGGTAACATCTCATGCCAGTATTTGTATGTCACCGTCATCTTCTGTACAATTTTCTTGATGTTCTTGTTAGTAGCCTCCACAACACCATTCATCTTCGGCCGGTAAGGGGAAGAATTATGATGCTGGATCTTTAACTGTTTACAGAGTTCGGTGATCATTGTATTATTGAGATTCGTACCATTGTCAATGATGATTCTCTCTGGCACACTGTACCGACAGATCAGGTTATGCTTGATAAACCGCGCCACGAAGTTCTTGGTAACAGTAGCAAAAGAGGCAGCTTCAACCCACTTCGTGAAGTAACTAATGGCCACCAGGATGAAGCGATGTCCATTGGAAGTGGTAGGTCTAATCTCTGCGATCATGTCAATTCCCCACATTGCAAAGGGCTAAGGAGCCATCAAGACATTCAAAGGAACCGGAGGTACATGCACCTTATCAGCATAGATCTGGCATTTGTGACAAGTTCGGGAATGTTAATAGCAGTCTGCTTCCATAGTGGACCAATAGTATCATGCCCGTAGGATCTTTTTAGCCATGGTATGTCCACTTGAATGGGTTCCGAAGGTACATTCGTGTAGATCTGTCATAATCCTCTCTGCTCCGCTCTTGTCTAAGCACCAAAGTAAAGTAGAGTCATGGTTGCGCTTGTAGAGGATTCCATTATTGAGGAAGAATTTCGCAACGAACCTTCTCAAAAACCTCTTATCATTGACAGATTCCCCCTCAGGATATTCTTGAGTCTCGAGATATCTCTTCACCTTATAGAACCAAGGCTTTTTTGCTACTCCTTCTGTGTCGATCTCGTAGCAGTATGTTGGTTCATCAAATCTCTCAATAGTGATCCGAGGGGCCTCGTTATCCCACCCGACCTTGAACATAGATGACATGGTAGCTAGAGCGTCCGCTAAATGATTCTCCTCTCGTGGGAAATGTTCAAAGGTTACCACCTCAAAGTGTGGAAGCAATTCCAAAATGTGCTATTTGTACGGGATGAGATTCGGGTGCTTCGTATCCCATTCTCCTTTGATCTAACTTATCACCAAGGATGAACCCCCGAAAACGCTCAAGAACTTGATCCTTAGGTCAATAGAAGCTTTGAGACCATGATGCATGCTTCATACTCTGCCATGTTGTTGGTACAGTTCAAGCATAGTCGGGAAGTGAAAGGAGTATGACAGCCCTCGGGGGATACGATTACAGCACCAATGCCATTACCGAGTGCACTCGAAGCTCCATCAAAAACCATAGTCCATCGGGATCCTTCTTAAGGGCCTTCATCCGGTCCAGGCTCTTCATAATCAGTCACTAGCATAATATTCTCGTCCGGGAACTCAAA
This sequence comes from Vicia faba, assembly GCA_948472305.1. Classification (NCBI taxonomy): domain Eukaryota; kingdom Viridiplantae; phylum Streptophyta; class Magnoliopsida; order Fabales; family Fabaceae; genus Vicia; species Vicia faba. The sequence continues at coordinate 1,246,600,128 of OX451736.1, forward strand.
ATTCATGGACTGGTAGTCATCCACGGCCTGATGAGCCAAATGATCAGCTAATACACTTCCCTTGATTGCTTTCTGGGTTGTGTATTGGATATCGTATTCGGTTAAGATTATTTTCCAACTCGCTATTCTTCCAGAGAGAGCGGGCTTCTCGAAGATGTACTTGATCGGATCCATCTTAGATATCGGCAAAGTAGTGTGGGTCAACATATATTGTCTCAGTTGGCGAGCAGCCCATGCCAAAGCACATCAAGTTTTCTCGAGCAGTGAGTATCTTGTCTCACAGTCGGTAAACTTTTTGCTAAGGTAGTATATTATGTGCTCTTTTCGACCAGACTCGTCATGTTGTCCCAGCATACACCCCCATTGAATTGTATAACACTGTTAAGTACATTATCAAAGGTCTTCCTTCAATCAGAGGCATCAGAATTGGTGGTTCTTAAAGGTATTCCTTGATTCTTTCGAAGGCAGTCTGGCATTTATCATTCCATTTTACTACTTGATCTTTCTCCAGGAGCTTGAAGATTGGCTCACAAGTAGCAGTTAAATGAGAAATGAACCTGGCAATGTAGTTTAGGCGTCCCAAAAAGCCTCTGACCTCCTTCTCAGTGTGAGGAGTCGGCATCTCTTGTATAGCCTTTACTTTTGCAGGGTCCACCTAAATGCCCTTGTCACTGACAATGAAACCTAGTAGTTTTCTAGACCTTACCCCGAAAGTGCACTTGTTCAGATTCAACCTCAGCTTGTATGTCTTCAACCTATCTAACAGCTTTTGTAAATGATCAAGGTGTTCTTCCTCAGTTTGAGACTTGTCTATCATGTCATCCACATATACCTCTATCTCATGGCGAATCATGTCATGAAATAAGGCAACCATGGCTCGCTAATAGGTTGCCCCAACATTATTTAATCCAAACGGCATCACTTTGTAGCAGAAAGTGCCCCATTGCGTGACGAAGGTTGTATTCCCATATCTTCGGGTGCCATTTTGATCTGATTGTAATCAGAGAAACCATCCATGAAGGAAAAGATCTTGTGTTGCATGGTGTTGAAAACCAGGACATCAATGTGGGGGAGCGGAAAGTCATCTTTGGGGCTTTCCCTATTCAGATGTGACAGCTAAGAAAACAGTGTTGAATTGCTTCATAACCTCTGCTTTGATCATCTCTGACATTTTAGGGCGCATGCGACAGACCTTCTGCTTTATCGGAGGGCAATCTTCTATTGTTGGCAGTCGGTGAACCACGATATCTGTATTCAGTCCTAGCATGTCTTCATATGACCAGGAAAATATCTCGACATAGTCATGCAACATTTGTATCAACTGTTGTTTGACATTAAGCTCCAGATTTGCGCCGATCTTGACTTCTTTTATGTCTACCTTTGTGCCCAAGTTTATTGTCTCAACTGGCTCTTCATGAGGCTGTATAGCCCTCTCTTCCTGCTGTAACAGTCTAGCAAGTTCTCCAGATACCTCATAATCTTCCTCACCTTCGTCCTCGGCTTGGTTGATTGAATTTTTGAAGTTATAACTGGCAATAGCATAACTGTTATCAATGGGATCCATAGTGGATATGGATCTGCAATTTGATATGTGAGTGTGTGTATGAGCATATCTGTATTGATAAAGTAAAAAGCAGAAAAGAAAAACAGAGAGCGCAAAATTTGTATGCAAAAACGTCCAATGTTTTATTGATGACATATGATAATGACATATAATAACCCTCACAAATAAACCATTGTGCCTCGGGTAAGACACAAGGCCATAGAGTTTATATTGTTCATTACAAATCCAAAAAACAAGCAAGACAATTACTGCTAAACAAAAGTAATCGGCATAAAATCTTTGGTCGTCCAGTTACTAGGTCCACCGTTGGTAGTTGGGTAGATCCAGCTGTCAATATCAGAATCCTCATCATTGTCTTCTATAGCATTGACCCCATGATTGCTAATGCGTAGGGGAGGTCCTCCAGCCCGAGCACGTCGAACAGCCCTTTGAGCTCCTAAAGTAAAGCCCAAACGAAATTTGTCTGTTTTGTAAGGAAAATCAGGGAGTTGTCCCCAAATGGTACACCCACCTTCTTCAACTATTGCTCTGGTGTCCTTGAGATAAGTCATCTTCAAAGGAGGTCTAGTGATCTTTGGCACACTGGTAATAGTCTTGGTTGATGCCATAGTCTAGGGAACCTCTTCAAAATTTAGACAAGGGGTCTCTATGAACTCACCGTCCATTTCCACATACCTGAAAGAGTTTAGATATCTTACCATGTACTCCTCTTCACCATGCACGGTGACAATCTTTCCCTTCATTGGATATTTCAGCATTTGGTGCAGCGTAGAAGTAACGGCTCCAGCTTCATAGATCCAAGGACGACCCAACAAACAAGAATAAGATGGTTTGATATCCATCACGTAGAAGGTGGATTCAAAGGTCTGGGAACCCACTTTGACAAGGATGTCCACCTCCCCGTGCACCATTCTTTTTGAATCGTCAAAAGCTCTCACCATAATGTTATTGGGCTTTAAGGTCAAACCTTCACAATCTAGCCTATCAAGATCCTTCTTGGGAAGAACATTTAGTGACGATCCAGTGTCCACTAGCACATGGGCCATAGTAGTGCCCCTGCAATCGATCGAGACATGCAGAGAATCATTATGCTTTCTCCTCTTGGGTGTCAAATCAGCATCTGAAAAACCCAACCCATTATCAGCAGTCAAACTGGCCACACAGTCCTCAAATTGGTCAGCGGAGGTTTCTTGCGGAACATGTGCAGTCTTGAGAAATGTAACCAAAGCCTTTGCATGGGCCTTAGAACATGATAGCAGAGTCAGCATTGATATCTTCGATGGGGTATGCCCAAGCTGTTCGACCATATTATAGTCGCTCTTCTTGATTATCTTTAAAATCTCCTCCATTTCTTGTTTGGAGGGTTCCAAAATAACTTCTCTAGGTGCCTCCGTCCGGGAAGGCTCACCTACAACTTCTTTGCCCTGAGTCCCAGATGACTCATCGGCAGGGGTAACAACTGGAGTAAGGATGGGAGTAGTAGCAGGAGTATTATCCGGAACAATAGATGGAATAACAACAGGCTTAGCAACAGTCTTTGGGAGATCTCGGGAGAGAAAACCCTTCCACTTCGAGTAATTTTGCTGGTCCCGACAATGTTACTGATATCGGGATCATCCTTTTCAGCTTTTTCATCTTTAATGGTTAACAAATCCTGCTTGACGCCATGGTAGTAAATGTCAGCACCATAATTCCAAGGAACAACTTTGTCTGAGGAGTATGGTACAGGGCCAGGAAAAGTGATTATTAATGGTGCAATTCTTGGAGCAAATGTAATCCTAACAGGTCTTTTGGAGGAGACCTTGGAAGGATTGGAGGAAATGGTTATGATAGCAACATCTTCATGTAGAACAGTTGGAACCGGAGTCTTTTAGAACAAAATATCTTTGTTATCCATCAGGCGTTGAACACATGCTTTCGGCAAATAACAACCAGAAGGCAGAGATAAACACATGTGGCAACCTTTACCACATCCCAGAAATAAACTGGATAGCAATAAATTCTTCTTGACGGTCATGAGAGGAGTAGAAACTTCATCAACAGAAGTAACAAATAGATCAATATTGTTGTACCCAAAAATTTTCCCTCCCATATTTCTCAATACATTTCAAGTGAGGTCCTCAAATTGCTCAAGGAAGTCTAAGGGTTGACCAGACAAACCCTCTCCTAAGGCAGTCTACCTCAAATTAGCGTTTCAGTTTGCACCAAGGTACTTCAGTCCAAAGGATACCAAATACTAACCATTGTCCTAATATGTTCTCAAGATCATCCATGTCAAGTTTCAATCCTTGCAGAGGATGTTTGCTCAGTCAATTGCTCAAGGACCTGAAAATCGACTATGTTAGGGCAAAAGTCAACGGTGGCCCACATATAGTCAAACTTCAAGATTTTTTTCCAACATCTTCATTTTGAAGCATTATTCATCATTTTATCAAGGTTTGATCATGATTCCTCAAGTATTGCTCACAATTCATCAAAACCCAAAAGTTGCTAAATTAGGGTTTTGTAGGAAAAGTCAACTCAACTTTGACCAAGCATAACTTTCTAATACTTTATCAAAAATGACCCATCAACAGCTCATTTTGAAGAGGATGTAATTCCCTACAATCCATTTTCATCTCCCAAGTTCAAAATATGCACTCACAAGAAGATATGAATTTGGACATTATAGGTCATTTTGAAAAGTCAACAAAAACACCTTTTTTGTCAAAGCTTCATACATGAACATGGGAGACTCAATTGAGATTAGACCAAAAGGGTTGCTTATAGGACATCTTAATATTTCTAAAAAGTCAAAGAACACCTCTCTAGGGTCAAAGTTGAAGGTGTTATGCATTGGTAAAGTTGACCCTTTTTGCAAAATTGCCAAAAGTCAAATGTGGCCAAAATTGAAATTTTTGTCAAATGGGCCCAATTTTTTATGCTTGCACTGAGTTTATAACATGACCCACGACCCATGATTCTTTCCATTTGTCATTCTTCTATTTTTATCATTTATTTTGATTTTATTTCAATTAAATCAAATAAAATCAAAATCAAATCATGAAAATATCAAAAACTAATCAAAGCTTGAGATTTTGTGAATGTTTAGGTCTATTATACAGCTGGAGATGGAATCAAATCGCGCAAGCTTCAAATGGACACAAAAAGATAGGATTTTCTCAATATCGAAAGATTTACACAAAGAATCAAATCTTGAATCAATGATCATAATTGGAGAAGATTTGAAACCAAACTACAAGCCTAATTCATTCTAGGGTACATAAGGAAGGAATGCAGATAAAAAAGAAGGGGATTAGAGGCGTGCAAAGGTGAAATCAACTTTCAAAAAAATCAAGAAAAGTTTCAAACTGATTTCCCTGTTCCAGGCTTCCTCAAGCCATTCCAGTCACACAAATCGTTTGCTGGACGTTCTAGGATCCTATTCCAATCACTCGCAAGCATTCTCATGCCCTGAAACACACTGTAAGAATCCCATGATATCCATGTTTTTTTGAATTCGTATATCATAATTTTGGCATTGCTAGCATGTTTTATTGACATATCCTTAATCCATGAGTTATTTGCAAGCTAATGGTGATACTTAATTACATTTTCGTTAACTGAACAGCAAGATGCCATAGTTAGGGTTCTTGCTCCGTTTTTGGGGTTTTGTGTACAGGTACAATTGGCCATGGATAAGGGTACCATGATGCTCGTGAGGTTGCCACGAGTTGATTGGTACCATTGTTGTGCATTTATCATGCTTGCATAAGATTTTGGAAAGGTACAGGGTTGTACCTACGCCCCCTTGTCCGTAGGTAAAAGTTCTGGATCTAAAACGACGGAGATGATGAGGAAGATGATAACGTGGCGCCCCATGGATGGTCCATTCAAATCTGCGTGCGTTTTAAGATTATGCTTTTTATTTTACCATATTATATTTTATTTGTCAGTAACCATACAAATAAGCAAGCTAGCTCATATGGTCATCATGCACGGTAAAATGCCAAAGGGCCTGGGTTCGATCCCCAGGTCCCCATATTTGTTCCTTTTTTTTTGTGTAATCAGGCGTGCTAGCATCCAAGGCCTCCACCATGTACCATCAACTTCCAGCTAACAGATCTTCAACAAGGCAAATCCAATGCCTTAGCCCTGAGGGTCTACCATACGCCCAGTCAAGCAAGCTGCACAGGATCTGGAAAGTCAAAGCAGGCCAAGTGTTGTTGGGCCTAGATTTGCAATTGACACCCCCTCTTGCTGAGAAATCAGGCCCTTTTCTTTTCTAATTATTTCCTTTTATTTATTTAATTTATTTAAATTATTTTCTAACACAAAATTAATTTCTTTTTGATAAAAAAATCATAAAATTAATTTTTCACAAATTTAGAATTAGGTTTTATTTTTATTTTATCAAATTTAATTTAATATTAGTTAAATTTAATTTTAGGGTAATCCTAACTTTTTGTAAATAATTAAAATCAAATTAGAAAAATTAGGGTTGCTTTTGATTCAATTTTATTTCTTTTCTCAATAAAACAACAAAATACAAAAATAGGTTGATTTAATTATTTTTCTTAAATTTAAATTAATTAGTAATTAGGTTTGTATTAATTCAATTAAAACCTTATTTTCTCAAAATAGCACAAAAACCACAAAAAAATGATTTTTTCTTTCAATTAGGTTTAGACGGGGTCAAAACCCTAATTCTCTTATTTCAATTCATCACGCGCGCTTATTATTTTTTGCAAATATTAATGTAACTGCTTACAGTATGTAATAGTTTAATTATGATTTTCTTTATTTATCGTTTTTACGGGTTTTTTGGCTATGTAATTAATCCCCCTCCCCGAAGCCTTGTAATAGCGTAGTTTTACTTTTCCGCATTTTATTTCTTGCAAATATTAACTGTTAGATGCATGATAATAGGATTGTATGACAAGACTGTATGTTAATTTAAAATGGCTAGCAAACCCTAATGTGCAAAGATAATAACTTAAATCAAATCATTTGCACATGCGCACTCTTAGGGTATACTCTCGCGTCGGTTGCCTTCGGTGAATGATCAATAAGTATAGGGTGTTTCAGTGGTCGCCCTCCTGTCAAAACAAAGGTCAAAAGTCCCATTCGGAAATGTTGCCTCCGAAAGGTTGCCTCCGAAATGTTTCCTCGAAAATGTTGCCTCGAATATGATCTTAAGACATTAGGGTTATTACTAAGACGTCTTAACATTGCTTTAGTGATTGTACGTCCCTTTCGAATTGACCCTTATAACTCCAACGATGGTGCTACCTACTTCTCAATAGTAGGATAGCATGGTCTAAAGGAAACGAGAACAGAAACAATCCTTTTTCAAGTAGGTAGATGCTAGTAGGTACTTGCTCAAATCAAACTCTTTCACACTTACACACTTTTCAAACAAAGTTTTCAAAAACACTTCGTAACACTCTTGAAGACAGAAGCAAGGGTTAAAATGAAGTAAAACAAAAACTTTTCAAAACACACAAACACGGAAGCAATTTTTTAAAATGATGAGCAATTACCTAAGAGCCTGTGGAAAACCACGGATAGAAAGGGTGCTAATAACTTCCCTTTCTATAATCTACCCCCTGTACTCAAAATCTCGAAAAAAGGAATTTTTCTGTTCTTTTTTCCTTTCTAGTTGGATAAAATAAAAGTCAGTGGCGACTCTTGCTTACCGCGACATTTTGCAAACACAAACGCAAACCAGCATTTTCCTAAAATAGTCTGGTTCTGCCACCGTATCACAGAACTGGCGACTCTGCTGGGGAGTAAATAAGTAGGGTATACCTTAGGACTAGTTCATCATAAATTGCTTCTCTTGTTTGTTTTGGTTGCTTTACTGTTAAAGGGTTTTGTATTGGGAGTTACTATAGATCCTAACCCGGATCTGGGCGACACCTTTTAGGTAAGTAGAAATAAACTGTGAGGAAACTGTACGGCGTAGAACGATACGGTTGAAGCAGTAGCTACATTGATGTGGCACATTGGTTGGTACCGGTATCCCTTGTGGAGAAACGAGGAGAATATGAGGCTGCTATGTGTGCCGTTAAGCATCAATTGACCTTAGAACCTTTAATCGACCAACTTGGCCATTAGGAAGTAGTGATATAGCCGGCCTCAGTGTAAATCTGAGAACTGGTTGATACTCGATGCTACACTCATTGAGACCATACTCTCGAGATAGTTCCGGCTGCAAGAAAAGATTGCGTGAGCTAAAACCATGACTGATGGAGGATGGTAAATGATATTGAGAACCTCTAGAACCCGATTATTATTGCTAGGACAGGTTAAAACCAACTGAACTTCAAGAGGGTAATACCTTTGACCCCATGCAAGCCTTAAACTTAAGGGCTTTTGTGTGACCTGTTTGCCTTTACCATGTCTGTTATCTGCTATACCTGTGTTGTTTTTATCATGACATCATACATCATAACATAGAATGCATACTTCATTATACTAACCATTTCAAAGACCGAGGGGATTTATCTTTGTTTTGTTTTGCAGATTATGGCTTCCGTGCACAGAAACACCATCCGAGTTAACTTTGTGCAAATACCTGCTCAACTCAAAGAGTTAGCCTCAAGAGTTTCTGATACTTCTCCATTCATTAAGAGACATGGTAAGCTTCTTATCTTGGTTACCTCAAAGTTTGATGAGCAGATGATGAGTGTGCTTTTCCAGTTCTTCAATCCGGTGCATCATTGCTTCACCTTTCCAGATTACAGCTAGTTCCCACTTGGGAAGAGTTTTCTCACTTACTGGGCATATCCATCCTTGAGCAGATGCCCTTCACAGGTATGGAAGAGAATCCTAGACCAGGAGACATTGCCTCAGCTCTGCATCTGAAACGGGTTGAGTTAGTATCCAATTGGGAAACACGAAGCGGGGTTGAAGGTTTCTTAGCCAAGTTTCTAATGGATCAAGCTCAGCTGTTCTGGGATAACTTGGATTTTCAGGATTTTGAAGACATCTTGGCTCTCCTTATCTATGGTTTGGTTCTCTTCCCGAATCCAGATTCCTTTATAGATGTGAATGTGGTTAAGATCTTCATGTCTCGTAATCCTGTGCCTACTCTACTGGGTGATATCTTGCAAGCCCTCTACACTCGTACTGTGCGAAGAAGAGGGACTCTTATGTGCTGTATGCCATTGTTGTCGAGGTGGTTTATTTCTCACCTCCCTAAGTCCGTGTTGAAGAATGAAGAAGGTTTGGGATGGTCTTACAGGATAATGTCACTTGCCCATACAGACATTCTTTGGAGTTCTAAGGTTATGGAAAGCACTGCTGTCATTAATCGTTGTGGGGGATACCCTAATGTCCTGTTGCTTGGAATCAGAGGGGGTATAACCTACAGTCTTTGTTTAGCTTTGCGATAATTCGGTCGTGCTCGGAGAGATGGTCCTCACGAGCTACTTCTTACAGATATTTCATTTGACTACAAGGAGGACGTAAACAAGCATCGCCGGAGGTTTATACGAGCTTGGGGCACGGTGAACAGATCTGACCCTCAAGAACTAGGACCAAGGACTTCTCTCCCTATGCAGCCTTATCTCCAGTGGGTTCGAGCTCGTGCCCAGAAGCTTGGGATGCCCTATGAAGCTGTATTTCCAATGATTGTCGAGCCCACCAATGAAGAGGGCATTCCTTACACAGTCCTTTATCCCTACATACCCACTGATCTTGGGGCATTTAAGAGGTCTTGGATTCAGCTGAAAGAGGAAAGGGATACTTACTGGGAAAAGTACCATGAGCAAGAAAGGAAGATCTTGAAGCTCACCAGGTAACTCAAGAATGAAAGAATGATCAATGACTATGTCAGCACGAAGGGGAAGCGTCCATGGGATTTCTTATTTTTCTTTTTCTAGTTTAGATTTGGTTTTCATTTATTTCTTTGTAACGCCTCAAAGGCATTATTGAACCTTTTTACCAATTAATCTAATAAAGTTTGTTTTATTTTTTGGTTTGCAAATTTAAATCTCCCAAAGTCTTTGAAATCATTACATACGCATCCCATTATCATGCAAACCATTACAGGTACCATTACAGGTTTCTCATCTTCTTCGCTGTTTATTTCAGCAGAAATGTCTTCCGATCAAGCTATTAAAGATCTTTAGGCACAAAATGCCCAATTCCAAGAGATGTTCTTGAGCTTGGCTAAAGGGCAAGAGGATTTGAAAGCTCTCATTCTGAAAGAGAAAGAGAAGAAGAAGAAGAAGAAGAAGAAGAAGAAGAAGAAGAAGAAGAAGAAGAAGAAGGTCATTCTTTTGAGTATGGGCAAAAGGTTTGGGGATAGGTTGAAACAGCAAGCTGATCTGTCCTTTTCATACAAAGAAGGGGAGAACCAAGAAGAAGAAAAGGGCCCCAGTCATGTAGTTTCTGATAATGATAAGGATTATGATGAGGAGCAATATCCTCCTGTCAAGGATAGATACAAGCAACTAGAAGACCGTCTGAGTGCCATGGAGATTCAGAAGATCCCTAGTTTGGATTTTGGAGAGCTGGGACTGGTGTCTGGGGTGGTGATCCCTCATAAGTTCAAAGCTCCTGTTTTTGCCAAATACGATGGAGTATCCTGTCCAAAACTCCATCTTCGCTCGTATGTCAGGAAAATCCAACCCCACACTGCTGATAGAAATTTGTGGGTACATTTCTTTCAAGATAGTCTTTCAGGGACTCAGCTTGAATGGTTTTATAATTGGAAGGAGCCAAAGTCCAAAACTGGGAGGACCTTGCTACTGCTTTCTATAAGCAGTATCAGTATAATGCCGACCTTGCTCCCACTCGTACTCAGCTTCAGGGTATGTCAATGGGTGCAAGTGAAGGTTTTAAGGATTGTGCTCAGAAGTGGAGAGATTTAGCTGGAAGAGTCCAACCCTCTTTGTCTGATAAGGAGTTGGTTTACATGTTTCTAGGGAAGCTATCTGTTCCATTTTTTAATCATATAATCGATAGTTCATCATCTAGGTTTACTGAGTTGATTTTGACTGGAGAGAGAGTAGAAGCTGGTATCCGAAGTGGTAAGATATAGAAGGATACTTCATCAAGTGCAGCAAAGAAGCCTTTCACTGGTAAGAAGGAAGCTAGTGCAGTCTATGGCCCGAGTGGACAAAGCAGACCTGAACACCGTCAAGCAGTAAATGCTGTAGTGATATCAAGACCCACAGTTGCTCCACAATGCAACAATAAACAGAGGGTGGAAAGACCACAAAGGTAGTACACTCGGCTCAATATGAACTTGTCTCAAATTCTACCAAAATTATTGAAGACCAATCTAGTAACTCTGAGGGAGGCCCCGAAGAACTCCAACACCACATCTCCACTATATAACTCGAATGCCCGTTGTGCCTATCACTCCGATGGCCCAGGTCATGATACAAACAACTGTTGGGCCTTGAAGAATAAGGTGCAAGACTTGATCGAAGCCAAAGAGATTGAGTTTGACGCTCCGGGGAAGCCCAACGTCATAACTGCTGCTATGCTCAAACATGGTCATGGAGTAAATGCTGTGGACGATGATTTATTTGTGACCTCCGTGGAAGAAATTTCTACCCCTTTGATGACAGTTAAGAAGAATCTATTGTTAGCTAGTTTATTTCCGGGTTGTGGCGAAGGTTGCCACATGTGTTCAATTCTGCCTACTGGTTGCCATTTATTGAAATCAGGTGTTCAGTGTCTGATGGATAACAAAGAGATCATGTTCGAAAAGACAATGATTTTGTTGATACCAATTGAAGATGTTGCCATCATAATAATTTTCGCCAATCCTTCCAAGGCTTCCTCGAGAAAGCATGTTAGGATTACACCCGTTCCAAGAATTGCTCCGTTAATAATTATTGTCCCTGGTCCTATCCCTTACACTTCGGATAAGGCTGTCCCTTGGCACTATGGGGCCGATGTGTATTACCATGGAGTTAAGCAAGACTTGAAAAGTGAACAAGTTGATGCTGATGTCAGCAATATTGTCGGGGCTAGCAAGGTCACCAGAAGTGGAAGACTCTTTTCTCCCGAGATTTTCGCTCCAACTGTCCACAAACCTGTTGTCATTCCATTTGCTAGTACATCAGCTACTATCCCAGTTCATATTCCAGTTATCACCCGTGTCGCCGAGCCATCTGGGACTCGAGGCAAAGAAATCACAGGTGAGCCTGCCCGGACGGAGGCACCTAAGAAGATCATGGTAGAAACCTCTAAGCAGGAGATAGAGGAAATTCAAAAGATTATCAAGAAGAGCGACTACAACATAGTCGAGCATCTGGGGCAGACCCCGTCCAAAATCTCCATGTTGTACTTTTTATTGTGCTCTGAAGCCCATGCAAAGGCTTTAATCGCATTCCTTAAAACTTCGCATGTGCCGCAGGAAACTTCGGCTGATCAATTCAAAGACTGTGTAGCTAGTTTGACTGTCGACAATGGGCTGGGTTTCTCATACGCAGATCTGACGGCTAAAGGAAGAAATCATAATAATGCTCTGCACGTCTCGATCGAGTGCAGGGGCACTACTATGGCCCATGTACTAGTGGATATCGGGTCCTCATTGAATGTTCTGCCAAAGAAAGCATTAGACCGTATGGATTGTGAAGGTTTGATTCTAAAGCCGAGCAATATTATGGTCAGGGCTTTTGACGGGTCAAAAAGGATGGTGCACGGGGAGGTGGACGTCCCTGTTAAAGTTGGCTCTCAGACTTTTGCATCTACTTTCTACGTGATGGATATCCGACCATCATATTCTTGCTTGCCGGGTCGCCCTTGCATTCATAAGGTTGGGGCAGTGACTTCAACGCTTCATCAAATGTTGAAATATCCAGTAAAGGGGAAATTTGTTACGGTGCAAGGTGAAGAGGAGTACATGGTGAGTCATCTTAATTCCTTTCGCTACGTGGAGATGGATGGGGAGTTCATCGAAACCCCTTGTCAGAACTTTGAAGAGGTCCCCAGACTTTGGCGTCGACTGAAGTTGCTGTTGACAAACCTCCGATGAAGATGGCTTCCCTCAAGGATGCCAGGGCTGTAATTGAAAAAGGTGGGTGTGCAAATTGCGGTCAGCTCCCTGATTTCACACATAAAACTGACAAGTTTGGTTTGGGCTTTACTACAGGGGCTCAAAGGGTTGTTAGGCGCTCGCAAATTGGAAGACCTCCTCTGCACATCAGTAATCAAGGAGTGAATGCAATTGAGGACAGTGAAGAAGATTCAGATATCAACAGCTGGATCTACCCTACAACCAATGGTGGATTGAACAATTGGACGGCGAAGGACTTCATACATGTTCCTTTTATTACACAGTAATTGACTTTTGTTTTGAGATTTGTAATAGATAGTCTGAAACTTTATGGCCCGATGCCTTTCCCGAGGCACCTTGGCTTTGCTTGTGAGGGCTTGTTATTTGTCATTTTCATATATCATCAATAAAGCATTGGACGTTTTCTTGCATTACAAATTTTATGCTCCTTGTTTTTCTTTTCTATCTCGCACTTTATCAAAATAGCTATTGTCTTACACACACTCACGTATCATAATGCAGATCCATATCCACTCTGGATCCCATTGATAGCAACTATGCTACTGCCAGTTATGACTTTGAAAATCCGATCAACCAAGCCGAGGACGAAGGTGAGGATGATTGTGAGGTGCCCAGAGAACTCGCTAGACTGTTATAGCAGGAAGAGAGGGCCATACAGCCTCATGAGGAGCCAGTTGAATCAGTGAATTTGGGTACATAGGAAGACAGGAAAGAGGTCAAGATAGGTGTGAATCTGGAGCCTAGTGTCAAGCAACGGCTGATACAGATGCTACGCGACTATGTTGAGATCTTCGCTTGGTCTTATGAAGACATGCCTGGTTTGGACACTGATATTGTGGTACACCGCCTGCCGACTAAAGAAGACTGCCCTCCGTTAAAGCAGAAGGTTCGCCGTATGCGCCCTGAGATGTCTGAGAAAATCAAAGTTGAGGTCATGAAACAGTTTGACACCGGATTTCTGGCTGTCACTTCTTACTCGCAGTGGGTCGCCAACGTTGTTCTAGTGCCCAAGAAGGATGCTAAGGTACGAATGTGTGTGGACTATAAAGATCTGAACAGGGCAAGCTCCAAGGATGGTTTCCCGCTTTCTCATATCGATGTTCTGGTCGATAACACCGCGCAGCATAAGATCTTCTCCTTTATGGATGGTTTTTCTGGTTACAATCAGATCAAGATGGCTCCCGAAGACATGGAGAAGACGACCTTCGTTACGCAGTGGGGCACCTTCTGTTACAAGGTAATGCCTTTCGGGTTGAAGAATGATGGGGCAACTTATCAGCGCGCCATGGTCGCTTTGTTCCATGACATGATTCATCATGAGATTGAGGTTTACGTTGATGACATGATCGCAAGGTCCCAGACTGAGGAAGAACACCTTGACCATCTCCAGAAATTATTTGACAGGTTGAAGATGTACAAGCTAAGGTTGAACCCAAACAAGTGCACCTTCGGGGTAAGATATGGTAAGTTGCTGGGTTTCGTCGTCAGTGATAAAGGTATTCAGGTGGACCCTGCCAAGGTAAAAGACATACAGGATATGCCAGCTCCCCGCACAGAAAAGGAAGTTAGAGGCTTTTTGGGACGTCTGAACTACATCGCTCGATTCATTTCACATCTGACTGCTACTTGTGAGCCAATCTTCAAGCTGCTGAAGAAAGATCAAGTGGTAAAATGAAATGATGAATGTCAGACCGCTTTCGAAAGGATCAAGGAATACCTCCAAGAGCCACCAATTCTGATGCCTCCTGTTGAAGGAAGACCTTTGATCTTATACTTGACAATACTCGACAATTAAATGGGGTGCGTGCTGGGGCAGAATGACGAGTCTGGCCGAAAAGAGAATGCTACTTACTACCTTAGCAAAACGTTTACAGACTGTGAGACCCGATACTCACTGCTCGAGAAAACTTGCTGCGCTTTGGCATGGGTTGCTCGCCAGCTGAGACAGTATATGCTGACTCACACCACCTTATTGATATCAAAGATGGATCCAATCAAGTATATCTTCAAAAAGCCTGCCTTGTCTGAAAGAATAGCAAGATGGCAGATGATCTTAACCGAGTACGACATCCAATACACAACCCAAAAATCAATAAAGGGGAGTGTATTGGCAGATCATTTGGCGCATCAGGCCGTGGATGACTACCAATCCATGAATTTCGAGTTCCCGGATGAGAACATCATGTTGGTAACCGACTGTGAAGAACCTGGAACGGATGAAGGACCTGAGGAAGGATCCCGATGGTCTACGTATTTTGACAGAGCCTCAAACGCGTTGGGTAATGGCATTGGCGCTGTGATCATATCTCCTGAAGGCTGTCATACTCTGTTCACCGCCTGATTATGTTTTAACTGCACCAAAAATATGGCGGAGTATGAAGCATGTATCCTGGGTCTTCGAGCTTCTATTGACCTAAGGATTAAGTTCTTGAGTGTATTCAGAGATTCTGCTCTGGTGATCAGTCGGATCAAAGGCGAGTGGGATACGAAGCACCCAAATCTTATTCCTTACAAGGAGTATATATTAACATTGCTCCCACACTTTGAGGAGATAACCTTTGAACACTTCCCAAGAGAGGAGAATCAGTTAGCGGATGCGTTAGCTACCATGTCTTCTATGTTCAAAGTCAGGTGGGACAATGAGGCTCCCCAAATTACTATCGAGAGGTTGTACAAACCCGCACATTGCTGTGACATTGAGACTGAAGAGGTAGTAGATAAACCCTGGTTTCACGAGGTAAAGAGGTATCTTGAGGCTCAAGAATACCCTGAGGGTGCATCTGATAATGATAAGAAGTTTCTGAGGAGGTTCGCTGGGAAGTTCTTCATCAGTAATGGTGTCCTTTATAAGCGTAACCATGATTCAACCTTACTGTGATGTGTGGACAAGAGCGAGGCAGAAAGGATCATGGCAGAGTTACATGAAGGTACCTTTGGAACTCATTCCAGTGGACATACCATGGCAAAAAAGATCCTACGGGGAGGATATTATTGGTCTACTATGGAAGCCGATTGCTATCAGCATTCTCGGACCTGTCATAGGTACCAAGTCTATGCTGATAAGGTGCATGTACCTCCAGTTCCTCTGAATGTCTTGACAGCTCCTTGGCCTTTCGCAATGTGGGGCATCGACATGATCAGCGAGATCAGACCTACTGCATCCAACGTGCATTGTTTCATCCTGGTAGCCATTGATTATTTCACGAAGTGGGTTGAGGCAGCTTCCTTTGCTATGGTAACCAAGAATGTCGTAGTGCGGTTTATCCGACACAATCTAATCTGTCGATATGGTGTACCAGAGAGAATCATCACGGACAATGGTATAAATCTCAACAATACGATGATCACCGAACTCTGCAAATAGTTCAAGATTCAGCATCACAACTCTTCTCCTTACCGACCGAAGATGAATGGGGTTGTTGAAGCAGCTAATAAGAACATCAAGAAAATTGTGCAGAAGATGACGGTGACATACAAAGACTGGCATGAGATGTTACCATTCGCTCTTCATGGGTACCGTACCTCAGCGAGGACGTCGACAGGGGCAGCGCCCTATTCTCTGGTATACGGCATGGAGGCGGTCCTACCCATCGAGGTCTAGATACCCTCTCTCCGGATTATGAAGGATGAAGGTTTGAGTGAAGATGATTGGATCCAGACCCGACATGATCAGCTAAACTTAATCGATGAAAAGAGACTTACTGCTATTTGTCATGGTCAGGCGTATCAAAAGCGGATGATCAAGACTTTTAACAAGAAAGTCAGACGACAAGAGTATCAAGTCGGGGATCTGGTGATCAAATGCATCATACTTTTGCAAGGTGATCCCAGGGGAAAATGGACCCTCACATACGAAGGGCCATTTGTGGTTAAGAATATTTTCTCGGGAGGAGCTATGATTCTAACCACCATGGATGGTGACGACCTTCCTCACCCCGTCAATGTAGACATAGTGAAAAAATACTACGCATAATCAAAGACCTGCTAGGTCGACTGGCCTAGGCAAAAATAAGGGCTTCCCAGCGAACCAAAAGGCAAAAATAAGGGATGAAAATGAAAAAACTGTACACTCGACAAGTCGAAAACCTGAAAAGGCAGCTTAGGCAAAAAAGGGTATCCCTGTGGACTGAAAACCTGAAAGGGAGGTCCAGGAAAAAATTAGGGATCAAAGCGTAACACTATGTCTCAGTGGATCATCTTGCAACCAGACTTCGGTATCGACTATCAAGTTCGGACGATGCCAATCAATCTGATCTACCTTCGACCAAGTAGCAAAGTGATGAGACGCTCGAAGATATAAAGGCACTAGCAGAGTTGGAACCTGATGGGATTGTTTCACATAGTTGTTTTTCTTTATTTTACACAAATTGTATAATTTCTATACTTCGGCGGCGTTTCCTTACTAGGATGTCAGCCTCTTGTATAAAATGCCTATTACAGGCCAACTTCAAAATCAATACAATTCATTTTACAATAAATTTCAGAATTGTTTTTATTTTTCTGTTTTGTTTTGCAAGATCGTCCAATGGTTCATTTTTTATATATGCATTTGACAATAATTGCTGCTCATAAATATTTACATGCGAAACAAAAGATAATTACTCGTAATTTCAAGAACAGGGGCAAACAGAAGTTTCCAAAGAGCTCAACTCCATATACTCTCCAGTAGCAGTCCAGGATTTATTTTCCCATACCGGAGAATATCACAAGAACATTGCATATCCATACATCATGGCATACGCATCATACAACACAATCTCATTTATTTTGAGAGCATCATTATTCAATACATTTCATACATCATGACGTTACATGCGACTAACTCTTTACCTTTCAGGGAAAGATACAATCAAATTCTCACAAGTTCTCTCTGGTTCAGTAAAATCGATACTAAGATTTCTATTCCAGTAAAAAAGCTATGAAGCTCGGAGATCAACCTGATAATAGTCAATCAACAATACGTTATACTGTGAAGCCCGAATAACAGTACCAAATTACTACGAAGCTTGGAATCAACCAGATAGTGGTATCTCTTAAATTCAAGTTATGAAGCCCGAAAATCGACCGGATAGTATCTTGATCTCTCCAAAATACTACGAAGCCTGGAAGCGACCAGATAGTGGTATATCTTAAATTCAAGCTATGAAGCCCAGATTCGACCGGATAATATCTTGATTTCTCCAAAGTACTATGAAGCCTGGAATCGACCAGATAGTGGTATGTCTTAAATACAAGCTTAAATCCAGGAAATCGACCGGAAAATAGCTTAACCCCCAGCAAGTTATTGTGAAGCCTGGAAATCGACCAAATAGGAATACAAGATACCATGAAGCCTAGACTCAACCAGATAATGGTATAAGACACCGTGAAGCCTGGATCACGACCAGATAGCGGCAAAGGATACTGAAGCCTGGGTTACGACCAGATAATAGTATAAGGTACTATGAAGCTTGGAATTCGACCGAATAGCAGTTTACCCGGCCAATTACTATGAAGCCCGGAGATCGACCGGATATTAATAGGCCTTAAATTCAAGTTGAAGCCCCGATGCGCCCGGATAACAACTTATTTCCTTCTAAAGCCTGGATTACGACCAGATAAGAATTGAGAAATTGCGAAGCCTGTAGCATGACCAGATAGCGAGTTTAATCTCATCCCCCCAATAAGTCGTTGTGAAGCTTGGAACACGACCAGATAGCAGTCAAACTTATTTTCCTCAGCGAATAACTGTGAAGCTTGGAGCACGACCATATAGCAATTCATTTTCACCTCCTCGACTAAGAGATGATTCCCCAGTAGAGTTACGGACAACTGAAGTTCCTAAAACTCTATTTCTCTCAAGACAGAGATTAGCAATCCCCAGCGTAGTCCTCCTCGACAACAGGTATACGGGTTCTCGCAAAGGAATCTCTTATGCGATCGACACTTCTTCTGATGGCATATTTAATTCCATCTTCCGACATCAACCTCCAAATGGAATCTATAATCCAATTCGCGACATCGGCAGACCAATGCCACTTCATGCGATTGCAAATTTCTGGGTACTCTAGTGTTCAATCATCTTCCACCTTCGGATCACGAAAGGCAGACAATCCAATCTACATCCTCAGGTTTAAGAAGATTGAACTGGGGCAGCTGTTGTACCCCAAAATTTTCCCTCCCATATTTCTCAATACATTTCAAGTGAGGTCCTCAAATTGCTCAAGGAAGTCTAAGGGTTGACCAGACAAACCCTCTCCTAAGGCAGTCTACCTCAAATTAGGGTTTCAGTTTGCACCAAGGTACTTGAGTCAAAAGGATCCCAAATGCTCCCCATTTCCCTAATATGTTCTCAATATCATCCATGTCAAGTTTCAATCCTTGCAGAGGAAGTTTGCTCAATCAATTGCTCAAAGACCTAAAAATCGATTGTGTTAGGGAAAAAGTCAATTGTGGCCCACATACAGTCAAACTTCAAGATTTTTGGCCAATATCTCATTTTGAAGCATTATTCATCATTTGATCAAGGGTTGATCATGATTCCTCAAGGATTGCTCATAATTCATCAAAACCCAAAAGTTGCTAAATTAGGGTTTTGTAGGAAAAGTCAACTCAACTTTAACCAAGCATAACTTTCTCATACTTTATCAAAAATGACCCATCCATGTCCCATTTTGAAAAGGATGTAATTCCCTACAATCCATCTTCAGCTCCCAAGTCCAAAATATGCACTCACAAGAAGATATGAATTTGGACATTATAGGTCATTTTGAAAAGTCAACAAAAACACCTTTTTTGTCAAAGCTTCATACATGAACATGGAAGACTCAATTGAGATGAGGCAAAAAGGGTTGCTTAGAGGACATCTTAAGCTTTCTAAAAAGTTCAAGAACGCCTCTCTAGGGTCAAAATTGAAGGATTTATGCATTGGTAAAGTTGACCCTTTTTGCAAAATTGCCAAAAGTCAAATGTGGCCAAAATTGGATTTTTTGTCAAATGAGCCCAATTTTTTATGCTTGCATTGAGTTTGTAACATGACCCACGACCCATTATTCTTTCCATTTGTAATTCTTCTATTTTTATCATTTATTTTAATTTTATTTCAATTAAATCAAATAAAATCATGAAAATATCAAAAACTAATCAAAGCTTGAGATTTTGTGCATGTTTAGGTCTATTATACAGCTGGAGATGGAATCAAATCGTGCAAGCTTCAAATGGACACAAAAATATTGGATTTTCTCAATTTGGAAAGATTTACACAAAGAATCAAATCTTGAATCAATGATCATAATTGGAGAAGATTTGAAACCAAATTGCAACACTAATTCATTCTTGGGTACATAAGGAAGGAATGCAGATCAAAAATAAGGGGATTAGAGGCGTGCAAAGGTGAAAGCAACTTTCAAAAAAATCAATAAAAGTTGCAAATTAATTTCCCAGTTCCAGGCTTCCTCGAGCCATTCTAGTCACACAAATCATTTGTTGGACGTTCTAGGATCCTATTCCAATCACTAGCAAGCATTCTCGTGCCCTAAAACACACTGTAAGAATCCCATGATATCCATGTTTTTTTGAATTTGTATATCATAATTCTAGCATTGTTAGCATGTTTTATTGACATATCCTAAATCTATGACTTATTTGCAAGCTAATGGTGATACTTAATTGCATTTTCGTTAACTGAACAGCAAGATGCCATAGTTAGGGTTCTTGCTCCGTTTTGGGGGTTTTTGTATACAGGTACAATTGGACATGGATAAGGGTACCATGATGCTCGTGAGGTTGCCACGAGTTGATTGGTACCATTTTTGTGCATTTATCATGCTTGCATAAGATTTTGGAAAGGTACAGGGTTGTACCTACGCCCCTTTGTCCGTAGGTAAAAGTTCTGGATCTAAAACGACGGAGATGATGAGGAATATGATAACGTGGCGCCCCATGGATGGTCCATTCAAATCTGCGCGCGTTTTAAGATTATGCTTTTTGTTTTACCGTATTATATTTCTTTGTCATTAACCATACAAATAAGCAAGCTAGCTCAGATGGTCATCATGCAGGGTAAAATGCCAAAGGGCCTGGGTTCGATCCCCAGGTCCCCATATTTGTTCCTTTTTTTTTTGTGTAATCAGGCGTGCTAGCATCCAAGGCCTCCATCATGTACCATCAGCTTCTAGCCAACAGATCTTCAACAAGGTAGATCCAATGCCTTAGCCCTGAGGGTCTACCATACGCCCAGTCAAGCAAGCTGCATAGGATCTGGAAAGTCAAAGCAGGCCAAGTGTTGTTGGGCCTAGATTTGCAATTGACACCCCCTCTTGCTGAGAAATCAGGCCCTTTTCTTTTCTAATTATTTCCTTTTATTTATTTAATTTATTTAAATTATTTTCTAACACAAAATTAATTTCTTTTTCATAAAAAAATCCTAAAATTAATTTTTCACAAATTTAGAATTAGGTTTTATTTTTATTTTATCAAATTTAATTTAATATTAGTTAAATTTAATTTTAGGGTAATTCTAACTTTTTGTAAATAATTAAAATCAAATTAGAAAAATTAGGGCTGCTTTTGATTCAATTTTATTTCTTTTCTCAATAAAACAACAAAATACAAAAATAGGTTGATTTAATTATTTTTATTAAATTTAAATTAATTAGTAATTAGGTTTGTATTTATTCAATTAAAACCTTATTTTCTCAAAATAGCACAAAAACCACAAAAAAATGATTTTTTTCTTTCAATTAGGTTTAGACGGGGTCAAAACCCTAATTCTCTCATTTCAATTCATCGCGTGCGCTTATTATTTTTTTCAAATATTAATGTAACTGCTTACAGTATGTAATAGTTTAATTATGATTTTCTTTATTTATCGTTTTTATGGGTTTTTTGGCTATGTAATTAATCCCCCTCCCCGAATCCTTGTAATAGCGTAGTTTTACTTTTCCGCATTTTATTTCTTGCAAATATTAACTGTTAGATGTATGATAATAGGATTGTATGACAAGACTGTATGTTAATTTAAAATGGCTAGTAAACCCTAATATGCAAAGATAATAACTGAAATCAAATCATTCGCACATGCACACTCTTAGGGTATACTCTCGCTTCGGTTGCCTTCGGTGAACGATCATTAAGTATGGGGTGTTTTAGTGGTTGCCCTCTTATCAAAACAAAGATCAAAAGTCCCGTTCAGAAATGTTTCCTCGAAAAGGTTGCCTCGGAACGGTTGCCTCGGAAATGTTGCCTCGAATATGATCTTAAGACATTAGGGTTATTACTAAGACGTCTTAACATTGCTTTAGTGATTGTACGTCCCTTTCGAATTGACCCTTACAACTCCAACGACGGTGCTACCTACTTCTCAATAGTAGGATAGCATTGTCTAAAGGAAACAAGAACAAAAACAATCCTTTTTGAGTAGGTAGATGCTAGTAGGTACTTGCTCAAATCAAACTCTTTCACACTTACACACTTTTCAAACAAAGTTTTCAAAAACACTTCGTAACACTCTTGAAGACAGAAGCAAGGGTTAAAACGAAGTAAAATAAAAACTTTTCAAAACACACAAACACGAAAGCAATTTTTTAAAATGATGAGCAAGTACCTAAGAGCCCTTGGAAAACCACGGATAGAAAGGGTGCTAATACCTTCCCTTTCTATAATCTACCCGCCGTACTCAAAATCTCGAAAAAGGAATTTTTCTGTGCTTTTTTGCTTTCCAGTTGGATAAAATAAAAGTCAGTGGCGACTCTTGCTTACCGCGACATTTTGCGAACACAAACGCAAAACACAAACCAGCATTTTCCTAAAACAGTCCGGTTCTCCCACCGTATCACAAGTATCAATGGCATTAATACCACGGTTGTGCTTGGGCATAGGAGCAGTTATGACATTAGGCATCTCATAAGAATAAAACTCAATCTCCTTTGCTACTATTAGATTCTGTATCTTATTCTTCAGAGACCAACAGTCATTTCTATCGTGGCCTGGACTCTCAGAATGGTAAGCACACCGA
Organism: Vicia faba; assembly: GCA_948472305.1. Classification (NCBI taxonomy): domain Eukaryota; kingdom Viridiplantae; phylum Streptophyta; class Magnoliopsida; order Fabales; family Fabaceae; genus Vicia; species Vicia faba. The sequence continues at coordinate 1,246,622,709 of OX451736.1, forward strand.
GTGTTTGAATTGTAACAAGGAGATGTGGTGTTGGGATTCTTGGGAGCCTCCCTTAAGGTTGCCAAATTAGATTTTAACATATGGGTTAAAACCTCGGGCAATGTCATGTTGATCCGGGTGAACTGTCTTTGAGGTCTTTCTACCCTTGGCTGATTGTTTTATGGTTGAGTAGCCACAGGACTAGGTATCATCACATCCCCTACCATTGGGCGGTGCTCAGTTCTACTCTGACTTCTTGTATTGTAAATAGCATTGACCTTCTTCTTACCCATGAATGGATTTTTCACTGTACTTGAAGAGTTGTCTTTCTAGATCTTGCCACTTCGGATCCCAGCTTCTACCCTTTCTCTAATCAATAGCAACTCTGTAAAACCAGTTGAGAAGCTACCAATAAAGTGATTAAAGAATGGACCAAATAGCGTACCAAGAAACATGTCTACTAACTCCTTATCAAACAAATGGGGTTGGACTATCCCTGCCAAATCTCTTCACTTCTGAGCGTAGTTCTTAAAACCTTCGCTTGCACCCATATACATACTCTAGAGTTGAGTACGAGTATAAGCAAGGTCAGTGTTATATTGATACTTCTTATAAAAAGAAGTAGCCAGATCTTCCCAGTTGCGGACATTGATTCCCTCTAGGTGATAGAACCACTCAAGCTGAGTCCCGGACACACTGTCTTGAAAGAAATAGACCCACAAGTTCCTAACAGAAGTGTGAGGCTGAATTTTCCTCACATAAGAATGGAGATACAGCTTGGGACAAGAAACCCCTTCATACTTTGCAAACGCCGGAACCTTGAACTTCTGTGGGATGACAACCCCAGATACCAAACCCAGCTCTTCAAAATCCAGCCCTGGTACTCTTTGGATCTCCATTGCATTCAGACGATCCTCTAGCTGTTTGTACCTTTCTTCAGCCGGAGGATACTGCTCTTCATTGTAATCAATGTCATTATCAGATTCCCCTGGACTAGGGTCTTCCTCCCTTGTCTCACCCTCTTGATTCTCCCCTTCCTTGGATGAAGAGGTCAGATCAACCATTTGCTTCAACGGTCCCTTGAATCTTCTTCCCAAGTTTACCACACCAGCGGTCTTCTTCGTCCTCTTCTTTCTATTTTTCAGAATAAGGGCCTTCAGATCTTCCTGTCCTTTAGCCAAAGCTACGAACATTTTCTAAAATTGGGCATTTTGTGCCTGGAGATCCTTAATACTTTGTTCAGAAGTCATTATTGCTGAAATAAACAGCAAAGAAGATGAGAATCCTACTTTGAAACCTGTTTATGTATTGATATGTATGACATGTGTACACAATGATTTCAGGGACCTTATTGGATTCAAACTCTTTTAAATAAAACAAAAAGCAAAGCCTTTTATTAGTAAGTTTTTAAAGAAACAAAAGATTACACAAGGATAAACATTGAAAGGAAATTCCTAAGTCTCCCATGGGTGTTTCCTCTTGGGGTTGAGGTAGGTGTTGAGGTTCCTCTCTTCATGAAGTTGCTTTGTTAATTCGAGCGCCTTTTTCTCACTTGCATATAAATGAGCCTAAAAAGTATCTTGATCTTCCTTGAGCTAGATCCAAGACTTTTGCAACTCTTCGAAGTTGGTTGGCATATTAGGATGGAGAATAATACGGGACTTTCCCCCTTGAACAATAGGTTCTAAGATCACTGGTAAGATGGAATCATATAGCATCATAAGACTTTGGGCTTGATCTCTCACCCATTTGAGGTAAGGTTCCAAAGGGATGGAGTTCTTACGCCCCAAAGTCCTACTATCAGTCTTCTTAACAATTCCCTAGGACCGGATAAAACTCTGACGATAATTATGCAAATCATCTGAGTAGCTGAACACAATACCCTGAATGAGCATATCTGGTGGACCATCTCTTCGTGCATAGACAAACTGACGTAGTGCTAAATAAGGGTTATACGTGATGCCTCCCCTAATTCCCAGGAGTGGCACATTAGGAAATTCTCCGCAGCAATCAATAAAATAAATGTCCCCTTGAGAGCGAGGACACCAATAGATGTCAGAGTGAGAGAGAGACATTATTCTTTGACTCCACCTTAAGCCTGACTCATTTTGCATTACTGACCGAGGAAGGTGCAAAATAAACCACCTATATAGCATAGGAGTGCAACACATGAGAGTTCCTCACTTCTTCAGAGTGTGAGTATGGAGAGAATGTAGGATATCCCCGAGCAATGTAGGAACTGGACTATGAGTAAGAAATATGTTGATGGCATTCACATATATAAATTGATCTGAATTAGGAAACAGGACCAACCCATAGATCAAGAGGGCTAATACATCTTCTAAGGCATGATATCTCAAAGCATCCAGGAAAATATGAGCTTTCTTCATCAGGAAATTTGCAAGGAGACCCTTAACTCCACTTCTTTTCTCCCAATTGGCCTCAATGCCGGACGGTTTCAAGTGCAAAGCTACAATGACATTTTCAGAAGCTGGGTCTTGTTCTAAACCAGTGAAAGGTACTCTCTCCAATATAGGTAAACCAAGTAACTTAGAGAATTCTTCCAGCGTAGGCACATGTTGATAATCTTGGAATGTGAAGCAATGGTGCTTAGGGTCAAAGAACAGGAATTAGAAACTCATCAAACCTTCGTCAAACCCGGTGGTAACCAAACTGAGCAAGTGACCATGTCTTTTGTGGAATTATGAGTCTTTGGGGACTTTCAAGACTAATTCCTTAAGCTTAGGAGGAACTTCAGTGAAGTGGATCTGATGGTTTTTCTGCGACCTGAATTCATATCCTACAAAACAAACAAGAGGTAAATCCAACAGGTTCGTGAAATGATTAGTATGTATGGATGTCATGATGTTTATGATGTCATGATTATGCTAAAAATCACAGATAGACACAAGCAAATCACACAATAGACCTTAGGATCAAAGGCTTGCATGAGTTTTTAAGGTATGTACCCTCTTGAGTGTTCAGTTGGCTCAACATGTCCTATTAATAGTAATCGGGTTCTAAGGAGCCTCAATATCACTGACCTTCCCTTCAGAAATTGTTTCAGCTCCGCACCGAAGTATTGCAGCCAAAAAATCCTGAAAGTCCAGCCTCAATGAGTGTAATATCGAGTATCAACCAATCTTCGGTCGGAACTAAAGTCGGTTATCTCACTACTTGCTAATGGCTAGGATGAGTCAATTTAAAGGTTCTAAAGGTCAGTTAGCGCTTAGTGACACTATGAGGTAGCCTAATATTATCCTTAACTTACTCAAGGAACATTAGTACAATCCAAAGTATCGCGCTAATGTAGCCACCACTTTGTCCGTATCGATCTACGCCATACAGCTTCCATGGTTTATTGCTACTTACCTAACAAGGTACCCCAGATCCAGGTATAGGATCTTTACAAGAATACCCCAACAAAACCCTTAAAGATAAAAGCAATCAAAGAAAACAGAAGAAAACAATTTAAAATGATCTAGACCCTAAGGTAAACCCCACTTTATATATATCCCCAGCAGAGTCGCTAGTTCTGTAATACGGTGGCAGAACTAACTGTATTTTTGTTAGTACTGGTTTTGCATTTTTTGATTGCAAATGTACGGTAAGCAAGAGTCGTCAGCTTCTTTTGTTTTATCTAACAAAGGAAAATGGAAAAAGAACAGAAAAAACCTTTTTTGAGATGTTTTTTAGTACGGGGGGTAGATTATAGAAAGGGATGGTGTTAGCATCCTTTCTATCCATGGTTTTCCATGGGCTCTTAGGTGCTTGCTCATTTTGAAAATTGTTTGTGTTTGTTTTGAAAAGCTTTGAAAATGCCTTAGTGCAGCGTTTCACTTTATGGTAACCCTTGTGTCAGTCCTCAAGAGTGTGATAAAACGTTTTTTGAAATTTTTGTTCGAAAAGTGTAAGTTTGAAAAAACTGGTTGTTTTGAGCAAGTACTTAAGAGTTTCTACCTACTCGAAAAAAATTGTTCATTTTCTTATTTCCTTTAGATAGTTCTATCCTATTATTAAGGAGTAGGTAGCTCCATCGTTGGAGTTTGAGGGACAATAGAAAGGGATGATTACAATCACTTAAGGTAACATGGCAAGATCTCTTAGTAACTGTCATAAAGTTCTAAGATTGAATTTTGTTTTACCGAGGCAACCTTCGAAAGGGACTTGCGATCTCTGAATTAGAGGACAGTCACTAAGAATTATCACGTTCGAGAATAGTGACCGTATTTCCGAGGCACCTGAAGTGGGAGATACCCTAGGGATGAGCATGTGCAAGTGTTTAATTTCAGTTTATTTATCTTTGCACATTTAGGGTGATCTATCATTTTAATCATTTAATATTTCCATTCAATCTTATGATCATTCATCTAACAGTTAATAATAGCGAAAAAATAAAATGCGAGAATCTTAAACCTAGCTATTACAAGGCTTTGGTGGATGGGGATTACATAACCAAAAATGGGGAATTAAAACAGTAAATGCTAAACAGTAAAATAAACCTAGTTAAAACTATTACAACTTTGGAGCAGATACAATAATTTAAAGAAAATGATGGAAAAAGAATACGCGCGACAAAATTAAATACGGGGAATTAACAATTAAATTCAAAGACATCTAATTAGTGAATAAAGAAAAAATATTTTTTGGATTTTGAGAAATTAATTAATTTTTCAAATTAACCTAATTTCTAATTAATTTTAATTATGAAAAAGGAATTTAAATTATCCTAATTAACCTAATTAATTAATGAAATTAAATGTTTTATGAAAAATAAACCTAATTCTAATGTTTTTGTGTTTTTATGATTTTAAGATTTAATTAAAAAAAGATTATTTAAAACAATTAAAAATAAATAAAACAATAAAAATATTAAAGAAATCAAAAGCAAAAGAAAATAGAATGGGCCTGATATGAGAAGCAATTTGGGGGTGCATGGTTGAAATTTTCCAGGCACAAGCTTGTTGGCCCTTCTGCCCTACGCGTGATCTAATGGGGATCTCATCTGGGGGGTTCACCAAGTTCTTTGCTTGCTGAACATTGGATTTGGATTGAAAGAAGATCCAATGGCTGGATCTGGAGGCGCGTGATGGATGCCTTGTTGTAAAATACGCTGGATCTGAAACAAGAAATTCAGAAAATATGAAAATGTTTGGACCTGGGATCGAACCCAGGTCCCTCCCTTCAAATGCCTTGTCCCTTGTCATTTATGCTGGTTAGTCATTCGTTTATATAATTAAGCCAAAATAAAATAAGGGAAAAATAGATCTAGTGCTGAATTAACTTGATACGCAGGCATTGTAGGGCTCTGGTAATTCAAAGAACCAATCAGATATGGAGAGAGGAATTTCATTATTGGATCCAGCCAATGGAATGCATGGAAATGGCCATGCATGCTTGGACCACCGCCTGTAAAAGTCAAGCCACCGGCCCCGGTGGTCCAGGTCACCTTCTCCGGTGACACGAGAAATTGAAACATGCGAAACACGCCATATCAAAGCATAAAAAAGACCCAACCCCCCTTAAAATTTCCCCAGGAATCCAATGGTGGTATCCATATGCCCTAAAAGACCCTGTATCACTAAAACCGAAGCTTGCTTCTCCCTAAGCCCTAATAATGGTAACTTGCGACCCTGGCTTTATTCCTTGCATGAGACACGTTAGAAAATTCACAAATAATGTAAATAGTATGGATATGCAATCAAAATGCGTTTATGTTGAGGATTAAACAACTTTTAAAAATAAAATAAAAATTACCAATATGGGAGGATCGGGCTAGCGCGATGCAGAGTGGTTTGGCCTTCAATGATGGACTGGTTCACATCCTAGAGTCCTCAGAAGGGTGATGGAATGATTGGATCTCACTGAGGAGGGCTGGCTCGAGTGTTTGAGAGTTGCACTCTTCTTGATTTTTTTGAAAGTTTTTCTTTCTCTCTTGAGGCAGGCTACGCACTTGTTCTTCTCCCCTTAGGGTTGGAATGGCTTGGCATATATATGTGAGTCACATTAGGTCAACTAGTATGGCAAGAATCCAAAGATATCAATGCCTTTCAATTTTGCTTCAAATATTTCCAATTTTGAATATCCTTTCCCATTCATAGCTTGCACGATTTCTTTGGCTATTGACAACACATGAGATCTCCATTCAATGCAAAAATCATTCCTAAAACAAATTATGTGATTTATTTGGATTTATTTGATTTTATTTGAGTTTTAAATGAATAAAAATCAAAATAAATTAATTAAACAAATAAATAAGGCATGGAGGGTCCCATAGGTCGTGGACCATGCTAGGAATGAGATTCAATCTTGAAAAGATGGGCCCATGTGGAAAAAATGCAATTTTGGGCATTTTTAACTTTGTGCAAATTTCCAAAAATGGTAAACTTTGACAGTGCATATCTCTCTCAATTTTGACCCTAAGAGGGTGTTCTTGGACTTTTTAGAAAGCTTAGGATGTCCTCAAAATGACCCTTTTGGTTTCATCTCCACTGGTTCTTCCATGTTCATGTAATAAGCTTTGATCCAAAAGGTGTTTTTGTTGACTTTTGAAAAGGACCTATAATGTCTGATTTTACATCTTTTCATGAGTGCATTTCTTGAACTTGAGGGATGAAGATGAGTTGTAGGGAATTGGATTCTATTCAAAATGAACCTTGGATAAGAAATTTTTGATAAAGTATGAGAAAGTTATGTCTGGTCAAAGTTTGGTTGACTTTTCCTATAGAAACCCTAATTTGCAATTTTTGACTTTTGATGAATTATGAGCCTTTCTTGAGGAATCATGATCAACCCTTGATCAAATGATGGATATCACTTCAAAATGTTGATGTTGACCAAAAATTTTGAAGTTTGACTACATTTAGGCCACAGTTGACTTTTGACCTAGTACAGTTGATTTTCAGGTATTTGAGCAGTTGACTGAGCAAACTTGTTGTGCAAGGCATGAAATTTGCAATGGATGATCTTGGGGACATATTAGGACAATGGATAAAATTTTGGATCCTTTGGACTCATACATCTTTCTTGCAATTGAAACCCTAGCTTGAGCCTTGTTGCCTTAAGAAGAGGATTTGTCTGATCAGTCCTTAGTCAAACTTGAGCAATTGAAGACCTTTAGAAGCATATCTTGACTGAAATGGGAGGGCAAATTTTGGGGTACAACAGACCTCTTGGTGTATTTTCCTCCATAACTTCTACTATATCTTGATTAAAAGGTATAGTAGAAGTGGACGCCTCTCCTCTTTCTCTTCTTTCTTTCGCTAGCTTCCTCCTTCGTCTAGTTTAGCTATTAAGTTTTCTGCAAGTCCTTTCGATTTTAGGGTCAAATAGGAGTTGATCTTTATAAATACTTCCTCGCATAAACTAAAGTATGAAAACTCTAACAAAACAAGTGAAAAAAAAGATATTATTAATAAAAAATAACATAAAACACTTAAACTATTGCAATACTTTCAATAGTGAAACGGAAATCCTCGACTAAAGCGCCATTTTGTTGGTAGTATTTTCAACACAAGTATTTAAATTATTGTTTTCCTCAGGGATTGGTGTGATATTAATGATGTTATATAGTTTGAGTGTCTTTAAGTGTTTGAATCATAAACAAAGGTTTGATATTTGCTTTTAGTAACAAAAGATTAAGTTTCATGGTCTTCCTCCATATCAATCACAACAAAATCAACAGGGAAGAAAAATTTATCCAGTTTCACTAGCAAGTCTTGAGCTACACCATAAGGACGAGTGATGGATTTATCAGCTAGTTGAAGTGTCATCTTTGTTGACTTCATCTCAATGTTCCCCAATCTTTTCACAATAGAGAAAGGAATCAAATTAATGCTAAACCCCAAATCAATCAATCCTTTACCGACATAAATATCACCAATGGTAACCGGAAAAGTAACCCTTCCCGGATCACTTTCCTTCTTCAGTAGAGTTCGTTGAGTGATAGCACTACAACTTGCATCAACCATGATAACTTCTTGATCCGTTGATCTTATCTTTTTTGTAAGGATATCTTTCATGAACTTTGCGTACTTTGGCATTTGTTCCATAGCTTCGGAAAATGGAATATTTATTTTCAATTGCTTAAAAATATCCATGAACCTAGCTAGTGCATATGATTATCCTTCTTGGAAGGAGCATGAGGATATGGCAAATTTTGAACCGGTAAAGTATCAACTTTCTCCTTCTTGTTTCTTCTCAACTTCTCCTTTTCAACTAACTCCTTTTCAACTAACTCCTCCTCATGGTTATTTTCTACTACAATCTCCTCTTCAATCTCTTTTTCTTCAACAATTTCCTCAATTTCAACTTCTTTACCACGTCCATTTCCGACTACCTTACTCGTCCTAGTTATTATTGCCTTGCAATTCTCCTAAGGATTAGATTTAATATTTGCTGAAAATGATGAACCGGCATTTTGATCGGCCAATTGCTTGGCTAGTTTCCCTACTTGAGTCTCCAAATTCTTGATAGCCGCTTCATTACTCTTTTGATTTGCCATAGATGCTTGAATGATTTGAGCAAAAGTGTCTTATAAGTTTGAACTTCTAGCTTAAGGTTGTGAATTTTGATTTGTGGTTTGATAAGGACTTTGTCTATTTTGATTGTTGGCATCTTGTCTCCACCCTTGTTGATAACCTTGGTTATTTCTTTGATGATAACATTGGTTATTTTAATATGGTTGCCTTTGTTGGTATCCTTGATCTTTATTTCCCATGTAATTAACTTCTTCTTCAACCGGAGGACAAAATCTGGTTTGATGATCACCCTTGCATAACTCACAACTAGCAATTTGTTGAATTTGATTGTTAGGTCTTTCTTGCATTTCTCGTAGTTGTTGAGGGAGCTTTGCCATTTTCTTTGTTAATTCTTCCACTTGTTGAGTGAACTATTTGTTTTGGGCTCAAAGAGCTTCATTTGATCTTGAATCACTTGCTTCCTCTCTCTTTTGAACCATACTTTGATCATGTTGGACGTGATGGTCGTTCCTTGCCACTATTTAAATAATTTCCACCACTTCTTCCGTTGTCTTTGCCATAAGTGATCCTCTCGACATAGCATCCAAAGAAAGTTTTGGTTGTGGTTGTAATCCATTTCGAAAAATATACATTTGGGTAATGGCATCAAAACTATGACTTAGACATTACCTCAACATAGATTTGTACCTTTCCCAAGCATCATTCAATGACTCAGCTCCACCTTGAGAGAACATGAATATAGCCGTTTTAGCTTCAAAGAAAAGTGATTGTGGGAAAAAGCTTTCAAGAAATTTTTCTTCAAGTCTATTCCAATCCGTCATGAGGTGATTAGGTTGGTCAAGATACCAATCCTTAGATTTACTGATCAACGAATATGGAAATAATATTTTAAACATTTGTTCTTCATCTTCCTCGGGAACTCCTATAGCACCCGCCATCTCATAGAAATTTTTAAGATGTGTGTAAGCATCTTCATGATCTAACCCAGTGAAAGGGTTATGATACAACAATTGTAAAATTCCAGTTTTCATTTCCGAATGCCTTTGATCTGCATTCCTAGCAAACTGAGCATTCAACCTTGGACTATTTGTACAGGGACCTCTTGGTGGATTTGCCGCCATAACTTCTTCTATATCTTGATTAAAAGGTATAGTAGAAGTGGACGCCTCTCCTCTTTCTCTTATTTCTTTCGCTAGCTTCCTCCTTCGTCTAGTTTTGCTATTAAGTTTTCTGCAAGTTCTTTCAATTTCAGGGTCAAATAGGAGTTGATCTTCAGAAATACTTCCTCGCATAAACTAAAGTATGAAAACACTAACAAAACAAGTGAAAAACAAAAGATATTATTAATAAAAGTTAACTTAAAACACTTAAACTATTACAATTCTTTCAATAGTCAAATGCCAAACCCCGGTAATGGCGTCATTTTGTTGGTAGTATTTTCAACACAAGTATTTATATTATTGTTTTCCACAAGGATTGGTGTGATATTAATGTTGTTCTATAGTTTGAGTGTCTTTAAGTGTTTGAATCATAAAAAAGGTTTGATGTTTGCTTTTAGTAACAAAAAAATATGTTTCATGGTCTTCCTCCATATCAATCCCAACAAAATCAGTCGGGAAGAAAAATTTATCCAGTTTCACTAGCAAGTCTTGAGCTACACCATAAGGACGAGTGATGGATTTATGGGCTAGTTGAAGTGTCATCTTTGTTGACTTCATCTCAATGTTCCCTAATCTTTTCACAATAGACAAAGTAATCAAATTAATGCTAGACCCCAAATCAATCAATCCTTTACCGACATAAATATCACCAATGGTAACCGGCAATGTAACCACTCACAGATCACTTTCCTTCTTCGGTAGAGTTCGTTGATGATAGCACTATAACTTGCATCAACCATGATAACTTCTTAATCCTTTGATCTTCTCTTTTTGGTAGGATAACTTTCATGAACTTTGCGTACTTTGGCATTTGTTCCATAGCTTCGAAAAATGGAATATTTATTTTCAATTGCTTAAAAATATCCATGAACCTAGCATAGTGCCTAGAATTATCCTTCTTGTAAGGAGCATGAGGATATGGCAAATTTTGAACCGGTAAAGTATCAACTTTCTCCTTCTTGTTTCTTCTCAACTTCTCCTTTTCAACTAACTCCTTTTCAACTAACTCCTCCTCATGGTTATTTTCTACTACAATCTCCTCTTCAAACTCTTTTTCTTCAACAATTTCCTCAATTTCAACTTCTTTACCACGTCTATTTCCGAGTACCTTACCCGTCCTAATTATTATTTCCTTGCAATGCTCCTTAGGATTAGATTGAGTATTTTCCGAAAATGATGAACCAACATTTTGATCGGCCAATTGCTTGGCTAGTTACCCTACTTGAATCTCCAGATACTTGAAAGTCGCTTCATTACTCTTTTGATTTGCCATAGATGCTTGCATGAAGTGAGCAAGAGTGTCTTGTAAGTTTGAACTTCTAGCTTAAGGTTATGAATTTTGATTTGTTGTTTGATAAGGACTTTGTCTATTTTGATTGTTGATATCTTGTCTCCACCTTTTTTGATAACCTTGGTTAATTCTTTGATGATAACATTGGTTATTTTGATATGGTTTCTTTTGTTGGTATCCTTGATCTTGATTTCCCATGTAATTAACTTCTTCTTCAAACGGAGGACAAAATCTGGTTTGATGATCATCCTTGCATAACTCACAACTAGCAATTTGTTGAATTTGATTGCTAGGTCTTTCTTGCATTTATCTTAGTTGTTGAGGGAGCTTTGCCATTTTCTTTGTTAACTCTCCCACTTGTTGAGCGAACAATTTGTTTTGGGCTCAAAGAGCTTCATTTGATCTTGAATCACTTGCTTCCTCTCTCTTTTGAACCATACTTTGATCATGTTGGACTTGATGGTCGTTCCTTGCCATTCTTTCAATAATTTCCACAGCTTCTTCCGTTGTCTTTTCCATAAGTGATTCTCCCGTTGTAGCATCCAACAAAAGTTTTGGTTGTGGTTGTAATCCATTTCGAAAAATATACATTTGCGTAATGGCATCAAAACCATGACTTAGACATTTTCTCAACATATATTTGTACCTTTCCCAAGCTTCATTTAATGACTCGGCTCCATGTTGAGAGAACACCGATATAGCCGTTTTGGCTTCCAAGAAACGTGATTATGGGAAAAAGCTTTCAAGAAATTTTTCTTCAAGTCTATTCCAATCTGTCATGAGGTAATTAGGTTGGTCAAGATACCAATCCTTAGCTTTACCGATCAACGGATGTGGAAATAATCTTTTAAACATTTATTCTTCATCTTCCTCAGGAGCTCCTATAGCACCCGTTATCTCATAGAATTTTGTGAGATGGGTGTAAGGATCTTCATGATCTAACCCAGTGAAAGGGTTATGATACAATAATTACAAAATTCCAGTTTTCATTTTCGAATGCCTTTGATCTGCATTCCTAACAAACTGAGCATTCAACCTTGGATTATTTGTACAGGGACCTCTTGGTGGATTTTCCGCCATAACTTCTTCTATATCTTGATTAAAAGGTATAGTAGAAGTGGACGCATCTCCTCTTTCTCTTCTTTCCTTCACTAGCTCCCTCCTTCGTCTAGTTTTGCTATTAAGTTTTTTGCAAGTCCTTTCAATTTCAAGGTCAAATAGGAGTTGATATTCAGAAATACTTCCTCGCATAAACTAAAGTACGAAAACACTAACAAAACAAGTGAAAAACAAAAGATATTATTAATAAAAATAACTTAAAACACTTAAACTATTGCAATGCTTTCAATAGTCAAACGCCAATCCCCGGTAGCGGCGCCATTTTGTTGGTAGTATTTTCAACACAAGTACTTATATTATTGTTTTCCTCGGGGATTTGTGTGATATTAATGTTGTTCTATAGTTTGAGTGTCTTTAAGTGTTTGAATCATAAACAAAGGTTTGATATTTTCTTTTAGTAACAAAAGATTAATTTTCATGCACTAGATGGTGATTTGGATGAAAGAGAGATTGTTGTTTGAAAATGTTTGTGTTGATAAAAAGGATGTCAAGATTAGTTTCCATCCACCTATTCTATATTTATTCAATTAACCTCGCATATGAACTAATCAGTGATCAATATATTCACGTATCCTCTCAATATTTCTCACATCTAAGCAATATTGTGAGTGTTATCATGTTAATCATTAAATGATCTCTCAACCTAACTATTAACATGATAATCTTTAAAGCTTGATACAAGTGAATACTAACTCACAAATCTATGTCTAGAGCTTGTTTATTAGTAGATGAATATCTTAGGTCAAGCTTGGAACTTACTTCTCAATAATGAACTAAACAATAAAAATAACAATGATACAAAGATGTTCAACATGTATTAATCTTCAACCAAGTTCATATACAAAATGATTAAAAGAAATACATTAAGTCTAGGTTGACTACTTCTAACCTTGACACAAAAAGCATTTAACTACTCATGGTCATGATACCTTTCTCAATGAATAAACTATGGATGTTAACGAACATCAATCTTCAAGTCTCCTTGATTCAAGATGCAAGAGTGTTCTTCATTTTCTCCTCCCAAGAGATAAGAACAAAAAGTGTTTTTCTATGTTATAATGTTATGATCCATAGAACAAAAGGTTTCTACACTTTTAATCAGATTTCCTTCCCTCCACAAGATAAAAGTTGGTGGAAAGTTTCCATAAAAGGTGGTAAAAAGTAGCCAAAAGTATGGCCATCTGTGCTCCATCGTCGAGAGACCATAAAGCATCATCGGGCGATTCTGGAAAGTTTCCACACCTGACCAGCTGGGCGTGTTAAAAACTTAAAAGAGCATCTTTCATCACCCTGCAACAAGAATGCTTCGTCGGGAGATCCTATTTTTGCCAAGCGACCCAGAAGCGAAGTAATACATAACTGAACCATCTTTTTTTCACCATTTTCGTCGGGCGATGCATCCTGTTTCTAAGCGATCCTTTGCAGAATCATCACACATGCTTCTTTTTGCTAAGAAAGCCTAAATTCTCCCTTTGGCCATGTTTTCTGCACATACTTTTCTGAAATACTAACAAACAAATTAAACACTCACAATTCTTTGTACTCAAGCAAAATGACTTAAATTAAGTATTTAACCTAATCAAAAGTAAAATAAAAGGTTTGAAAGTGTCAATAATTGATATGAATTTTATGCAAAAGTTGACACTTAACATACATTCGTTGTGCCAGCTGGTGATAAAGAAATCATCCAGTCATATGTCAATGGAGATCTTTTTTTTATTACATCATCATTGATTGCTTTGACAATCAACTATGAAGATGTTGTTAGTTGTGTTGAATATTATGAATCCAACCATGTCTATGAAAACTACCTTTACCTACTTTAAGCCAACAAAAACAATCTCGCTAGTCCTGCTTATCTATTCTCTATTCCAAAATTTTGACAAGCATCTCTTGTTATTACTCACATAAAACATGAGAGTTAATCTTCCTCTTACTATTTTCAACTTCTTGAAGAAAATGATAGAGACTTCTCGTGAGGAAAATACTTTCCTTATACCTTATGGAAAAGTTCTTTCTGAACTTATCAATAAGTTAGGGATGGTTAGGGGTGATGTTGTAGTTGAGTGGACTGAGAAGTTTGAATTTGTTGAGTAGTTTTATTTGTTTGTGTTATTGTAGTTTCTTTAGTGATGTTGTAGTTCCTATCTATGAAATATTTAAATTTTACTATTATTGCCCATTCTTGTTTAACCTAGTTTTTGTGTTAAGTCGTTGAAAACAGTTAAAAATACGATAAATAGGATTCGAAGCAAGGTTCCTTATAGCTATATTACCTTGTGTTGTACCCCAAAATTTTCCCTCTCATATTTTCTAAGGTTTTCTCTTATATGGGTGATTACAAACACTTGCTTAAATAAAATAAGAATTTTGAAGATAAACAAGGTGTTTTCGATTGGCATTGAAACAAGGTATCTTCTATTGGCGTTGAAAAAAGGTGTCTTTGATTGGCCTTGGGACAAGGTGCTTTCGATTGGCATCTAAGCAGGTTGTCTTTTGATTGGCATGTGGACAAGAAGCTTCGATCAGATGTCCAAAATCCTTCGACATAAACTTGTTTCACAAGACTTCGACTGAGCATTGGCTGTTTCATGCATGATTCGATTGACAAGGAAATGACTTTCCCTGTGCGTTCCTTCATCATACAAGGCCAAGACTTCTTCGGATTTGACTTCAATCCACTAGGCAATGGCCTCTTTTATGCTTGCTTTGGCTTCCATCATGCTAGCATCCACATGGCATTGTCTTCCTTTGTGCTAGTTTCGACTGGGCCATGGCTCCCTCTGAAATGGCTTGCTTCGATTCCACATCTAAAATCCTTAACACACAGTTTTCCACCTTTCGTCACCTAGTAAGGCCTATTCGAAGGACACACAAATGATGCCTTCGAAGGACATTCATTTGGTCCAGTCGAAATACATACAATGGTTGGAAACAATTTTTCCTTGCTGGCCAAAGTCTTGCACACTGCCAGGCCCAAGCCTCTTGCATAATCACATTCATGACAAAGAAGTTTCGACTGGCCAAAAAAGAGCTTTCGATTGGGTTAGTTGAAGAGTTTCAGATCAAGCTACTAAGGCAAATAGTGGCTCAATCGAAGGCCACAATGCTGAGGCCTGGGGAAATTCGAAGGAAGGTGAGGAGGCTTCTATAAATCCTTCGATTGATAAAGAGCTGAAGCAGCATTCGACCATACGAAAAGGAAGAGTTGATGCTTTGATTGGTTTGAATTGAAGGAAAGGAAATCGAAGAAAGTAACGCTTGGGGGCTGATCAAAGACACTCTGGTGAAGAAAATTCTGAGCAATTTGAATTTGTATAAGGCGCCAATTATCAACTGTCCAGGTTCATTCCCAATTCCAAAATGGCATGAAAATTCTCTAAATGGCAATCTTTAAATTGGTCTGATTTTATTTTCAAAGCCATGTTTAATGGCTAGTCTTTAAGGACATGTTTCTTTCCCCATTTTCTTGTCTCCTCCAACTCCTATAAATACAAGACACAAACACAAGCCATAGAGACTACTTACATACGCACACAGACCTACGCCTACATACTGCCTCATACATACACAATTTTCCTACCAAAATAATACGCACACGCTGCCCCATAAAACATATCAAAATTCTAACAAGTTTTGCAGGCACCCTCAGTCCAAACGAATACTATATTTGTGCTCCTGAGACTCCCTAGAGTCTACTCCAAGCCAGTCCACACCAAATCGAATCATCTTATCCTTGGTAAACTTTAAAATTCATATTCATGTTTTCATGATGTATTAATGTTTTCCAGTGTTTGATTTATGCCCAGGGTGTCATAAAGCACATCATTCACATGGAACATATAAAGATAGAGGGCACAATTTGTGCTCTTCATCGAATCTCAAGAAACCATGGGCTTTATGGAAAATAAACCTAGATTCAAAATCAAAGGAGTCGAATTAAGGGGAAGTCGAATTAGGAAAAGACTTGGGTTCACACCCAGGCCATGCTTTTGTTGTGTTGACACTTTTTCTTGCAGATTTTAGTGCCTTCCTCCACAGGAAATTCATCAGACGCCTCCAACAATATTCTTTGCTGGATCGAAGGCCGCATATATTCACAGGATCGAAGGCCATCCTACACAGGATCGAAGGCTATCCTTCACATGGATCAAAGACCACATGTCTTCATAGGATCGAAGGCCATCCTTCCTTAGGATCGAAGGCCATCATTTTTCTTTGATCGAAGGATTCTTCTTCTTGCATTTATTTTTATTTTTATTTTTACTCACTTCTTTTAAATCAAAAATCAAAATCACAAAAAACATTAGGTTAGTATTTTTTCTAATTAAGTTAATTTAATTAAATTAATTAATTAATTAATTTAACCTTTTCTTTAAATTAAAGTTAAGTAGACTTAGGCTTTTCTTTCTTTTATAAATAAAAACAAACAAAAAGATTTCTTTTTCCTTAGGATTTTTAGACGTCTTTCCCAATTCGCGCGCAATTTTATTTTAGCGTTATCATATTATTGTATCTGCTTCCTGGTTGTAATAGACTGTAATTAGGACTCCTTTATTTTCTTCTCTTCATTTTTTCCCAAAGTTTGGACATGTAATAATCCCATCCCTTAAGCCATGTAATAGCATAGGATTTACATTTCTGGACTTTAAATTCCTGTACATATTAACTTCTAGATGTATGACTAATATGATTGTATGGCAAAGATTAAAATCAAAACGCTAGCAAACCTAACAAAAAGACAAAAATAACTGAACATAACACACTTGCACATATACACCTCTAGGGTATCCCACTTTGGTTGCCTTCAGAAAAACAGTCACAACTCTTGAAATGTGAGAGGTTTTAGTGGCTATCCTCTGGTTTAAAAAGATCATAATTCCCTCGATGATCCTTTCGATGTTTCTTCGGTAAAATATGATCTTATAACCCTAGGATAGTTACTAAAACTTCTTGCCAAGTTACCTTTGTGACTATAAAAAACGTCCCTTCGAATGTCCCTCATACATCCAATGATAGGGCTACCTACTCACTAATAGTAGGATAGCACTATCTAAAGGAAAGGAGGAAAAGAACGAACCTTTTCAAGTATAAGTAGATAGTTCTTAGATGCTTGCTAAAAAAAAAACTTTTGCATTTACACAAAAACTTTTCAAAAACACTTTCAACGAAAACGCTTTATCAACACTCTTGAGGACTGATACAAGAGTTATCATAAAGCGAATCACCGTACTAAGGCATTTTCAAATACTTTTCAAAAATACAAAGCACAATGTATTTAAAAAATGAGCTAAGCATCTAAGAGCCCGTAGAAAACTATGGATGGAAAGGGTGCTAACACCTTCCCTTCCATAATCTGCCCCCCTTACTCAGAAAATTCTTGAAAAGGTCTTTTTCTGTTCTTTTCATCCTTTCCTTAATTTTGATAAAAGAAAAGTCGGTGGTGACTCTTGCTTACTGCAACATTTGCAAATACAAACGCAAAACCATTATAACAGTCAGTTCTGCCACTGTATCACATAACTGGCGACTCTGTTGGGGACTTAGAAAGTGGGGTTACCTTAGAGTTTAGTTTATCATTTTAAATTTCTTTCCTTGTATGCTTTGATCTCTTTATCTTTGAGGGTTTTACTTGGGTTTACTTGTAAAGATCCTACACCTGGATCTGGGGCACCTTTTAGGCAAGTATTAATAGATCGTGGGGATTGTGTGGGGTATACCGACACGGTTGAAACAATAGCTACATTCATGTGGCACATTTGTTGGTACTGGTAGCCCTTGAGTAGTCAAGAAGAATACGGGCCGCTGTATGGTGTCATGAAGCATCAAATGACCTTAGAACCTTTAATTGAACCAACTTGGCCATTAGGAAGTAGTGAGATAGTCGTCTTTGGTGAAGTCCGGAGTTGGTTGATACTCGATACTACACTCATTGAGATCTGACTTCTGGGATATTTCGGTCACTAATAAAGAGGCTTGTGCTGAAACAACGCTGGGTGAAGAAAGATCAGTGATATTGAGATTCCCTAGAACCCGATTAATATTGATAGGACAGGTTGATCCAACTAAACTTCAAGAGGGTACTTACCCATGTAATCCATGCAAGCCTAAACCTAAGGATCTGTTTGTATGATTGTATATATCTGTTTGTACATAACATCATAACATCATAACATGGCATATCACACTAACCATTTCAAGGACTTTTAGGACTTATCTTTGTGTCAGTTTTGTAGGGCATGACTCCTGTTCGCATAAATACTATCCAAGTTAACCTTGTAAGGGTACCTCCTTAACTCAAGGAGTTGGCATCAAGGGTTCCTGATAATTCCCCATTCCTTAAAAGATATGGTCGACTCCTCAGTTTGGTCACTTCAAGCCCTGATGCAGACATGGTGAAAGTTCTCTTTCAGTTCTTTGACCCTTTACATCACTGCTTTACATTTCCCGACTACCAGTTGGTACCTACCATGGAAGAGTTTTGTCAATTATTGGGTGTGCCTATCCTCAATCAATTACCCTTAAACGGTATGGAAAGAGACCCAAAGCCTGAGGAGATCTCTCAAGCCTTATATTTACAATGGTCCGACATTGTGACCAACTGGGAAACAAGAAGCGGTGTCAAAGGTTTTCTATCTAAGTTCTTGTTCGAAAAAGGTCATTATTTTTTGGATACTTTGTATTTACAAGCCTTTGAAGAGGTATCGGCCCTTCTCATCTATGGAATGGTATTGTTCCCTAATCTGGACCAGCTCATAGACGTGAATACGGTCAAGGTTTTCATGTCTTGCAACCCGGTGCATACTTTACTTGGAGACATTTTGCACTCTTTTCACACTCGTACTGTAAAGAGAAGAGGAACCCTTATATGTTGTACCCCTCAGTTGGCTAGGTGGTTTATTTCGCACCTACCACGGTCTATTGTGAAGAACGAACAAGGCTTAAGATGGTCTAACAGGCTGATGTCTCTCACACATTTGGATATTCACTGGTGTCCTCGATATGTGGAAAACGTTACCATCATTGATCGCTGTGGGGAATTCCCCAATGTCCATCTCCTAGGAATTAGGGGAGGAATCACTTATAACCCTTGTTTGGCATTGCGACAGTTTGGGTATGCTAGGAGAGATGGTCCTCATGATGTATTGGTTTAAGGAATTGTGTTCAACTACGAGGATGATGTTCAAGGGTACTGTCAAAGGTTCATCCGAGCTTGGGGCATGGTGAACAATGTGGATAGCAAGACATTGGGGCATAAGAACTCCATCCCTTTGGAGCCTTATCTTAAGTGGGTGCGATCTCGCGCTCAAAATCTCATGATGCTTTACCACGTTGTTCTACCCATTATCATGGAACCCATTGCAGATGCAGATGTACCTTACACCATTCTCCATCCTGGCATGCTGACTACTCTCGAGGAATTGCAAAAGACTTGGGTCCAACTTAAAGAGGAACGAGATACCTTTGAAGCCCAGTTCTATGGAAGTGAGAAAAAGGTTTTGGAGCTTACAAGTCAACTGCATGAAGAACAGAGTTTGAATGCCTACATTGCACCAGAGAGGATGCGCTTATGGGAAGCTTGAGTCCTATTTGATTTAGGAGTTTTATTTATCGTTGTTTCTTCCATTTTAAGCCCAAGAGGCATGATTGTAATCTTTCAAACTTATGAATGCAATTAATGTTTGTTCTCTCTTTGACTAAGCAAATTTAAGATCTTAAAAGTCCTTGAAAACATTGCATAAATATTATCATGCATTTCATTGCATAAGCAGGTATTTCAAGATAGGTTTCTTATTCTTTTTGCGGTTTATTTCAGCAAAAGAAATGGCTCTTGAACAAACAGTGAAGAATCTCCAAGCTCAAAACGCTCAGTTTCAGCAAATGTTCCTAGCTCTGGCTAATGGGAAAGAAGATCCGAAAGCTCTGATCATCAAAGAGAAGATCGAGAAGCCAAAGAAACCAGCTGGTGTCTTTAATTTGGGTAGAAGGTTTAGAGGTCTGTCCAAGCAAGCTCTACATTTCACAACCACGTCGGATGAACGGGAGAATTAAGAAGAAAATCCCAAGGAGGGAGACAACAACCCAGGGTCTGAGGAAGATGAACCTGACTGTTCTGAGGAGCAGTATCCTCCTGCTGATGATAAATACAAGCAACTGAAGGATCAACTCAATGCTACGAAGATCCAGAGGATACCCGGGCTGGATTTTGAAGAGCTAGGACTGATCTCAGGGGTGGTCATCCCGCAGAAATTCAAGGTCCCTACATTTGCTAAGTACGATGGTGTCTCCTACCCTAAGTTGCATTTAAGGTCGTATGTCAGGAAGATTCAACCCCAAACTACTGACAGGAATCTGTGGGTACATTTCTTCCATGAGAGTTTGTCGGGGACTCAGCTGGAATGGTTTTATCTACTGGAAAGAACCAACATTCATGATTGGGAAGATCCGGTTGCTGCTTTCTATAAGCAGTATCAATATAATATTGACCCCGCCCTAACTCGTACACAGTTACGAAGTATGTTTATGGGTTTCGGCGAAGGTTTTAAAGATTATTCCCAAAAGTGAAGAGACCTTGCGGGAAGAGTCCAGCTGTTGTACCCCAAAATTTGCCCTCCCTTTTTCTCAACATTTTCTCATCACAAGACCCTTGAAGCTCAAGATCCAGTTAGGGTTTCATCTGCTCAAGACTTCTCCTTGCACTGTTGACCCAGACTAGGGTTTGTGTTTGCACAAAGATGTTCTGACCAAAAATGCCTAAGATGACTTTCATGCTTCATATTGGACTCCCAAGTTTATCCACATCAAGTTTCAAGTCTTGATTCCAAGTTTTGCCCAGTCAATTGGACAGTTGACCTAGAAATCAGCTGTATTGGGGAAAAAGTCAACTGTGGCCAATTGACAGTCAAACCTCATGAAAATTGACCCACATCAACACCATGAACTCACATGGATTATTTGATCAAGTTTGGATCACAATTCCACAAGAAATTTGATCTGATCACTAAAAGGGCAAAATGGTCATTTTTAGGGTTTTGACTGCACAAAGGAAACTTTTGACTGTTTGACCTAGCCAATGGAAAACCAAGCTCACATATGGACTCAAGGACCCCATGGAATTGTCTTGACATGCTCAACAAGTTCAAAAGATCCCAAGTACACAAGATTGACGGTTGAATTTCCCAGTCAATTGATCAATTTTGACTGTATACTGAAAAGTCAAACTTTGACTTTTTGGTCAAAATCAAGAGTCAAGATTCATTTTTCATCAAAACATGCCAAATCATGAAACTTGTTCACCAAGAAATCAAAAATTGCAAATTAGGGTTTGAAATGAGAATTTTTCATAACTTAGAATTTTTCTAAGTTATGAAAAACCCTAATTTTTTCCTAACTTTGCCCCACTTTCTCACCAAGATTTATTTGGATTCAAGCAAAGGTCAAAACATGAAAGTTGTAGCCTATTGCATGATCTACAACTTTGATTCACAAAGTTTTCCCAAAAGAGGCTTGTATCTCAAGTTACAATTTTTGGAATAAGGGTACTAAACCATTCTTAACTTAGTGAAAATTTGACCTATTTTGGCAAGGTTTTTACCTAACTTCAAGACCATTTTTCACATACTTCCACTTGGAATTTCAATTTGCACTTCAAAGATGGATTGTAGTATACATTCCAAGCTTTCCAAAGTGTCCAAAAACTCATCAAACAACCTCATGACTTGAGAGAATCGAATTTTGCAATATGGCAAAAACTCACTTTTGAATTGGCCAATTTCCATGTTCATAACTTGTGCAAATTTCTCAAATCAGCATGCAACTTGATTACAGGCCTCTAAACCATTAAACACTCATATTTAATGCAAACTCTTTGTGCCAAGACCATGTTCTATGTGTTCAAGCATTGCATGATGGATTAATCCCAAAATAGATAAAGCACTTTAACCATTTTTGCAAAAGTAAGCTTTATGTCAAAATGAAAATCCAAGAAGTACAGATCAAATCCCCTTGGCACAAGTTTAGGGACTAATCACACTGATCAATGCCAAGGTTTGCAGCATGTTATGGGGGCCTCTACCTGTCTAAACACCAACTTGGCTTTTGGTTGCTTAAAGTGTAAGAAATATGGCATAACTAGACACAACTTTGATCTCAGCAATAGAATCCTTAAGCAAATATTTTGTACACATTCAAGACATCCTAACTGAGCTAGAACACGAGCCTTTCACCTCCAATACCTCCACAAACTCAAAATCACCATTGAACTGCACAAAAACAGGGCTTACTGCAGTTTGAGTTCCAACTATCATCCCTTTCATACGCTCTTGCTAAAACCACATCAAACACATCCTACAACATCCCCTGAAGCTAATCCAAACATAAAACACGACCTGTAACTCCTCTAATCAGTTCCACCATTTTCACTTTCTTATTTTGCAGTTGAAGGTCTATAGCTCGATTCAAGGTGTTTCAAAGCAAAGTAAGCATTGGAATAGCATCACTACACTTCAGGCAAGCTATACAGATCATCATCTTGCCCTGAAAGCTCCCCCATTGCCAGATACAACTTCAACTGAACAGGTATCTTCTTGAACTTCTAACTCTTAATGTAGGCATTGTTAGCTCTAGGTTTGTGAATAAGAAGTGTTCTACTCATGCCCCTGAATCTGTACATACTTTTACTTTTCATTTATTTTGCCTGAGCTATGAGAATTTAAGGTCTGAATGTTGATAAAAAGTTAGGTTAGGATTTGGGAATGATAAAATTCTCTCTTATTTCTGAGAGTTAGGATGAGTTCTTTACATATTTAGAATTGTGGCTTGATGATTAACATTTCTTATGTTGAAAGTTTGTGCAAAAAGTCAAGGAATCCAGATGTTTGAACTTGAGTACAGGCGCGTGTTTTTGAACAAGAAGCTATCTGAAGGTTGAAGAAAGGTCTTCATGGGCTGGGCCTGTTGTGTCATTTCTCTTCACACCCTATTTTTGCTTTCATACCCCCTGAGCCCATTTTGTTTGTTTTAATGATTTTTTGACTTTTCTTTTTTTATTCTGACTTATTTATTTTTCCTAATAATATTAAAAACATAAAAAACATTTTTTACACCATTTTCATATTTTTTAGGCATTTATTTGTTTATATGAACCATTTGTACATAAATAATATATATATACTATTATTTAGAAAAACTAGAAAAATAATGCAAATATATTTTATTTCTGATTTTTATTTCATTTTTTCTTTTGAAAATATTTTATACAAAATATACTTTTTTTATAAATATTAAATATTATTATTCTTGTATATATAATATATATTTAGTAAATAATAAAGATATATATATATATATATATATATATATATATATATATATATATATATATATATATATATATATATATATATATATATATATATATATATATATATATATATATATATATATATATATATATATATATATATATATATATATATATATATATATATATATATATATATATATATATATATATATATATATATATATATATATATATATATATATATATATATATATATATATATTTAGGTTAAAATACACAAATATATACATTTTTTTATTCTATTAATATTTGACATAAAAATACTCTTTTATAAATATACTTCATTTTTTTATTTTATTTTTGTATATAATTATTAATTATGGTACATATTAAATAAATAGTATCTTTTACCTAATAAATTAGGGTTTTACCCTAAACATTAAAAAGCTCCAAAAACAATACTTTTTTTTTATTATTTTGTTTGACATAAAAAACACTTTTTTTTCATACATATAAAAAATCCTTTTTGCATCTTGCATATTTATTTTATTTCTATTTAATTTGTGCAAATTAATTATCTTGTAAATAAATTCCAAATTGATGTAATAGCTAGGTTTAAATTTCTTGTCAAAACCCCCATTTGAACATTTGTACCCCCCTTCCCATATTGTGTTGTAATAGTTTAGAACTTTACTTGTCGCACTTTAATGCTTTCTAAATATACCATGTTAGAATTAGGGTTTGTATGCAAATAAAAAGAACAAAATAGTTTGACCTAATTTCAAGATAATCAAGCATGAAAATGGACAACACATATCACACTTGCACCCCTAGGGTATTCCACTTGTTGCCTTCAATAAATGGGCCATATTGCATGTTAGGTTTCTTTGGGTAAAACAAACAATCAAATGATCATAGTCCCTCGATGACGCTTTCGAAAAGTTGCCTAAAATGATCAAGTCCCTTTCAAAGAAAAATTGCCCAAAGATACTTAGCACTATTGCAATTATGGTCTAAACGATGACCCGCGCCCGTCCCTTTCACCTCCTAACACAAGATTGTCCACCAAATGCAAGGGTGGAACAAAATTGTTAAAAGGGTTAAAACATAACAAAAATATTTGAGAACTTTAGGGTAGATAGCTCTTAAGTACTTGTCAACTTGCAAAACAAAACACTTGCCTATTTTTCAAACCACACTTCATAAACACTTTCAAAACAAACTTTCAAAGAAACCTTGAAACATCTTTTCAAAAAGACAAACACCTTTTGTAAAACATTCGAGTAAAGAATTGTTACAAGGGTAGCCTATACAAAGCATCTTTTTCAAAACATTTTCAAAACCACGCACAAAGCACCATTTCAAACAATTGAAAACCAAGGCAAGTTGATCTAAGCAAGTACCTAAGAGCCCATGGATAACCATGGATAGAAAGGGTGCTAATACCTTCCCTTTCTATAATCTACTCCCCGAACCCAAGAAAATATCTCAAAGGTTTTTGCTGTGCTTTTTAAACCTTTCCTTAGGATAAAAAAAAAAGTCGGTGGCGACTCTTGCTCAACCGAAACATTTGCGAAAACAAACGCAAAACCATAGTCAGTTCTCCCACCGTATCGCCAGAACTGGCGACTCTGCTGGGGATATACTTAAAAGTGGAGTAACCTTAGGGCTTAGATCACCCCCTTGCATGACTAATTGTTTGATTTGATTGCTTTATATTTTGGCTCTCTTGTTTGGGTTTGCAATCCTACACCCGGATTTTGGGAAACATTCATAGATAGCAATACGTTGTGGAAACTGTGCGGGGTATACCGACACGGTCGAAGCAATAGCTATATTAGTGCGACATATTTGTGAGTACCAGTAACCCTTGAGTTCAATCAAGGAGAGTACGGGGCCGCTGAGTGATGTCACTAAGCACTAATGACCTAGAACCTTACTTGACCATCTTGGCCTTTTATTAGGGGTAGTGAGATGACCGGCTTTGGTGCAGTCCGAAGTTGGTAGATACTCGATACTACACTCATTGAGGGTTGTTTTCTTGGAATATTTTGGTCGCTAGTTAAGTGGCTAAACCAAAACAATGAACAATGAAAACAATCCCGTGATATTGAGCTCCTTAGAACCCGGTTACTATTTATAGGACAGGTTTTTAAGCCAACTACACTCAAGAGGGTACTTACCTATGAAACCCCATGCAAGCCTGAAACTAGGGTTTGGTGTGAATTGCTTGTACATATGTTTTGTGCATACATCATAAACATCATAAAGCATCATATGCATTCACTAACCATTTCAAGGGTTTGGATCTTCATCTTTGTTCTTGTTTTGTAGGTCATGGAAATTCCTCGTAAAAAGACCATCCAAGTCAACCTTGTGAGAATCTCTCCTCAACTCAAGGAGCTCACCTCAAGAATTCCGGAAAACTCATCCTTCAGTGAAAGACATGGTAGACTGCTCAGCTTAGTCAACACCAACATTGAAGAAGACATGATGAAAGTGTTATTCCAGTTCTTTGACCCTCTTCACCACTGTTTCACTTTCCCTGATTACCAGTTGGTGCCCACTTTGGAGGAGTTTTCTCAACTCCTGAGAATTCCTATCCTTAATCAACTACCCTTCAACGGTACGGAAAAGGAACCAAAGCCGGAAGATGTTGCTCGAGCATTACATCTACAACCATCGACATCAAGGGGCATTGGGAAACCAGAAGCAGCGTCAAGGGATTCTTAGCAAAATTCTTGTTTGAGAAGGCACAAGAATGTTGGAACTCATTGGACCTACAAGCCTTTGAAGAGATTGTGGCACTCCTTATCTATGGGTTGGTCTTGTTCCCAAATCCTGACCAATTGGTAGATGTCAACGCCGTCAAAATCTTCTTGTCCAGAAATCCAATACCAACATTGCTTGGGGACATTCTTCACTCATTTTACACACGAACAATGAGAAAGAGGGGTGTTCTCATGTGCTGTACTCCTCTCCTTGCAAGGTGGTTTATTTCGCACCTTCCACAATCTGTCTTGAAGAATGACCAAGGCTCAAGGTGGTCCCAATGGTTGATGACTCTTACTCACTCTGATGTACATTGGTGTTCTCGGTCCAGAGAAAATGTCATCATCGTCGATCGTTGTGGAGAGTTTCCTAATGTTCCTTTACTTGGAATCAGAGGAGGTATCACCTACAACCCTTGCCTAGCTTTGAGGCAATTTGGATATGCACGGAGGGATGGCCCTCACGACATGTTGATTCCTGACCTAGTTTTTGACTTCGACAACGATGCGCAAGGACTTCGCCAAAGATTCATCAGAGCTTGGGGAAGGCCCAACAAGGTTGATAGCAAGACACTGGGACACAAGAACTCCATCCCTCTTGAGCCTTATCTCAAGTGGGTAAGAGCCCGAGCCCAGAGTCTAATGATGCCTTATCCTCATGTTCTCCCTGTGATTAAAGAGCCCGTCAAGGAAGGAGAGTTTCCCTACACCATCCTACATCCTGACATGCCTACATCGTGGGAGGAAATGCAGAAAAGTTGGATTCAGCTCAAGGAGGAACGGAACACTTTTGAAGCCAGCTTCTACGCTAGTGAGAAGAAGGTTTTAGATCTTACCCGCCAACTCCATGAGCAAGATGCCCTCAACACCTACATTGCGCCAAAGATGATGCCCAATGTCTTTTTACCTTAAGAAGTTTTTTGTAATATTTGGCCCATGGGGCATTTATGTACTAACAAATTTCTTCTTATTAATATGACGTGCGTTCTTCTTTGTCTGAAGCAATTTTGAATGTCCTAAATCCTTGAATGCATTGCATACATAAGCATACCATTCATCATGTGCATAAGCAGGTCTCACTCCAGGTTTCCTTATCTGTCTGCTGTTTATTTCAGTAGGATGGATCTCGAGCAAACAGTCAAAGACCTACAAGCTCAAAATGCACAGTTTCAGCAACTCCTGACAACCTTGGCTAAAGGTCAGGAGGATCTCAAGACCTTGCTGGGGAATAAAGACCCAGTGAAAAAGAAGAAAAAGAGACTCGGAGTGGCTACTTTAGGGAGAAGATTTGACGGAGAAGCTCGGAGAGTGCTTGAATTTCCTCCTACTTCCGATGAAGGAACCAGTAAAGGAGGTGGGGCTGCGGTACCTTCCGAGTCCGATGTGGAAGAAGAAGAGGTCGAAGAGGATAAAGACTATTCTGATCAGCAATACCCTCCAGCTGATGATAAATACAAAGGGCTAGAAGACAGGTTGGCCGCCATGGAGCTACAAAGAGTACCGGGTTTGGATTTTGAAGACTTGGGTTTGGTCGCCGGGATTGTGATTCCCCCAAAGTTCAATGTGCCAGTGTTTGTGAGGTATGATGGGCTGTCCTGTCCAAAAATGCATCTCAGGTCCTACGTGAGAAAGATCTAACCCTATACGGCAGATAAAAACCTTTGGATTCATTTCTTTCAAGACAGCCTTTCTGGAGCTCAACTGGAGTGGTTTTATCATCTAGAGGGAACCAGCGTCCGAAATTGGGAAGATTTGGCCACCGCCTTTTACAAACAATATCAGTACAATTCTGACCTTGCTCCTACTCGTACCCAACTTCAGGGTATGTCATTAGGAACAGGCGAAGGATTCAAAGAATACGCACAAAAATGGAGGGATTTGGCTGTCAGGGTGCAGCCTCCTTTAACCGACCGCGAACTTGTTGATATGTTTCTGGGGACCCTATCTGGGCCGATTTTCAATCATCTGATTGGTAACTCTTCCACGGGGTTTACCGATTTGATCTTAACAGGCGAAAGAATAGAAGATGGCATCAAGTCAGGAAAGATTCAGAAGGGTGTTGCTGCAAGTGTTGAGAAGAAACCTTTTAAGAAGGAAACGGCTGTGGTATATTCTCAGAGAAGAGCAGGGAAGACGGAGCGTCGGCCAACTGTGGGGGCCGTAATGATTCAAAATCCTTCAAGTGAGCAGCCTCGCTATAACCAGTCCAGACCAAATCAACAACGGGTGAAACGGCCACAACGGAAGTTCACCCGTATTAATATGACTCCAACGCAAGTGCTTCCCCATCTGTTAAAGTTGAATCTCGCCACTATCAAGGAGGCACCAAAAAATGTGAATACGTTCTCTCCGCATTATCATCCTAATGCTAAATGCGCTTACCATTCTGACAGTGTCGGGCACGACACCAATGATTGTTGGGCACTCAAGCATAAAATCCAAGACCTGATAGAGGCGAAGGAGGTGGAGTTTGACGCTCCGGAGAAGCCTAATGTGATATCTGCTCCCATGCCGAAGCACGGCCGAAATGTCAATGCCATTGAAGAAGATTTGTATGTGGCTGATGTCAATGATCTAATTACTCCATTGTTAACCATCAAGTTGAATTTGTTAAGGGCCGGGATCTTCACGGGATGTAAAGAAGACTGCTATTGTTGTTACTCTCTGCCGTTTGATTGTCCGTTACTGAAGAAAGGAATCCAAGGCATTATGGATAGTCGACAAATTTTGTTTGAAAAAGTTTCTACTGTTCCAACCCATATCGAAGATGTCTCAATCATAACCATTCACGCCAATCTTTCCAAGGCCGTCAAAAAGCCTGTTAAGATTACACCAGCTACGAAATTTGTTCCTTTGAAGATAACAATGCCAAGGCATGTCCCCTATGTTTCTGAGAAGTCAATACCATGGAACTATGGCGGTGACGTCTACTACCATGGTATTAAACAAATCGAAATAACTGAAGAAAGTTCGGATGATGAAGAAGCCAGCATTGGTAACATTGCAGGCACGAGCAAAATCACCAGGAGCGGGAGAATATTTTCTCCAGAGATTGCCCCTCCAAGAGCAATCTTTGGACCCTCATCTGCCGACAAGGTCATCCCTGCACCAATAAAACTCTCTGCTAGAACCCCTTTGATTGAAGACGTTGTTGTTCCTAGTACTGTCCCTCCTACCACTGCTGACAAAGGTAAGGGAATCCAAGATGAGCTCGTCAGGACGAGGGCTCAACCCTTAGTCATCCCGGAGACCTCCAAGAAGGAAATGGATGAGATCTTGAGGATAATCAAAAGGAGTGATTACGATGTGGTAGAACAACTGGGGCAAACCCCCTCAAAGATCTCCATGCTGGCACTGCTACTTTGCTCGGAAGCGCACGCTAAAGCTCTGATAAAATTCCTGAAGGCAGCCCATGTGCCCCAGGAAACCTCTGCAGATCAATTTCAAAATTGCGTGGCTAGCCTGACTGCGGACAATGGATTAGGTTTCTCTGATGCCGACCTAACTCCTAAAGGTAGAAACCACAATGATGCTTTGCACATTTCAGTCGAGTGTCGAGGAACCACTCTCGCACATGTCTTGGTCGACACTGGTTCGTCGCTGAATGTATTGCCTAAGAAGGCCTTGGACCGACTAGATTGTGAGGGGTTGGAGTTGAAGCCGAGTGATATTTTTGTCAGAGCTTTCGATGGTTCGAAGAGAATGGTCCATGGGGAGGTTGAAATTCCCATCAAGATAGGCACTGAGGTGTTTAAGTCTACTTTCTATGTGATGGACATCCGTCCGTCATACTCTTGCTTGTTGGGTAGGCCTTGGATACACCATGCTGGGGCAGTCACCTCCTCCTTACATTAGATGTTAAAGTATCCTATCAAGGGAAAGATCATTATTGTCCATGGCGAAGAGGAGTACATGATTAGCCACTTGAACTCTTTCCGTTATGTGGAGGTTGAAGGGGAGTTCATTGAGACGCCTTTTCAGCATTTCGAAGAAGTCCTTCCTGAGATAACAGTAGCAAAGTTGGCAGCTGAGACACCGAGGCAGATGGCCAGGATGGCGTCTCTGGAGGACGCAAGGGCCGCAATAAAGGAAGGGAAGAATTCAGCATGGGGGCAGTTACCTGACATTCCACATAAAACCGACAAATTTGGATTAGGGTTCACTAACGCAGGCCAGAAAGCTATGCGCCGTTCGAAGATTGAAATAGCGCCAGTCAAAATTTCTCCCTACGGAATCAATGCTTTGGAGGACAAAGACAAAGAGAGCAACATCGAAGAGTGGATTTACCCAACTGTCAAAGGAGGATCGAGCAACTGGGAGGCAAAAGACTTTGTCCCCATCACTTTTATTCATCAGTAATTTATCTGTCAAACATTTCTTATTTGGTCTGTAATATTTATTTTCAAACAATCCGTACACTATCTTTTCACCTCATGCCTTGCCCGGGGCATGTAGATCCATTTGTAAGGGTTTTGATTATTTTTCATATCCATATGCCATGTTTAATGATTCATTGGACGTTTTTCATTTGATAAACTGCTTGTGTTCATTTTCTTTCCTTTTGCATTTTTGTTTAAGGATGGCTATCCCTTACACACACCCACACTCACAAATGCAGGTACCCATCCACTCCGGATTCCATGGGTGACAATTCTGCTATATCCTTCAATAACTCTGAAGATCTGGTCAATCAAGCCGAGTATGAAGATGACGAAGGTTGTGAAGTACCAGGGGAACTAGCCAGACTTCTACAGCAAGAGGAAAGGGCCATCTTACCGCACGAAGAGTCATTGGAAACTGTCAACTTAGGGACCGAGGAAGACCGGAAGGAGGTGCAAGTGGGTGCCAATCTGGAACCAAGTGTCAAGGAACGCCTGATACAGTTGTTGAATGAGTACGTTGAAATCTTCGCTTGGTCTTATGAAGACATGCTGGGTTTAGACACAGACATCGTGGTTCACCGTCTCCCCACAAGAGAGGATTGTCCACCGATCAAGCAAAAAGTCCGCCGAATGAGGCCTGACATGTCTGAAAAGATCAAAGCAGAAGTGATGAAGCAATTCGACGCTGGCTTTCTGGCTGTTACGTCCTATCCTCAATGGGTCGCTAACATCGTGCCAGTACCTAAGAAAGATGGCAAAGTCAGGATGTGTGTGGACTACCGAGATTTGAACAGGGCCAGCCCCAAAGATGATTTTCCGCTACCTCATATTGACATTTTGATCGACAACACAGCTCAGCACAAAGTGTTTTCCTTCATGGATGGATTCTCGGGCTACAATCAAATCAAAATGGCCCCCGAGGATATGGAGAAAACAACTTTTGTCACACAATGGGGCACTTTCTATTACAAGGTGATGCCGTTCAGGCTGAAGAACGCAGGGGCAACTTATCAACGCGCAATGGTAGCTTTATTTCATGATATGATACATCATGAGATCGAAGTTTACGTAGACGATATGATAGCTCGGTCACAAACAGAGGAAGAGCACCTTGAACATCTAGAAAAGCTGTTCGCCAGATTGAAAGAATATAAACTCAGGCTGAATCCAAGTAAGTTCACTTTTGGAGTTAGGTCTGGTAAACTTCTAGGATTCATTGTAAGCAACAAAGGCATTGAAGTTGATCCAGAAAAAGTGAAAGCAATACAAGAGATGCCTGCTCCCCGTACTGAAAAGGAGGTTAGAGGGTTCTTGGGGCGCTTGAACTATATTGCCAGATTCATCTCGCATCTGACTTCTACCTGTGAGCCAATTTTCAAACTCTTGAAGAAAGATCAGGTAGTCGAATGGAACGATGATTGCCAAGCTGCTTTTGATAAGATCAAGGAGTATTTGCTAGAACCTCCTATTCTGATGCCACCTGTCGAAGGAAGACCATTGATCATGTATATGACCGTCTTGGATAACTCAATGGGGTGTGTTTTAGGCCAGCATGACGAGTCTGGTCGAAAAGAGCATGCTATTTATTACCTTAGCAAAAAGTTTACCGACTGTGAGACTCGCTACTCACTGCTCGAGAAAACTTGCTGCGCTTTGGTATGGGCTGCTCGCCGACTAAGGCAGTATATATTGACTCATACTACCTTGTTGATTTCCAAAATGGATCCTATCAAGTATATCTTCGAAAAGCCTGCTTTATCTGGAAGAATAGCCAGATGGCAGATGATCTTGACTGAGTATGACATCCAGTACACCACCCAAAAAGCTATAAAAGGGAGTGTACTAGCTGACCATCTGGCTCATCAAGCTATCGAAGATTATCAACCCATGAGATTTGACTTCCCAGACGAGGACATCATGAATTTGGACAACATTGAAAGTAACGGACCGTATGACGGACCCGAAAAGGGATCCCGATGGACCCTGTACTTTGATGGTGCTTCAAATGCACTTGGAAACGGTATCGGTGCGGTACTCATCTCCCCGGAAGGTTGTCACACACCTTTCACGGCCCGACTTTGCTTCAGCTGCACAAACAACATGGCTGAATACGAAGCTTGCATCTTTGGTCTCAAGGCTGCTATAGACTTGGGGATCAAATCTTTGATCGTATTTGGGGACTCAGCTTTGGTTATCAGTCA
Organism: Vicia faba; assembly: GCA_948472305.1. Lineage (NCBI taxonomy): Eukaryota > Viridiplantae > Streptophyta > Magnoliopsida > Fabales > Fabaceae > Vicia > Vicia faba. The sequence continues at coordinate 1,246,655,397 of OX451736.1, forward strand.
AATCAAAGGAGAGTGGGATACCAAGCATCCTAATCTTATCCCGTACAAAGAACATGTCTTGACATTGTTGCCTCATTTCGAGCAAATTACCTTCGAGCATTTCCCGCGAGAAGAGAATCAGCTAGCAGATGCCCTAGCTACAATGTCTTCCATGTTTAAACTCAACTGGGATAACGAGGCTCCCCAAATCACCATCGAGCGAATGGATGAACCTGCGCATTGTCATGAGATTAATACCTAAGAAGTAGTGGAACAACCCTGGTTCCATGAAATCAAAAGGTATCTCGAGACTAGAGATTATCCCGAAGGAGCTTCCGTAAATGACAAGAAGTTCTTAAGGAAATTTGCTGCTAAGTTCTTCCTGAGCAACGACATCCTTTACAAACGAAGCCATGATTGTGTATTACTCCGATGTGTAGACAAAGCTGAAGCAGAGTTGATCATGACTGATATACACAGCGGCACATTTTGCACTCACTTGAGCGGGCATACAATGGCTAAGAAGATCCTAAGGGCAGCCTATTACTGGTCTACCATGGAAGCTGACTGCCATCAACATTCCCGTACTTGCCACAAATGCCAAGTCTACGCTGATAAAGTTCATATCCCTGCGGTTCCTCTCAACGTTCTGACTTCTCCTTGGCCATTTGCAATGTGGGGCATTGACATGATTGGAGAGATCAAGCCCACGGCTTCCAATGGACATCGCTTCATCCTGGTTGCCATTGACTATTTCACTAAATGGGTCGAAGCAGCTTCCTTCGCCTCTGTTACTAAAAATGTGGTTGCCCGCTTTATCAAGCAAAATCTCATATGTCGGTATGGTGTTCCAGACAGGATCATCACAGACAACGGTACTAATCTGAATAACACGATGATCACCGCATTGTGCGAACAATTCAAGATTTATCATCACAATTCATCTCCCTATCGGCCGAAGATGAACGGTGTTGTTGAAGCTGCGAACAAAAACATTAAGAAGATCATTCAGAAAATGATAGTCACTTACAAAGACTGGCATGAGATGTTACCGTTTGCTCTACATGGATACCGAACGACGGCACGTACTTCAACAGGGGCAACCCCATTTTCTTTGGTATATGGCATGGAAGCTGTCTTGCCTATGGAAGTCCAGATTCCTTCTCTAAGGATTATGAAGGATGCAGGTTTGAATGAAGATGATTGGATGCAGACCCGACTTGATCAACTCAATTTGATCGACGAGAAGCGACTCGCTGCTATATGCCATGGTCAGACGTATCAAAAACGGATGATCAAGGCCTTCAATAAGAAAGTCAGACGTCAGGTGTATCAAGTCGGAGATCTCGTAATCAAGCGGATTATCTTGTCGCAAAGTGATCCCAGGGGCAAATGGACTCCTACATATGAAGGACCATTTGTGATCAAGAGCATATTTTCTGGTGGTGCAATGATTCTGACCACCATGGACGGCGGCGATTTGCCGCACCCTGCGAACGCAGACATAGTCAAAAGATACTACGCATAAAATAACCCGACAAGTCGAAAACCCGAAAGGGCGGCTTGGGCAAAAATGGGCATCCCGGTGGACCGAAAACCCGAAAGGGCGGTTCAGGCAAAAGTTAGGGATAAAAATAAAAAAATTTGTACACCCGGCAAGTTGAAAACCCGAAAGGGTGGTGTTGTACCCCAAAATTTGCCCTCCCATATTCTTCAAGAATTGCAAAGTCAAAGCTTCAAAATTCCCCTAGGGTTGCACAGTTCAAGAGCCTCCTAATAGTCAAAAATTAGGGTTTTGGTTCTGACAAAGTAAATGAAGTTTCCAAGGGTCCAATCAAGTCCCACATGCTTATAAACATGGTCAAGCATCCTCATACCAAGTTTCAAGACTTACAGCATAAAATTGCACAGTCAAAAACCCTAATTGCTCAACAGTCAACTGTAGGGGTAAAATGGTTATTTGACGGTCAAAAGTTCAAATTTTTGGTCAACATCTCATTTTGAAGCCACAAACATCATTTGATCAATGCTTGATCATGATTCTCAAAGCTTGGCTCAAAAAGTCTCAAGATGCAAAAGTTTCCATATTTGGACAGTTGAAAAAGTCAACTGTAACTTGACCAAGGCATAACTTTCACATGGATTATCAGAAAAATTCCCTCCGAAACTCATTTTGAAGAGAAAGACATTTCCTACAACTCCTCTTCACACTTCAAGTCCAAGAAATGCTCTCACAAAAAGTTATCAATTTCAACATTATAGGTCATTTTCAAAAGTCAACAAAAAGGGACTTTAAGTCAAAGGCCATAACTTTAGATTGGTAAATCAAATTGACATGGGACCAAAGGCATTGGTTAGAGGACTCAAAGACCTTTCCGAAATGTCCAAGAACATGAGCGAAGCTTAAAAATTGAGCAAGTTATGCCTTGTGGAAGTTGGGAAATTTTTGGATATTTTGAAAAGTCAACATTGATTCAAATGACCTAAAAATGCTAATGGGCCTCTTTTTCTTCCACAATTCATCATCCAAAGCATGTGCACGACCATTTGGCCCAAAGGGAAGTTTTTTATCATTTTTATTTTATTTATTTGAATTTTTAAATGCTAGAAATTCATTTAATTAATTAAAATATATGAAAAATACTAAACCTAGGTTTTTAAATCTTTTTATGCATGATATACACTCAATATTTCGTGCATGGTTAGATTTGGAAAGAATCAATATGATTTGTCATGATTTGGTAGCAAATATGCATGAAAAGATTGGAAAATATTTTGCCATGAAAATCAATATCCTCTCCATCAATTCCTTGATCCTTTGGCTCTGAATTCTTACCCTAATCATTCACATATAAGTACTCATGCAAACCCTAATGCAAAGGACCTCCTAGCTGCGCAAGAACCTGATCAACAAGTTTGCATTTTTTCAAGAAAAGTCAAATACTGAAAACTAGGTTACAGGTCGATTCAAGCAAAGAGACTTGTTCCATCACCTTCCTGAGGCTTCAAGGAAGGTTTTCAAATCAAAACCATCCATCCTAACATCAAGAAACGTGAGAATGATGGTGTCCTGTACAGAAAATTTTGTACATTCTTGCATCACGATTCATGCATCTTTAGTAATTTTTAACATTTGATTTATGTTCATTGTTTAATTCTAAAGCTAACTGTGTGGTTTGATTAAGTTTTTGTGCACCATTGAAGGATTCACCATTAAAGATATCTAGGGTTACCAAGCTTTTAATTTGGGCGTTTCTCACCACTGTGAAATTGAGACACCTCAATACCATGACCAAACTCAGTATGCCTGGACGATCTAAATGGAACCCTCGCGCCTAATTTATGTGGCCATATGGCCTAATCGTTATTTTGAAATCAAGCATGTTTTGGGGGGGGTTCAAAACCCCCGCTAACCCTTTTTTATTTTCAGGGAAAACACAAACGATGAAGAAGATGATTAGGTGGCCAGCAGTGATTGGGTTGTTTAAATTTTCGCACGAAAAGAACACTAACTCGTGTTTTCTTTTATATTAATTGTTAGTTATTATATAAACAAAAGCGCGTTGGTGGCTCAGTGGCAAGCAAGCGTATTGGTGACCTTCAGGACCTGGGTTCGATCCCAGGTACCCCTCCCTTTCCCTTATATTTTTATCTTAATTATGTTCCCATGCAGATTATGCTCTGAGGATCATCATACACTCCACAATCCAACGCGCCACATGTCCCACTGCACTCAATCAAAGGCCATGATTCAAAGACTAGGATGTGCCTCAGTCAATGCCCATACACGCTAGCAGAAAAGTCAATCAGGCCAGAAGTTAATGGGCCTGAAATATTGGATCATACCTCTCAATTGGGGACAGACCTCCCTAGGTTTGCAATCTTTTATATTTTTTCATTTTCTATTTATTTCAATTATTGTTTTTAATTAATTCCTTTAATTTAATATTTTCATGAAAAAACATAAAAACAATATAAAATCAGAAAAAAGACAAAAATAAATATTTTTATTTAATGTTATTTTTTTTAAATAAACATCATTAATTGATTTTAGTTTTTTTAATTTAGGGTTAAATCTTAATATTTTTCTAATAAACTTAAAATTGGTAGAATTAGGGTTTTAATAATTTTTATCCTTTTTCTTTTCTTTTCACAATAATTAATTATTAACTATTATTTTTGCAATTAAATTACCATGTAATTAATTAGGTTAATTTAGGTTTAATTTTAACATGTTTTTTTCTTAACAAATAAAAATTGTAGAATTAGGGTTAATATTTTAATTTCATTTAATCTTTCTCGTTAAAATCATAAATACCAAAATCTAAAAAAAAAACAATTTCTTTTTTTATTTTAGTTTAATTAATTTAATAATAATTTAATTTCATTAAAAAAGGTCCAACGCCCTCGCTTTCAATTATTGATTTGTTTCGCGCATTTTATTTTATTTCTTATAATATTTATGTACCTCTCCCAAAGCTTTGTAAACTCGGACATTTTATTTCTCGCCTTTTGCTTTAATTATTTACTTTCTGTCAAATCGGGTCCTGGAAATTTTGGCGATGTGTACCCGTGCCTTTGTAATAGTTTAGAACTTTTAATTTCTCGCAATTTTTAACTGTTAAATAAATGCATGCAAGAATGAATGGCCTAAAATAAAAACAAACGCATAGATCACTTGGACATGAACAAGATAAATGCAATGAATCTGACACACAAATCACACACCACCCCTAGGGTACACCTCCCTGTTGCCTTGCCTCGAAAGGTGATCGTCGAGTATAGGATGTCTTAGTAAGTCCTCATGATCCGGGAACCTGGCATGAGGGTAGCTTCTAAGGTGTCTTCCCATTGCTCTGGTGATCACCATGTCCCGAACCTCGAATTGACCCGAACACCTCCAATGGTGGTGCTACCTACCTCTCAATGGTGGGATGGCACTACTTTAAAGGACATTTACACAGACGAATTCCTTAGGGTAGGTAGACGACTCTAGATACTTGCTCTAATTTCAAAAACAAATCAAAAATACTTTTCACACCGACACTTTTCAAAAAGCTTTCGAAAGAAACTTTTCAAACACTCTTGAGGACCGATACAAGAGTCGAACTGGAAATTTCAAAGAAACTTTTTAAAACCCACAGTTGAAAAGCAAACAAACCATTTTTGAAAACACAAATGAGCAAGTATCTAAGAGCCCATGGATAACCATGGATAGAAAGGGTGCTAACACCTTCCCTTTCTATAACCTACCTCCCGAACCGAGAGCAATCTCTATAAGGAATTTTTCTGTGCTTTTGTCCTTTCCATTTGGAGAAAATAAAAGACGGTGGCGACTCTTGCTTCCGCGACATTTCGCGAACCAGCGTTAAACAGTCAGTTCCAGATCCACCGATCACAGAACTGGCGACTTTGCTGGGGATACTTTATAAAGTGAGGTGTACCTTAGGGCTAGTTCATAACTGTGTTTTCAATTGCTTTCCTTGTGTGCTTTATTATTGTGGGTTGCTTGGGAGTTCTATAGATCCTAACCCGGATCTGGGGGATACCTTCTTAGAAAGTAGCAACAAGGCTGTGAGGGAACTGTGCTGGGTATACCGACATGGTTGAAACAGTCTGCTACATTGATGTGGCACTTTGGTGTGTACCGGTAACCCTTGAGTTCAGTCAAGGAGAGTACGGGGCCTCCGCGTGGTGTCATGAAGCATCAACAGACCTTAGGAACCTTAATTGAACTATCTTGGCCTCTTTAGGGTAGTGAGATAACTGACTTTGGTGCAGTCCGAGGTTGGTTGATACTCGATACTACACTCAATTGAGGGTTGCTTTCCTGGAATATTTCGGTCGCCAGTTCAGTGGCTAAATCGAAACGATGAACAATGAAAGCAATCCCGTGATGTTGGGACCCTTAGAACCCGGTTACTTCTGATAGGACAGGTTGAACCCACCAACTTCAAGAGGGTAATACCCAGACCCCATGCTGGCCTAAACTCTAAGGGCTCTTGTGTGACTTGTGTGCCTTCGTACTTGGCTACTTGCATGCTTGTTATCTGACACTTGAGTTTCTTGCAGGTTTTGGTTATAGTCCTTAACTGGGACTCATAACAAGGTTTACTGAGTGTTTTGCAGGTTTTATTTAGTCCTTAATTAGGACTCATAACAGGGTTTACTGAGTTTTCTTGCAGGTTTTGTTTATAGTCCTTAATAAGGGCTCATAACAGGGTTTATACATATTACCCCATGCATCATGACATCATACCATTGCATATATCCTAACCCATTTCAAGGATCTCAAAGGCTTGTGATGCAGGTCATGATAAATCAAACATCTAGCAAGGGGCAAAGAGGATTTATTTTCCTCTAGCCAAAGTTGTCAGGGGCTATGACCCACTTGATATGGTGAGCTTTGACACTTGAAGAAGGTTCCCCTAGCCAAGGTTGTCGGGGGCTATGACCCACTAGATATGGTGAGCCTTTGACCCTTGAAGAAGGATTCTCAGCAACATGGAGTGCCTTCAATCAAGCTACCGGACCCAAATTCTAACAAATTTTCTTGTTTACCCTGCGAGGTCCTTGAAAACATTGCATATATATCATACATATCATTGCATTACAGGTATCCTTGTTGCAGGTCACTTACCTTTCTCGCTGTTTATTTCAGCAATGGCTTCCCAACAAGATAACCAGGACCTTCACACTCAAGAGACTCAGTTCAAGGAGATCTTCCTAAGCCTATCCAAGGGGCAGGAAGAGTTGAGGACACTCCTCATGGGGAATCTGATCAGAAAGAGTCCTGAAGATGACAAGGACGAACAACTGAAACGTCTACAAGCTGAGGTAGACACATTGAAAACCCAGATGTTGGGGCAAAGGGCCCTCATTCAAGGTTTAGCTCGGGAGCAAGGAGAGCTGAGGGCCATGATCAGTCAGCTTCCTCAAGGCATGAAACAACCAGCCCAAATCAGGGACCAGGTCATGGAACAGCTTCCAAGAAGGCAAAGGTCGGGTTCAATGAATAGACCTCTCCGAGTTGCTACTACTTCTCAGGTCCAACAACGACCTCGCCAAGAACAGCGGGTTGATCAGAGCAGGTCGGACGAGCCTAAGAGACAATTCACCTACATCAACATGTCATGGTCACGAGCTTTGCAGCACATGTTAAGGATGAACCTGATTGCGGTGATCAACCCTCCTGCAAATCCAAAGACTTCCTCCCCAAATTACAACCCAGAAGCAAGGTGCGCTTACCATTCTGGTAGCCCGGGGCGCGATACTGAGGATTGTTGGGCACTGAAGTACAAGATTCAGAGCATGATCGATGCTAAAGAGATCGAGTTCGAGCCCGCCGAGACTCCCAACGTGATCACTGCTCCCTTGCCAAAACATGGCTAGGATTGAGAAATTTTTGTTCATTCGAATGTTCAAGTTGCAATTTTATTTTGTTCAAACATTTACTCATGTTAAACATTGTTATTTCATTAATGCATCGCATATGTCTGTTCTGAAACAATATATTCGTATTCACTAAATGCAAATTATTTTCATATTTTTTTTCTGATGATCAACTCTTAATTAATAATTTCTAAGCCTCTTGAGGGAGGATGACGAAAACGATACCACGATCTTTACAGTATGCTTTTGAACAGACCCCGCTGATGAGGTACAAGCATTGTTTCAAATCCTAAACACTGGAGTTATAAGGAAGATAATCCCTCGTCAACCCCTTTGAGCCAAAGAAGTAGGAGTTTTTCTTTTCGAAAATTGAAACCCTTAATCATAACCTGGGGCAGGGTAGTCTCTCAGTTGATCCAAGTGCATAACGAACGGCACCGAAGGAGGTCCTTACAAAAAAAAGAAGACAGTGATGGTTCCGAATAATCAAGAAGGACATGCAGTCATTATATCTCTCAAAATAAAAAAGCCCATTAAGTCAAAACCTATGAAGGAGACTTACAAAACGGGGGCATCCCGCTGACTGTAATCACAAAAGAAACAGTTCAGGCAAAATTCAGGGATAGCAAAATCAAAAAGAAAGAGGTCTTACAAACCCTCAACAAAAAAGGAAGGACTGCCTATTCAAAATAATTTATCAATATCCGAATCATCACCGAAAAATCAGAGCAAAGACTCAAACAAGGTCTAACGTATGATCAACTGAGTTTAGGTTTGGAGAACATCACGAAGAGCGGGTGGGTACAAATAATTTGAGCCTTTATCCTTTGTTTCTTGAACCATGAACCAGGCCACGTTATAACCCTTAAAAGTCCTAGCTGAAGCATGGGTTAGTTCGAAAGCATACTGTTACAAAAGGTATCCTGACTCCTTAAGGCCTACGGTAAATACGGAGTTGACATCACGTTTTACAAACATTCACTTGTTTTATGAAAAAGAATGCATTTTCAAAATCTTCAAGACAGACATAAGCTTTGCATTTTTGATATAACATTGTTTACATATGACTATTTGTTTGAACAGCAGGGAAATTCGCACGAGGAAAGCCTAGTGAACAGAAGCACTTCCAGTCAAGGGGCATGGCATGACTATTGTCCATCGTCTGGGGCAGTTAAGTCAAGATGCGGAGAATCTCTCAAAGGCCAAATAGCCTGGGGCAAATCTCCGCCTAAGTCACTTGGGGCACTCCAACGACGAATCTTGTCTGATCAAACATCTTCGGGTGGCATGACAAAACACTTCTAACAGGGGCAACTCCCTACATTCTGAAGGCATGAACATAGTCGAAAAAAATACTACGCATAATCAAAGACCCGCTAGGTTGACATACCTAGGCAAAAATAAGGGCTTCCCGGCGAACCAAAAGGGTTCGGGCAAAAATAAGGGATGAAATGAAAATCTATGCACCCGGCAAGACGAAAACCTGAAAAGGCGGCTTGGGCAAAAATGGGTATCCCGATGGACTGAAAACCCGAAAGGGCGGTCCAGGCAAAAGTTAGGGATTAAAGCGTACGACTATGTCCTGTCATCTTGTCACCGGCCTACCAGAAGAAGGTTGGTCCATCAACAACTATCGGTACCTCACAGGTCTTCCTCTCCCACCTCAGAAACCGGGGCAATGATGAGTTGTCCAAACGATCTAATTGTTCTATCCATCAAGGTACTAAAATAGGTTTAGCTGAAGAACATAACCGGATATCTTAAATCCCCAGAGAGTGAGCCAGCAAGTCAATGCACTCTCTCCAAGCAAAGCTATACTATCAGCCTTAAAGAAGTTGGGCGCCTCCAGCAAATCTCGACATTCCCCAGCAGTATATATGCATTCCTAACAAGCATCTCCGGCAGTCTTGGTCTAAAGATTGTTCCCCAGCGGTGTATCAAACATTCAGTGGAGTCACTTCCCGATACAGTTCAAAACTTCCCCAAGAGAGTCCAATCCAGTTTCCCCAGGAAAGTTGGAATCCATCTCCCCAAGCAGAAAGCTTATCCCCAGTAGATTCTGGAAGCTTATCCTCGCAGAGCACGAACGCGTCTCCCGGCTTTATTCAAAGAGTTATTTCCTTACCAGGATATAACTGGGTTATCCTCAGCCAAAAGCCACGGAAAGATCGTCCTCGACAAAGTCCTCTTATCCCCAGCAAAGTTTATCAACACTTCCAACACAACAATGGTATCCCCAGCAAGTTACTATCAACAACTCAACAAAGTACTCCTCTCCCCACAGAGCATTCCCCGCAGAGTAATCTATTCTCCAAGTTTGTTCCCCAACGGAGTCATCTTCTCCTACCGGTATTCTTGCAACTATCATCCCCAGTGGAGGCAAAGATCTATTCTTCACTATCAGCCCAGGAGTGACTTCCCAGCACCCGTCAAGGATTTATCTTCCTAAAGACGAAAACATATATTCATAAACATTCCATATATCATAGCATGCATATACGCATCATACCTTACAAATCTCATTCATGTTGAGAACATCATTGCTTGATCTATATCATGCATTGCATATGACTGACCTTTACCTTTCAGGAAAAAGCCAGTTAAAGTTCGCAGCTATACATCAAGACCTAGACCGGTTCAGTTAATCGACCCTAAGATTTTCTGTTTCTTATCCAGTCAAAGGCCTTCTCTAGTTCAGTCAGATCGACCCTAAGATCTCCCTGTTTCTTACCCAGTTGAAGACATTTCAAGACCTAATCTGGTTCAGTTAAATCGACTCCAAAGATTTCTCTGTTTCTTATCCAGTCAAAGGCCTTCTCTGGTTCAGTCAGATCGATCCTAAGATCTCCCTGTTTCTTATCCAGTTGAAGACATTTCAAGACCTAGACCGGTTCAGTTAATCGACCCTAAGATTTTCTGTTTCTTATCCAGTCCAAGGCCTTCTCTAGTCCAGCTAAATCGACCCCTAACAGATTTTCCTGATAAAGACTCAGTAGAAGATATCCAAGATTCTCTCAATGATTGCTGTTGAGGTTGTAGTCGCCTATGGTTCTCTCCCCAATACTGCGGAGTTAGTAATCATACCAAGATTCTCTCAACGATTGCTGTTGAGGTTGAAGTTATCCAAGATTCTCTCAATGATTGCTATTGAGGTTGTAGTCGCCTATGGTTCTCTCCCCGATACTGCGGAGGTAGTAATCATCCCAAGATTCGCTCAACGATTGCTGTTGAGGTTGAAGTTATCCAAGATTCTCTCAATGATTGCTATTGAGGTTGTAGTCGCCTATGGTTCTCTCCCCGATACTGCGGAGGTAGTAATCATCCCAAGATTCTCTCAATGATTGCTGTTGAGGTTGAAGTCGCCCAAGATTCTCTCAATGATTGCTGTTGAGGTTGAAGTTATCCAAGATTCTCTCAATGATTGCTATTGAGGTTGTAGTCGCCTGTGGTTCTCTCCCCGATACTGCGGAGGTAGTAATCATCCCAAGTTTCTCCCAACGATTGATGTTGAGGTTGAAGTTATCCAAGATTCTCTCAATGATTGCTATTGAGGTTGTAGTCGCCTATGGTTCTCTCCCCGATACTGCGAAGGTAGTAATCATCCCAAGATTCTCCCAACGATTGCTGTTGAGATTGAAGTTATCCAAGATTCTCTCAATGATTGCTATTGAGGTTGTAGTCGCCTGTGGTTCTCTCCCCGATACTGCGGAGGTAGTAATCGTCCAAGATTCTCTCAGCGATACTGTTGAGGTTGAAGTCATCCAAAGTTCTCTCACCATTCCTGTTGAGATAGTAACCATCCCTAGTTCATTCATCACCTTTTGAAGATCCAGATCCAGCTCCTGTAACCAGTCAGGACACATCTAGCTTGAAAACCAGCTCCTGTAACAGGTCAGGTAATCCTTTTCTTTTGCAGGTACGCAAGTTCTCGCTAAGGAATCTCTTACGCGATCAACACCCAGATGGCATCTATAAGCCCATCCCCCATCCATCATCTTTTAGCATGGCATCTGTAAGCCCATCATCCTATTCATCAATCTCCAAATGGCATCTATAAGCCCATTCCATCATCACACTACTATGTGAGCGCAAATTTCCGGGCACTCTAGTGTTCAATCATCTTCCACCCTCGGATTACGAAAGGCACGTCAGCCAATCTGCATCCTCAGGTCTAAGAAGATTGAACAGGGGCAACTGTTGTACCCCAAAATTTTCCCTCCCATATTCTTCAAGAATTGCAAAGTCAAAGCTTCAAAATTCCCCTAGGGTTGCACAGTTCAAGAGCCTCCTAACAGTCAAAAATTAGGGTTTTGGTTCTGACAAAGTAAATGAAGTTTCCAAGGGTCCAATCAAGTCCCACATGCTTATAAACATGGTCAAGCATCCTCATACCAAGTTTCAAGACTTACAGCATAAAATTGCACAGTCAAAAACCCTAATTGCTCAACAGTCAACTGTAGGGGTAAAATGGTCATTTGACAGTCAAAAGTTCAAATTTTTGGTCAACATCTCATTTTGAAGCCACAAACATCATTTGATCAATGCTTGATCATGATTCTCAAAGCTTGGCTCAAAAAGTCTCAAGATGCAAAAGTTTCCATATTTGGACAGTTGAAAAAGTCAACTGTAACTTGACCAAGGCATAACTTTCACATGGATTATCAGAAAAATTCCCTCCAAAACTCATTTTGAAGAGAAAGACATTTCCTACAACTCCTCTTCACACTTCAAGTCCAAGAAATGCTCTCACAAAAAGTTATCAATTTCAACATTATAGGTCATTTTCAAAAGTCAACAAAAAGGGACTTTAAGTCAAAGGCCATAACTTGAGATTGGTAAATCAAATTGACATGGGACCAAAGGCATTGGTTAGAGGACTCAACGACCTTTCCAAAATGTCCAAGAACATGAGCAAAGCTTAAAAATTGAGCAAGTTATGCCTTGTGGAAGTTGGGAAATTTTTGGATATTTTGAAAAGTCAACATTGATTCAAATGACCTAAAAATGCTAATGGGCCTCTTTTTCTTCCACAATTCATCATCCAAAGCATGTGCACGACCATTTGGCCCAAAGGGAAGTTTTTTTATCATTTTTATTTTATTTATTTGAATTTTTAAATGCTAGAAATTCATTTAATTAATTAAAATATATGAAAAATACTAAACCTAGGTTTTTAAATCTTTTTATGCATGATATACACTCAATATTTCGTGCATGGTTAGATTTGGAAAGAATCAATATGATTTGTCATGATTTGGTAGCAAATATGCATGAAAAGATTGGAAAATATTTTGCCATGAAAATCAATATCCTCTCCATCAATTCCTTGATCCTTTGGCTCTGAATTCTTACCCTAATCATTCACATATAAGTACTCATGCAAACCCTAATGCAAAGGACCTCCCAGCTGCGCAAGAACCTGATCAACAAGTTTGCATTTTTTCAAGAAAAGTCAAATACTGAAAACTAGGTTACAGGTCGATTCAAGCAAAGAGACTTGTTCCATCACCTTCCTGAGGCTTCAAGGAAGGTTTTCAAATCAAAACCATCCATCCTAACATCAAGAAACGTGAGAATGATGGTGTCCTGTACAGAAAATTTTGTATATTCTTGCATCACGATTCATGCATCTTTAGTAATTTTTAACATTTGATTTATGTTCATTGTTTAATTCTAAAGCTAATTGTGTGGTTTGATTAAGTTTTTGTGCACCATTGAAGGATTCACCATTAAAGATATCTAGGGTTACCAAGCTTTTAATTTGGGCGTTTCTCACCACTGTGAAATTGAGACACCTCAATACCATGACCAAACTCAGTATGCCTGGACGATCTAAATGGAACCCTCGCGCCTAACTTATGTGGCCATATGGCCTAATCGTTATTTTGAAATCAAGCATGTTTTGGGGGGGTTCAAAACCCCCGCTAACCCTTTTTTATTTTCAGGGAAAACACAAACGATGAAGAAGATGATTAGGTGGCCAGCAGTGATTGGGTTGTTTAAATTTTCGCGCGAAAAGAACACTAACTCGTGTTTTCTTTTATATTAATTGTTAGTTATTATATAAACAAAATAGCGTTGGTGGCTCAGTGGCAAGCAAGCGTATTGGTGACCTTCAGGACCTGGGTTCGATCCCAGGTCCCCCTCCCTTTCCCTTATATTTTTATCTTAATTATGTTCCCATGCAGATTATGCTCTGAGGATCATCATACACTCCACAATCCAACGCGCCACATGTCCCACAACACTCAATCAAAGGCCATGATTCAAAGACTAGGATGTGCCTCAGTCAATGCCCATACACGCTAGCAGAAAAGTCAATCAGGCCAGAAGTTAATGGGCCTGAAATATTGGATCATACCTCTCAATTGGGGACAGACCCCCCTAGGTTTGCAATCTTTTATATTTTTTCATTTTCTATTTATTTCAATTATTGTTTTTAATTAATTCCTTTAATTTAATATTTTCATGAAAAAACATAAAAACAATATAAAATCAGAAAAAAGACAAAAATAAATATTTTTATTTAATGTTATTTTTTTTTAAATAAACATCATTAATTAATTTTAGTTTTTTAATTTAGGGTTAAATCTTAATATTTTTCTAATAAACTTAAAATTGGTAGAATTAGGGTTTTAATAATTTTTATCCTTTTTCTTTTCTTTTCACAATAATTAATTATTAAATATTATTTTTGCAATTAAATTACCATGTAATTAATTAGGTTAATTTAGGTTTAATTTTAACATGTTTTTTTCTTAACAAATAAAAATTGTAGAATTAGGGTTAATATTTTAATTTCATTTATTCTTTCTCGTTAAAATCATAAATACCAAAATCTCAAAAAAAAAAACAATTTGTTTTTTTATTTTAGTTTAATTAATTTAATAATAATTTAATTTCATTAAAAAAGGTCCAACGCCCTCGCTTTCAATTATTGATTTGTTTCACGCATTTTATTTTATTTCTTATAATATTTATGTACCTCTCCCAAAGCTTTGTAAACTCGGACATTTTATTTCTCGCCTTTTGCTTTAATTATTTACTTTCTGTCAAATCGGGTCTTGGAAAATTTGGCGATGTGGACCCGCGCCTTTGTAATAGTTTAGAACTTTTAATTTCTTGCAATTTTTAACTGTTAAATAAATGCATGCAAGAATGAATGGCCTAAAATAAAAACAAACGCATAGATCACTTGGACATGAACAAGATAAATGCAATGAATCTGACACACAAATCACACACCACCCCTAGGGTACGCCTCACTGTTGCCTTGCCTCGAAAGGTGATCGTCGAGTAGAGGATGTCTTAGTAAGTCCTCATGATCCGGGAACCTGGCATGAGGGTAGCTTCTAAGGTGTCTTCCCATTGCTCTGGTGATCACCATGTCCCGAACCTCGAATTGACCCGAACACCTCCAATGGTGGTGCTACCTACCTCTCAATGGTGGGATGGCACCACTTTAAAGGACATTTACACAGACGAATTCCTTAGGGTAGGTAGACGACTCTAGATACTTGCTCTAATTTCAAAAACAAATCAAAAATACTTTTCACACCGACACTTTTCAAAAAGCTTTCGAAAGCAACTTTTCAAACACTCTTGAGGACCGATACAAGAGTCGAACTGGAAATTTCAAAGAAACTTTTTAAAACCCACAGTTGAAAAGCAAACAAACCATTTTTGAAAACACAAATGAGCAAGTATCTAAGAGCCCATGGATAACCATGGATAGAAAGGGTGCTAACACCTTCCCTTTCTATAACCTACCTCCCGAACCGAGAGCAATCTCTATAAGGAATTTTTCTGTGCTTTTGTCCTTTCCATTTGGAGAAAATAAAAGACGGTGGCGACTCTTGCTTCCGCGACATTTTGCGAACCAGCGTTAAACATTCAGTTCCAGATCCACCGATCACAGGCGGCTTGGGCAAAAAGGGGTTTCCCGGTGGATCGAAAACCCGAAAGGGCGATTCAGGCAAAAGTTAGGGAATCAAAGCGTATGATTATGTCTCGTCGGATCACTTCGAAGACAATCTCTTCATCAACCAGTTCTAGGTTTCTGAACAATCCAGTCATCAGCAAACGAAGCATTGAATGGACAGATATTCAGAGTTGTGAAGGCTATAGCGGAATGGAATCCCATGGAATTATTTCACATAGCCATCTTTATTTTGTATAAATCTTTCAAATATTTACGACAAAATCCTCTTACTAGGATGATTGTCTCCTTTGTACAAATATACTCAGAGAAAGTTAATACAAATACTTTTCCCAGAAATTTATGTCATTTCCTTTCACTTTTTCTCTTGCACTATTTGTTTTATTTTGAGAAACGTCCAATGTTTTGTTAAAAAGGCAGGTGCATTTGAACGTAATCATTTCCTTATGAATCAAGAAAGAGGATTACTGATAGGTTGAAGGTACAGTTGGATATCTTGATACCCTTCAAAGGAAACCCCCAGGAGATTTGGAATCCATATCCCCAGCAAACCCTGAAGCTTATCCCCAGTAGATTTTGGAAGCTTATCCCCTGCAGAGTACGGACGTCTCTCCCGAGTTTTATTCAAAGTTATTCCTCACAAGGGCTTATAACTGGGTTATCCTCAGCTTATTGCCACGGAAGATCGCACTCGCCAAAATTCTTCCTACCTCCAGCGGAGTTCATCAGAGTTCCCCAGCATAACTTATCAATACAATCCCCCAGAGGAACCTATCTTTACAATCCCCAGCCAGAGAATCCTCCGGAATTCAATTCCCCTCAGAGTTTAAGTTTCAGTATCCCCAGCGAAGGCAGACTAATGAACCTTCTCCCCACAGAGTTTTGGGAGGGCAAATCTTGAGTTCCCCAGTGAAGTCGCCAGAGATACTTCCCACCAAACTGAAGATTCTCAGTCTTACATCCCCAGCATGAGTCTATTAGATTGGAACTCCCCAGTAGAAGTCATCAAGAATTCCCCAGAAGATTGGTATGCAACCCAAGCTCTTTATTCTCCAGCAACAACCAGGAATTATTCTTCCCAGCAACAGTCAAGATACTTTTATCTTCAGCCACCCCGGATTCATCTATCCTTTGCAAGACAGCTCTCCAGCTTACATGCGCATCCATTTACATTCATATCATATAACATACATTGTATCATGCATCATGACATTGCATACAACTAACTCTTTACCTTTTCATGTAAGACTAGTCAACAGACTAAAATCATTATCTTCCGAGATTCTTTCCAGGAATAGTTCAGATATGACCCAGACATGGCAACATTCTAATGCTTATTCCAGATTTATCCAGATGCAGTTTTACACGAGCTCATCATCAGGGAACCCTACGCCGGTTCTTTCTCCAAATTCAAGATTTCTGAAAACAGTTTACAGATTCTTCCCAACAACGGATGTTAATCTATCGCTTGTTCAGACTCTTCTCAATTTTTGAAAACAGTTCACGGACGCTTCCCAACAACGGATGCTGCTCTATTGCTTATTCAACTTCAAGATTTCTGAAAACAGTTCACGGGTTCTCCAAGTAACAGATGTTAACCTATCACTTGTTCAGGTTCTTCTCCAGATTTCTGAAAACAGTTTACAGATTCTTCCCAACAACGGATGTTAATCTATCGCTTGTTCAGACTCTTCTCAATTTTTGAAAACAGTTTACGGACGCTTCCCAACAACGGATGCTGCTCTATTTCTTATTCAACTTCAAGATTTCTGAAAACAGTTCACGGGTTCTCCAAGTAACGGATGTTAACCTATCGCTTGTTCAGATTCTTCTCCAGACTTCTGAAAACAGTTTATGGATTCTTCCCAACAACGGATGTTAATCTATCAACTTGTTCAGATGCAATTTTTGAAAACAGTTTACGGATTCCTCCCAACAACGGATGTCAATCTATTGCTTATTCAGATCCCCAGTTCAGAGATGGTCCCAAGCATGGACACCTTCCTGATACTCATTCCAGATGGCATCTTTAAGCCCATCCCCGACAAGTTTCTGTCACTCCTCCCGATGGCATCTTTAAGCCCATCCCCGACAAGTTTCTGTCACTCCTCCCGATGGCATTGTTAAGCCCATCTCCAAATGGCATCTCAAATCCCATTCCCGCATCCATTGCTTTGACGAGTGCAAATTTAAGGGCACTTTAGTGTCCAATCTCCTTTTACCCTCGAGTCGCGAAAGGCAAACTTGTCAATCTAACTCTTCGGATTCAAGAAGATTGAACAGGGGCAACTGTTGTACCCCAAAATTTGCCCTCCCTTATTCTCAACATTTTCTCATCACAAGACCCTTGAAGCTCAAGATCCAGTTAGGGTTTCATCTGCTCAAGACTTCTCCTTGCACTGTTGACCCAGACTAGGGTTTGTGTTTGCACAAAGATGTTCTGACCAAAAATGCCTAAGATGACTTTCATGCTTCATATTGTACTCCCAAGTTTATCCACATCAAGTTTCAAGTCTTGATTCCAAGTTTTGCCCAGTCAATTGGATAGTTGACCTAGAAATCAGCTGTATTGGGGAAAAAGTCAACTATGGCCAATTGACAGTCAAACCTCATGAAAATTGACCCACATCAAGATCATGAACTCACATGGATCATTTGATCAAGTTTGGATCACAATTCCACAAGAAATTTGATCTGATCACTAAAAGGGCAAAATGGTCATTTTTAGGGTTTTGACTGCACAAAGGAAACTTTTGACTGTTTGACCTAGCCAATGGAAAACCAAGCTCACATATGGACTCAAGGACCCCATGGAATTGTCTTGACATGCTCAACAAGTTCAAAAGATCCCAAGTACACAAGATTGACGGTTGAATTTCCCAGTCAATTGATCAATTTTGACTGTATACTGAAAAGTCAAACTTTGACTTTTTGGTCAAAATCAAGAGTCAAGATTCATTTTTCATCAAAACATGCCAAATCATGAAACTTGTTCACCAAGAAATCAAAAATTGCAAATTAGGGTTTGAAATGAGAATTTTTCATAACTTAGAATTTTTCTAAGTTATGAAAAACCCTAATTTTTTCCTAACTTTGCCCCACTTTCTCACCAAGATTTATTTGGATTCAAGCAAAGGTCAAAACATGAAAGTTGTAGCCTATTGCATGATCTACAACTTTGATTCACAAAGTTTTCCCAAAAGAGGCTTGTATCTCAAGTTACAATTTTTGGAATAAGGGTACTAAACCATTCTTAACTTAGTGAAAATTTGACCTATTTTGGCAAGGTTTTTACCTAACTTCAAGACCATTTTTCACATACTTCCACTTGGAATTTCAATTTGCACTTCAAAGATGGATTGTAGTATACATTCCAAGCTTTCCAAAGTGTCCAAAAACTCATCAAACAACCTCATGACTTGAGAGAATCGAATTTTGCAATATGGCAAAAACTCACTTTTGAATTGGCCAATTTCCATGTTCATAACTTGTGCAAATTTCTCAAATCAGCATGCAACTTGATTACAGGCCTCTAAACCATTAAACACTCATAAATTTAATGCAAACTCTTTGTGCCAAGACCATGTTCTATGTGTTCAAGCATTGCATGATGGATTAATCCCAAAATAGATAAAGCACTTTAACCATTTTTGCAAAAGTAAGCTTTATGTCAAAATGAAAATCCAAGAAGTACAGATCAAATCCCCTTGGCACAAGTTTAGGGACTAATCACACTGATCAATGCCAAGGTTTGCAGCATGTTATGGGGGCCTCTACCTGTCTAAACACCAACTTGGCTTTTGGTTGCTTAAAGTGTAAGAAATATGGCATAACTAGACACAACTTTGATCTCAGCAATAGAATCCTTAAGCAAATATTTTGTACACATTCAAGACATCCTAACTGAGCTAGAACACGAGCCTTTCACCTCCAATACCTCCACAAACTCAAAATCACCATTGAACTGCACAAAAACAGGGCTTACTGCAGTTTGAGTTCCAACTATCATCCCTTTCATACGCTCTTGCTAAAACCACATCAAACACATCCTACAACATCCCCTGAAGCTAATCCAAACATAAAACACGACCTGTAACTTCTCTAATCAGTTCCACCATTTTCACTTTCTTATTTTGCAGTTGAAGGTCCATAGCTCGATTCAAGGTGTTTCAAAGCAAAGTAAGCATTGGAATAGCATCACTACACTTCAGGCAAGCTATACAGATCATCATCTTGCCCTGAAAGCTCCCCCATTTCCAGATACAACTTCAACTGAACAGGTATCTTCTTGAACTTCTAACTCTTAATGTAGGCATTGTTAGCTCTAGGTTTGTGAATAAGAAGTGTTCTACTCATGCCCCTGAATCTGTACATACTTTTACTTTTCATTTATTTTGCCTGAGCTATGAGAATTTAAGGTCTGAATGTTGATAAAAAGTTAGGTTAGGATTTGGGAATGATAAAATTCTCTCTCATTTCTGAGAGTTAGGATGAGTTCTTTACATATTTAGAATTGTGGCTTGATGATTAACATTTCTTATGTTGAAAGTTTGTGCAAAAAGTCAAGGAATCCAGATGTTTGAACTTGAGTACAGGCGCGTGTTTTTGAACAAGAAGCTGTCTGAAGGTTGAAGAAAGGTCTTCATGGGCTGGGCCTGTTGTGTCATTTCTCTTCACACCCTATTTTTGCTTTCATACCCCCTGAGCCCATTTTGTTTGTTTTAATGATTTTTTGACTTTTCTTTTTTTATTCTGACTTATTTATTTTTCCTAATAATATTAAAAACATAAAAAACATTTTTTACACCATTTTCATATTTTTTAGGCATTTATTTGTTTATATGAACCATTTGTACATAAATAATATATATATACTATTATTTAGAAAAACTAGAAAAATAATGCAAATATATTTTATTTCTGATTTTTATTTCATTTTTTCTTTTGAAAATATTTTATACAAAATATACTTTTTTTATAAATATTAAATATTATTATTCTTGTATATATATATATATATATATATATATATATATATATATATATATATATATATATATATATATATATATATATATATATATATATATATATATATATATATATATATATATATATTAGTATATTTAGGTTAAAATACACAAATATATACATTTTTTTATTCTATTAATATTTGACATAAAAATACTCTTTTATAAATATACTTCATTTTTTTATTTTATTTTTGTATATAATTATTAATTATGGTACATATTAAATAAATAGTATCTTTTACCTAATAAATTAGGGTTTTACCCTAAACATTAAAAAGCTCCAAAAACAATACTTTTTTTTTATTATTTTGTTTGACATAAAAAACACTTTTTTTTCATACATATAAAAAACCCTTTTTGCATCTTGCATATTTATTTTATTTCTATTTAATTTGTGCAAATTAATTATCTTGTAAATAAATTCCAAATTGATGTAATAGCTAGGTTTAAATTTCTTGTCAAAACCTCCATTTGAACATTTGTACCCCCCTTCCCCATGTTGTGTTGTAATAGTTTAGAACTTTACTTGTCGCACTTTAATGCTTTCTAAATATACCATGTTAGAATTAGGGTTTGTATGCAAATAAAAAGAACAAAATAGTTTGACCTAATTTCAAGATAATCAAGCATGAAAATGGACAACACATATCACACTTGCACCCCTAGGGTATTCCACTTGTTGCCTTCAATAAATGGGCCATATTGCATGTTAGGTTTCTTTGGGTAAAACAAACAATCAAATGATCATAGTCCCTCGATGACACTTTCGAAAAGTTGCCTAAAATGATCAAGTCCCTTTCAAAGAAAAATTGCCCAAAGATACTTAACACTATTGCAATTATGGTCTAAACGATGACCCGCGCCCGTCCCTTTCACCTCCTAACACAAGATTGTCCACCAAATGCAATGGTGGAACAAAATTGTTAAAAGGGTTAAAACATAACAAAAATCTTTGATAACTTTAGGGTAGATAGCTCTTAAGTACTTGTCAACTTGCAAAACAAAACACTTGCCTATTTTTCAAACCACACTTCACAAACACTTTCAAAACAAACTTTCAAAGAAACCTTGAAACATCTTTTCAAAAAGACAAACACCTTTTATAAAACATTCGAGTAAAAAATTGTTACAAGGGTAGCCTATACAAGGCATCTTTTTCAAAACATTTTCAAAACCACGCACAAAGCACCATTTCAAACAATTGAAAACCAAGGCAAGTTGATCTAAGCAAGTACCTAAGAGCCCATGGATAACCATGGATAGAAAGGGTGCTAATATCTTCCCTTTCTATAATCTACTCCCCGAACCCAAGAAAATATCTCAAAGGTTTTTGTTGTGATTTTTAAACCTTTCCTTAGGATAAAATAAAAAGTCAGTGGCGACTCTTGCTCAACCGAAACATTTGCGAAAACAAACGCAAAACCATAGTCAGTTCTCCCACCGTATCACACCAGCCTCCTTTGTTTGATAGGGAACTGGTGGACATGTTCTTGGGTGTGTTGTATGGTCCGTTCTTTAACCGTCTTATTGGAAGCTCTTCGGTTGGGTTCACTGAACTGATACTGACTGGTGAACGGGTAGAAGCTAGCATAAAAAATGGTAAAATACAGATAGATGCATACTCTAGCACGACAAATAAACCTTTCACGGAAAAGAAGGAGGTCAATGCTGCTTATGGCCAAAGAAATCACAATAAAACTGAGTGTCATCCGACGGTAGGGGCTGTTATAATTTCCAATCCTGCCTCAAACCAACAACGAAACAATCAGCACAGGTCGGATGCACGCATAAGATAGTTTACTCGGATCAACATGACCTTATCCCAGGTTTTTCCACACCTGCTGAAGTCCAACCTGGTGACCCTAAAGGAGGCCCCGAAGAATCCTAATATTGTCTCTCCCTGCTACAACCCAAGTGCTCGATATGCCTACCCTTCTGAAATTCCGGGGCATGATACAAACGACTGTTGGGCTTTAAATAATAAGGTACAGGATCTCATCGAGGAAAAGGAGATTGAGTTTGACCTTCGAGAGACACCTAATGTAATAACAGTGCCAATGCCCAAACATGGCCAAGGTGTCAATGTTGTTGATGATGACCATTTTGTTTCCTCTGTGGATGAATTAACTACTTCTCTTCTGACTGTTAAGAATCTATTGCGAGTCGGTTTATTTCCGTGTTATGGTGAAGGTTGCCACTTATGATTGTCTCTACTAGATGGCTTTTTGTTGTTGAAAATGGGCGTCCAGCGCCTGATGGTTAACAAAGAAATTATGTTCAAAAAAGTTCCTCTTGCAAGAAGTTTATGTGAAGATGTCTCAATAATCACCATTTCCAACAATCCTCCCGGGATCTCCACCAAAAGACCCATCATGATTACATATGTTCCCAAGTTTTCTCCCTTGATCATCACCCTATTGGGGCCAATACCATATTCCTCTGATAAAGTTGTTCCCTAGAATTATGGGGTTGACGTTTATTACCACGGCATCAAGTAAGACCTCTTGACTGTTGAGGACAAAATTGCTGAAGATACTGATCCTGACATCGACAATATCGTCGGGAACACTAAACTTACAAGAAGCGGAAGAATTTTATCTCCCGAGATCTCTCCAAAAATTGTTGCTACTCCTGTGATCATTCCTGTCGTTACTCATGTAAATACTCCCATTGCTACTCCTATTCTTATCCCTGCTACTATCCCTGCTACTCAGTCGGTCGAGACTCGGGGCAAAGAGGTATTGATTGAGCCTGTCCAGATGAAGACGCACCCAGAAGTCATTCCTGAGGCTTCTAAAAAGGAAATGGAAGAGATATTAAAGATAATCAAGAAAAGTGATTATAATATCGTGGAACAATTGGGGCAGACCCCTTAAAAAATCTCAATGCTGGCCTTACTTTTGTGCTCTGAAGCCCACACTAAGGCTTTAGTAAAATTCCTGAAGTCTGCCCATGTGCCTCAAGAGACCTCCGCTGATCAATTCGAGAATTGCGTGTCTAGTTTGACAACTGACAATGGCCTGGGATTCTCTGATGCAGATTTAACTCCTGAGGGAAGGAAACATAATGATGCCATGTATGTCTCTATTGAGTTCAGGGGCACTGCATTAGCCCATGTTCTGGTGGATACATGTTCATCTCTGAATGTCTTGCCCAAGAATGCTCTAGACAAGTTGGATTGCGAAGGACTCACACTAAAGCCCAGTAACATTGTGCTGAGGGCCTTCGATGGTTCCAAAAGAATGGTGCACGAGGAGGTAGACATCCCTATCAAAGTAGGTACTCAGACTTTTGACTCAACCTTCTATGTGAAGGACATCCGCCCATCTTATTCCTGTTATTTGGGTCGACCCTAAATCCATGGGACTGGTGTTGTTACTTCCACCCTACATCAGATGCTTAAGTACCCAGTCAATGGGAAAATTATCACAGTCCATGGGGAGGAGGAATACATGGTGAGCCACCTGAACTCTTTCAAGTATGTTGAAATGGACGGCGAATTCATTGAGGCCCCCTGTCAAAACTTTGAGGAGGTTCCACATATGGTTGCTGCGACCAAGACTGCTACCAGTACTCCAAAGACTACCAGACCTCCGTTGAAAATGGCTTCTCTTAGGGATGCCAAAGCAGTAGTTGAAGAAGGTGAGTGTACCATTTGGGGCCAACTTCTAGAAATTCCTTACAAATCTGACAAGTTTGGTTTGGGTTTTAGTTCAGGAGCCCAAAAAGTTGTTCGTCGTACTCGTGCCGGGGGACCACCATTATGGATAGCAACCCTGGAGTCAATGCTCTGGAAGACAGTGATAGTGATTATGACTTGGACAAGTGGATCTTCCCAACCATCTGCGGTGGACTCGGCAATTGGGAGGCCAAGGATTTTGTTCCCATTACTTTTATTCAAGAGTAAATTGTCCTTTTGTTTTTGAGGATATGTAATATTTGAACAATTGAAACTTTAAAGCCTTGTGTCTTACCAAGGCACAATGGTCTATTTGTGAGGGTCATTAAATCATTTTCATATGTCATTAATAAAACATTGGATGTTTTACATGCAAACTTTGCGCTCTCTGTTTTTATTTTTTACTCTTTACTGTATCAAAAAATATACAGCTATGCCCTTACACACACCCACGTATCAAACTGCAGATCCACATCCACTCTGGATACCATTGATAACGGTTCTGCTATTGCCAGTTATGACTTTGAAAATCCGATCTACCAAGCCGAGGACGAAGGTGAGGAAGATTGTGAAGTACCAAGAGAACTTGCCAGACTGTTACAACAGGAAGAAAGGGAAATACAACCTCATGAAGAGTCGGTTGAGACAATTAACCTGAGTACTGAAGAGGACAAGGAAGAAGTCAAGATATGTGCCGATCTGGAGCATAGTATCAAGAAACGTCTAATTCAAATGCTACATAATTATGTTGAGGTTTTTTCCTGGTCGTACGAAGACATGCCAGGACTTGACACGGATATTGTGGTTCATCACCTACCAACGAAAGAGGACTACCCTTCAGTAAAATAGAAGGTTCGCCGCATGCGGCCAGAGATGTCAGAAGATATCAAAGCTAAAGTCATGAAACAGTTCAATGTCGGTTTCTTAGTTGTCACCTCTTATCCATAATGGGTTGCCAATGTTGTTCCAGTACCTAAGAAGGACAGTAAGGTACGTATGTGTGTGTATTACAGAGACCTGAATAGGGCAAGCCCCAAGGATGACTTTCCGTTTCCCCATATCGATGTTCTGGTTGACAACACCGCACAACATAAGGTATTCTCCTTCATGGATGGCTTCTCCAGGTACAATCAGATCAAAATGGCGCCTGAGAACATGGAGAAAACGACCTTCATCACACAGTGGGGCACTTTCTATTACAAAGTTATGCCATTTGGATTAAAGAACGTCGGGGCAACCTATCAGTGCGCCATGGTAGCTTTGTTTCACGATATGATCCATCACGAGATAGAGGTCTATGTTGATTATATGATAGTTAGGTCTTAGACTGAAGAGGAGCACCTTGATCACCTGTAGAAACTGTTTGAAAGGCTGAAGAAATACAAACTGAGGTTGAACCCGAATAAGTTCACCTTTGGAGTAAGATCTGGTAAGCTCTTAGGCTTCGTTGTCAGCGGAAAAGGAATTGAAGTGGACCATGCAAAGGTTAAATCTATACAAGAAATTCCAACTCCTCGCACTGAGAAAGAGGTCAGGGGATTCTTGGGACATCTAAATTACATTCCCAGGTTCATTTCCCATTTGACCGCTACTTGTGAGGCAATCATTAAGTTACTGAAGAAAAATCAAGCAGTGAAATGGACTGACGATTTCCAAAATGCATTTGACAAAATCAAGGAATGTCTTCAAAAGCCTCCAATCTTAATGCCTCCAGTTGAAGGAAGACCTCTGATCATGTACTTAACAATGTTAAAGAACTCAATGGGGTGTGTGTTGGGGCAGCATGATGAGTCTGGTCGAAAAGAGCATGTAATATACTACCTTAGCAAAAAGTTTATCGACTGTGAAACACGATACTCACTGCTCGAGAAAACTTGTTCCGCTTTGGCATGCGATGCTTTCCGACTAAGATAGTACATAGTGACTCACACTACCTTGTTGATATCTAAAATGGATCCTATCAAATACATCTTTGAGAAGCTCGCTCTGTCCGGAAGAATAGCAAGATGGCAAATGATCCTGACCGAATATGACATTCAGTATACAACCTAGAAAGCAATTAAGGGAAGTGTATTGGCTGATCATTTGGCTCATCAGGCTATGGATGACTACCAATCCATGAATTTTGAGTTCCTGGACGAGAACATCATGTTAGTAACTGATTGTGAAGAACCTGGACCGGATGAAAGACCTGAAAAAGGATCCCGATGGACTATGGTTTTTGACGGAGCTTCCAACGCTCTTGGAAATGGCATCGGCACTGTGATCATATCTCTTGAAGGCCATCATACTCCTTTCACTGCCGGATTATGTTTCAATTGTACCAACAATATGGCTGAGTATGAAGCATGTATTATGGGTCTCAAAGCTGCTATCGACTTGAGGATCAAGTTCTTAAGTGTATTTGGAAACTTGGTCTTAGTAATCAGACAAATCAAAAGAGAATGGGACACTAAGCATCATAATCGCATCCCTTACAGAGAGCATGTGTTGACACTGATTCCACACTTTGAAGAAGTTACCTTCGAGCATTTTCCACGAGAGGAAAATCAACTAGCGGACGCCCTAGCTACTATGTCATCCATGTTCAAGGTCAGGTGGGATAATGAGGCCCCTCAGATCACTATTGAGAGAATGGATGAACTATCATACTGTCACGAGATTGGTACTGAAGAAGTAGTGGACAAACCTTGGTTCCATGAAGTCAAAAGATATCTCCAAGCCCAAGAGTATCCTGAGGGAGCTTCAGTCAATGATAAGAAGTTCCTAAGGAGGTTCTATGCCAAGTTCTTTCTTAGTAACAGGATCCTCTACAAGCTCAATTGTTGTACCCAAAAATTTGACCTCTCATTTCTCAAGAAATCTCTCATAAGATCTCCATTGATTCAAGACTACACAAGGTTTGATCAGCTCAAGACACCTCCTCAACACTGACAACTCAAAATTAGGGTTTGAGTTTGTACAAAGATAATTGAACTTCTAATGCCTTATATGACTTTCATGGATCATTTTGGATACCCAAGATTGCTCATGTCAAGTTTCAAGCTTTGGATCACATTTTTGCTTAGTCAGTTGATCAATTGACCTAAAATCAACTATATTAAGGAAAAGTAAATTGTGGTCAATTTGCAGTCAAACTTCATAATTTTGTATCCATGTCAACATTATGAACTCATATATGTCAATTCAATAAGTTTGGATCACGATTCCTCAAAGAAATTTGATCAGAACACCAAAAGGGCAAAATGGTCAAAATTAGGGTTTTAATTGAGAAGGCTCAGTTCTTGACTTTTGACCAAGAAAATGACTTATTGGTTTAATACATGATCTCAAGGATTCAAATGTACCATCTTGACCTAATTTCATAGTTCAAATCACCTCTCAAGATTCTTGGGTTGACAGAAGAATTTCAATCAACTGATGAAAAGTCAATTGTACAATGAAAAGTCAAACTTTGACTTTTTGACCAAAATCAAGTTTCAAAAATCATATTTCATCAAGACATGTCAAAATATGAAACTTGTTCATCAATAAATTATAAAGTCAAAGTTATCTTTGAAAAGTCAAAATTCTAAGACTTAGAAATTTTTCTAAGTGTTAGAAAGTTAACATTTTTTTATAACTTTGTGCCAAATTTCTACCATGATGCAAGATGATTCAAGGCAAACTTCCAACATGGAAGTTGTAGATATCAATGAGATATAAAACAATGTAGGGCATAACTGTTTCTAGAAATGCTTGGATTTCAAGTTATGAATTTATTTAGACATGTCCATGAAACAAAAAGACTTAGTGAAATTTTGCCCTAGCTAGGCAGGATTTTGATCTAACTTCATGGCAACTTTTCACCTAGCTCCAAATTGAATCTTAAAAAATGTCCAACATTAAGGTTGTAGGGAATGTTACAAGCTTTCCAGAATATCCAAGAACCCATCAATACCATACTTGAGCTAAGAGAATCGAAGGCAAGAAGTTAGGGTTTCAAACTTATTTTGCAAGACATATTTTGTGATGAACATGAACCAAATCCAAATCCATGCTGCATAATCCTCACTTTGTAGGCCTCAAACTTGTTTTTCACTCCATAATTAATGGTTTACACAACTAAGTATGCCCTTATCCAAGTGTTTCAAGCTTTGTCCAAACCAATTTGCAATTTTTGGGAGAAAGTAACATATCCATTCTTGTAAAGCAAGCTTTATGCACAGAGTCAGCTTCTTGAGCTTCTTTGAGTACACTCCATCCAAAAAGTCATAGGTATTGTGTTTAAAGTGGTTAACAACTCTATGAACCAAGTACAAGGCATGGAAACTTGTTTTGTCAAAAAAAAATTACATGTTGAACTTAAACATGTAAATTCAAATTCTGAGTTGTTTCAAGTCTCAAAACCTTTTGCCTATAAGTAAATACACTATTTGCAAGCTAGTACACGAATGCTAGGGCCCTGAAACTCCCTCAAACACTCACAAACTAGAAATTTATCAAAAAAAATACCATTGATACACAGTTCTGCCCTTGAACTTGTATCTTTCATTTCCCTCCTGCGTTTTCCCACAAAATCATTTGTAAAGCTTCTATACCTCAAATATAGTCCATCCATGTCCTTGTTTTGGAACTGTAACATATCCATCTCCATCCTCCATAACCAAAAACATAGATCTGCAACTTGACTTCTCCAGACCATTCCAACCATCCATAGCTCAAGCTAAGCATTGCATTAGTTTCCTGGGAACTTGAGGAAGCTAACATGATCATCACCATCACTTAAAACAAGCTCAAACTCATTTCACGATTTCCAGTTTTTGAATTATTTTTCTGAAGTTTCATCTCTTCATTTAGGCATTGTTAGACTTTTATTTTCAAAGATAAAATGTAGATATCATTGCCCTGAAGTTGTACATATTCATAGTTTTCATTTATATTGCCTGAGCTTAGAGAATTTTAGGTTTGAATCTCTGAAAAAAGTTAGGTCAAGATTTGGTACTTTTAGAAAAACATTCTCATCTTTGATTATTAGTCCAAATTGTTTACATTTCTGGAATCCTGGTAAAATTTCAAACAAGTTTGATGTTGGAAGTTTTGAGAATGGATGAGAAATGAATGAGATACAGGGACCCTGGATGGAGGTTGAAGATGAAGTTCATTTCTAGGAATGGATTTGTAATATATATTTATGGTTTTGTTTAAGTTGACGGATGTATAGCCACCCTAGTGGTAAGGCAGCGCGCGTTTTTGGTCAAGGGCATGGGTTCAAACCCCAGCGCTGCCTTTTTTCATATTTTTCAACATTTTCTTCTTTTTTTGCAAGCAACCAGCGCGTTTGGGTCCTTCACATTGGGCTTTAACATTTTTTCTTGTTCTGGCCCCCATGTTTACATTTACAACTCAACCCATTTATTTTATTTTTATTTATTTATTCTGATTTCCAAACAAAATCAAACTTGGGCCAGGCCTAGTGAACAAAAACTGTTTTTTTTTCTAACAAACACCATAATTCAAATTTCACCCCTCTGACTTAAACTTTTAAATTTTTATTTTATTTTTTTATTACTAACAATCCTAAAAAAATAGTTTATTTATTTATATATCTAATATACTTATATTCTCTTATTTTTTATTTCCTTTTTTAAACTAAAAAAGACAAAAAAATATTTTCTTAAACAAACTTAATTTCTTTTTCTTAATAAATTAATAATTAGACTTAAGTTTAGTTATTTTCTTTTTAATTAAAATTAACTTAGAATTTAGGCTTTCTTTTAATTAATTAATTTCCATACTATTTTGATTAAACTTAAAACCTTTTCTAAAAAACCTAAAAATGTTTTCTTGATTAAATTTTATTTCTTTTAAACTAGGGTTTAATTTTACTTATTTTAATTAATTATTTTCTTTTAGATAATTAGGTTAAAACCAAGGCTCTTTCTTAACAAAATCCAAACAAAAAATCAATTTCTTTTCCATTTATATCCTTGTGTATTATATTCCTTTCAATTCTTGTACATTATTCAATTCAATATGATTGTAATAGATAATTAGGTTTAATTTCTTGCAATCCCCATTTGTAAATTTGTATACCCCATCTCCAAATGATGTAATAGTGTAGTAAATTTACTTTCCGCAATTTATCGCTTTCATATAATTGCTAGTAATTAGGGTTTGTATAGGAAGATAAAATCAACAAGTAGACAACCCTAATTCAAGATAAACCAAGCATGAAAAAATAAACACTTGCACACTTACACCTCTAAGGTTAAATCCACTTGTTGCCTAAAAAATGGTCATGTTATGCATGTGGGGTGTCTTAGCAAAAACCATCAAAAATACAAGATCATAGTCCCTCGATGACGCTACGAATGTTGCCTTGCAAATGATCTTAGTCCCTCAAAGAGAAATACTAAGATATCTCACAACATTTCTATTCGTGACTATACGATGACCCATGCACGTCCCTTTACAGACAAAGATAAGGCTTATTATCAATCAATGGTAAGATAGAAATATCAAAGGAAAGGAGAGAAATGAACAAAAGACTTTTGAGTAGGTAGAAACGTTCTTAGTTGCTTGCTCACTTTCAAAACAAACGCATCAAACACTTTCAAAACAAACACATACCAAACACTTTCAAAACATGAAATATTTTCAAAAGTACAACACTTTGTATACGTTCTTACAAAATGAGAACCATTACATAGTTCGCCTAAACGAAGGCCCCTTTTCAAAAATACTTTCAAAAACCACAACAAATCACATTTTCAAACAAAGTAAGTGATCTAGCAAGCAACTAAGAGCCATAGATAACTATGGATGTAAAGGGTACTAACACCTTCCCTTTTCATAATCTACCCCCCGAATTCAAGGAATAATATTAAAGGTCTTTCCTGTTCTTTTCACCCTTTCCTTTATTTGGATAAAAGAAATGTCGGTGGCGACTCTTGCTAACCGCAACAATTGCGATCAAAATGCAAACATCCCAAGTCAGTTCTCCCACCGTATTACAGAAATGGCGACTCTGCTAGGGATAAATTAAAATTGGTGTTACCTTAGGGCTAGATCACCTTCATTTGCTTTCATTGTTTGACTTGCTTGCTTTACATTTTGGTTCCTTGTTTGGGCTTGTTTTGATCCTCTACCCGGATTTGGGATACCTTATGGGTAAGTAGCAATACATTGTGGAAATTGTGTGGGGTATACCGACATGGTCTAAGCAATAGCTACGTTAGTGTGATACATTTGTTGGTACCGGTAGCCCTTGAGTAGTCAAGGAGAATACGGGGCCACTGTGTGGTGTCATGAAGCACTAACTAACTTTAGAACCTTTACTTGACAAACTTAGGCATTAGGAAGTAGTGAGATAACCGGCTTTGGTGCAGTGTGAAGTTGGTTGATACTCGATACTACGCTCATTGAGACCGGACTTTTCAGGATATTTTGGTCGCTATTAAAGAGGCTTGTGCTAAAACAATTCCCGGCAAGAAAGATCAGTGATATTGAGATCCCTTAGAACTCGGTTACTATAAGACTCCATGCAAGCCTAAACCTAAGGACTTATTTTCCTTGTGTGTATATGCTTACTTGTACATAACATCATAAACCCATAACACCATAAGCATTCTCACTAACCATTTCAAGGATTATTGGGATTTATCTTTGTTTTGTTTTATAGGACATGGCTTCCATTCGAGGGAATACTATCCAAGTCAATCTCATAAGAATTCCTTCTCAACTCAAAGAATTAGCATCGAGGGTCCCTGAGAATTATTCATTCACCAAAAGACATGGCCGCCTCCTAAACTTGGTTACCTCAAGAACTGATGAAGATGTGATGAAGGTGCTTTTCCAGTTCTTCGACCCTTTGAACCATTGCTTCACCTTTCCCGATTACCATCTTGTACCTACTATGGAGGAATTCGCTTAACTCTTGAGGATTCCCATTCTCGATCAACAACCTTTCAACGGTACAGAAAGAGATCCAAGCCCTAAAGAGATTTCCCGAGCGCTACACTTGCAACAATTTGATGTCATGACTAATTGGGAAACAAGGAGTGGTGTCAGAGGGTTCTTAGCCAAGTTCTTGTTGGATAAGGCTCAAGATTGTTGGAACACTCTGGATTTACAAGCTTTTGAAGAAATCTTGGCCCTTCTCATCTATGGGATGGTTTTATTTCCAAACCCTGACCAACTTATAGATGTAAATGCTGTCAAAATCTTCATGTCTCGCAATCCGGTGCCTACTTTGTTGGGAGATATCCTGCATTTTCTCCACTCTCGCAATATGAGGAAGAGAGGTGCCCTAATGTGTTACACTTATATTTTGGCTAGATCGTTTTTCTCGCATCTCCCCCAGTCTGTGTTGAAGAACGAGCAAGGTTTGAGATGGTCCCATAGGCTGATGACACTCAGACATTCGGATATTCACTAGTGTTATCGATCCTTAGAGAACATTACTATCATCGATCGTTATGGGGAATTCCCCAATGTCCCTTTGCTTGGCATTATGGGAGGTATCACTTACAACCCTTGCTTAGCTTTGCGACATTTTGGATATGCCCGAAGGGATGGTCCTCATGATATGCTCATCCAAGGAGTGGTTTTCGACTACGAGAGCGACGATCAAGGTTGCTGTCAGAGGTTTATACGACCTTGGAGGATGGTAAACAAAGTAGACAGTAAAAAGTTGGGACACAAGAATTCCATTCCCCTTTTTAGCCTTACCTTAGGTGGGTACAAGCTCGTGCTCAGAAGCTCATGATTCCTTATCCCTCCATCCTACCAGTTATCATGGAGCCTGTGGCTGAAGAAGATGTCCCGTATACTGTCCTTCATCCCAACATGCCTAATTCTCTTTAAGACTTGCAAAAAGGTTGGATTCATCTAAAATAAGAATGAGATACCTTCGAAGCTCAATTCTACGCTAGCGAGAAAAGGGTTCTGGAACTTACAAAGCAACTCCATGAAGAACAAAGCTTGAACGCCTACCTTGCGCTGAAGAGAATGTGTTCGACCTTTTTATCTTAGAGATTTATTTTGTAAGCCCAAGAGGCATGTTGTAATCATTTTGAACTAATTAATGAAATTTGAAGTTTGTTCATTCTTTGTCTATATAAATTTAAATATCATAAATCCTTGAAATCATTTGCATATAAATCTTCCATGCATCATAACATAACAGGTTTTCCACGGTAGGTTTCCTTATCTTTCTGCTGTTTATTTCAACAATATGGATATCGAGAAAACAGTGAAAGACCTACAAGCACAAAACTCCTAATTTCAAGAGACTTTGTTGACACTGGCCAAGGGGCAACAAAAGTTGATGGTGTTGCTATCAGCCAAAAAGAAACCAAAGAGGAAAGCCCTAGTCAATATGGGTAAGAGATTCAGAGAGTCGATCCATCAGATACCGGTAGTGGAAGACTCGTCTGAGGAAGACGAAAATCAAATTGGAGAAGCAATGAGTACCCAGGCTGGGTGTATCAATGATCAAGCGTCTGATGATGAGTATTATTTTGACGAGCAGTATCCTCCTGCCGATGTTAAGTACAAGCAGCTAGAGGACAGGCTGAAGGCTGTTGAGATTCAAGTCGTCCCTGGTTTGGATTTTGATGATTTGGGTTTAATATTTGGGGTTGTCATTCCCCACAAATTCAAAATACCAGTATTCGTTAAGTACAATGGGGTTTTCTTCCCAAAACTTCACCTGAAGTCTTATGTGCACAAAATTCAACTGTACACCGCCGACAAGAAACTCTGGGTTCACTTCTTTCAAGAAAGCTTGGCTGGGACGCAACTAGAGTGGTTTTACCAATTAGAGAGTTCCAGTATCCATACATGGGAAGACTTAGTCACCGCTTTCTACCACCAATACCAGTACAATGCCGACCTGGCGCCAACAAGAGTTCAACTGCAAGACATGACAATGGGTAAGAGTGAAGGGTTCAAAGAGTATGCTCAAAAGTGGAGGGATCTTTCCAGTAGGGTCCAACCTCCATTAACCGACAGGGAGCACATTGATATGTTTATGGTAACTTTATCTAATCCATTTTTCAACTTATTGGTTGGTTGTTCTTCTTCCGGTTTCACCGAGCTGATCTTAACCGATGAAAGAGTTGAAAGCGGTATCAAAAGCAGGAAGATTCCCATAGCATCTTCTTCCACCTCCAATCCCGTAAATAAACCTTTTACCGGGAAGAAAGAAACGAATGTTGTGTATGGGGAAAGGGCCCATACCAAGAAGGATGATCGTCCTTTCGTTAATGTTGTTCAAATTTCCAACCCACCACCTGTTCAAAGACAATCTTCCAATCATCAACGATTTGAGGCTCCGCGGAGACAATACACAAGGATAGGCATGTCGCTATCCCAAGCCTTATAACACATGTTAAAGGCTAATTTGGTGAGACTGCGTGATCCTCCGGCCAATCCAGATACAACTTCACCTAAATATAATCTGAATACCAAGTGTGCATATCACTCAAATAGTCTCGTTCATGAGACTGACCAATGTTGGGCGTTGAAGAATAAAATTAAAGACTTAATAGAAAACAAAACCATCGAATTTGATCCGCCTCCAATTCCCAATGTGATAACGGCACCAATGCCAAACCATGGCAAGGGTGTCAATGTTGTTGAAGACACCATTTTTGTTTCCTCCGTTGACGTGACTACTCCGTTTAACATTATCAAAAAGAATCTGCTGAAAGCCATGATTTTCCCTGGTTGTTTGAAGGATTGTGATTGTTGCGCCACACAACTCAATGGATGCAAAGGGCTGAAAGAAGGCATTCAACGCCTGATGAGTAGCCATGAGATCCTATTTGAGAAGACTTCGTCCGCCAAAAATTTGACCAATAAGTTTGAAGACCTCTCCATCATAACGATCTCAAATAAGCCTCTTAGGATCTCCTCCAAGGGTCCTATCAGGATTTCAAATGAACCGATTGTTGGTCCTCTGATAATTACCGCCCCCAGGCTAATTCTGTACTCTTCCAACAAAGCAGTGTCATGGAACTATGGTGTTGAGGTGTTTTACCATGGAATAAAGCAAGACGCTTGGATTGAAGAAAGCAAAGCCGATGATGACATTGGTAACATTACTGGCTCTAGTAAGGTGGCCAGAACTGGGAGAATCTTTTAACCCAACATCTCACCACCAACTGCTACAAAGGCACTTGTTCGCATCTCCACTGCTAAGCCTAGTGCTGACCCAAGGGGAAAGGAGAAAGTAGTTAGCCTGTTGTTTTAGAAATACCCGCAAAAGACATTGCTGCTGAGGAACCTTCCACTCGAGAAATGGATGAGGTCTTGAAAATTATAAAAAGGAGTGGTTTCAAGATAGTGGAGCAGTTGGGGAAAACCCCTTCCAAGATTTCTATGTTATCTTTGTTACTCTATTATGATGCTCATGCTCGGGCGTTAATCAATTTTTTGAAGAAGGCTGATGTCCCTTATGAGACCACAACTGACTAGTTTGAAAATTGTGTGGAAAGC
The DNA here is from genome assembly GCA_948472305.1 of Vicia faba. NCBI lineage: Eukaryota > Viridiplantae > Streptophyta > Magnoliopsida > Fabales > Fabaceae > Vicia > Vicia faba. Next base: position 1,246,690,903 of record OX451736.1, read on the forward strand.
TTGACAGTTGACAATAGTTTGGGGGTCTCGGATGTTGATCTGACACCACTGGGAAAGAACCATAACAAAGCTCTGTATGTTTCTGTTGAATGTAAAGGGACTACCCTAGCACATGTTCTGGTTGACACTAGCTCTTCTATAAACGTGCTACCCAAGGGGGCTTTGGACTGTTTAGACTGTGAATGACTAGTTTTGAAACCAAGTGATATTATTGTTAGGGCTTTCGATGGGGCCAAAAGGAAAGTAAATGGAGAGGTGGATCTCTCGATCAAGGTGGGCTCACAGATTTTTAACTCTACTTTCTACATTATGGATATTCGTCCTTCTTACTCCTATTTGTTACGTCGCCCTTAGATCCATGGAGCAGGGGAAGTAACATCAACCCTTCATCAAAATCTCAAGTATCCGGTCAAAGGAAGGATTGCCACTGTCTGTGGTGAGGAGGAGTTCATGGTAAGCCACCTCAATTCTTTCAAATATGTGGAGATGTATGGTGAATTTATAGAAACCCCGTGTCATGCTTTTGGATTTGTGCCACCAATGGTTGCTACTTCCGAATTTTCCTCTGATGTGTCCAAAGTTGTTAAGGTCGTGCCAAAGATGGTTTCATTTAGAGATGCTTGTGCCGCAGTCGAAGAGGGAAGTTGTGATACTTGGGGGCAACTCCCCGAGATCCCATTCAAAGTAGACAAATATGGTTTGGGTTTCACTATCAAGGCTCAGAAAGAAATGAGGCGCGCTCGTGCAGGGAAGCCCCCTCTCTGTATTGGAAGTCATGAAGTTATCGCTGTAGGTGATTTTGATGATGTATGTGCATTTGAAGAATGGGTATACCCTACTACAACAGAGCTCAACAATTGGTACACATAGGACTTCTTTCCCATCTCTTTCATTGAGGAGTAATCACTTGTTTATTGCATTCTATCAATTCAAGAACATTTTGTCTGTAATATTAAATAATGAATTTTAAGCCATGTGCCTAGCCCGGGACACTATGGTCCATTTTTCAAGGGTTTTATTTATGTTCATTTTATCATATGATCATTCAATACAAACCATTGGACTTTTTTGCATTCGAACTTGTGTGCTCATTGTATTTCTTTTTCTTTAATGCATTTTTCAAAATAGCCATGTGTCTTACATGCACACACACACTCTTGCAGGTCCTCATCCACTCTGGATTTCATTGCCAATGACTCTATTATTACCGACTATGATTTCGAACATCCAATTAACCAAGCCGAAGACGAAGGTCAGGAAGACTGTGAAATACCGGGAGAACTATCTAGACTTCTCTTACAAGAGGAAAAGGCTATTCAGCTGCACGAAGAGTCAGTTGAAGTCATCAATCTAGGTACCGAGACAGACAAGAAAGAGGTCAAGATCAGTGTTAACCTGGAAAGCAGTGTCAAAAGCAGGTTGGTTCAGATGTTGCATGACTATGTGGAAGTGTTTTCTTGGTCGTATGAAGATATGCCAGGTTTGGATATCGACATTGTAGTCCATTGTCTGCCGATAAAGGAAGATTGTCCTCCTGTCAAACAAAATGTTCGTCGCATGAGGCTTAACATGTCTGAAAAAATAAAAGATCAGGTGATGAAACAATTTGATGCAGGATTCCTAGTTGTGACATCTTATCCCCAATGGGTTGAAAATGTGGTGTCATTGCTGAAGAAAGACGAAAAAGTTCGTATGTGCATAGATTATAGGGATTTGAAAAGGGAAAGCCCCAAGGATGATTTCCCTCTACCTCACATTGGCATTTGTGTCGATAACACCACTCAGCATAAAGTCTTCTCTTCCATGGATGGTTTCCCCGTCTATAATCAAATTAAGATGGCTCCTGAAGACATGGAGAAGACCACTTTCGTCATGCAATGGGGCACCTTTTGTTACAAGGTCATGTTGTTCGGGTTGAAGAATGCAGGGGTAACATATCAAAGGGCTATGGTAGCTTTATTTCATGATATGATCCATCATGAAATAGAGGTATATGTGGATGATATGATTGCAAGATCACAAACTAAAGAGGAGCATCTCGGTCACCTATACAAGCTATTCGAGAGGCTGAAAAAGTATAAGTTGAGGTTGAACCCTAATAAGTGCACATTCGGAGTACGATCTGTAAAGCTTCTAAGATTTGTTGTCAGTGGTAAAGGCATCGAAGTCGATCCTACCAAGGTAAATGCCATCCAAGAAATTCCAGTCCCCCACTCTGAAAAGGAGGTTAGAGGATTCTTGGGTCGTCTTAACTACATCGCCCGCTTCATATCTCACTCAACTTCTACTTGTGAGCCAATCTTCAAACTCTTGAAGAAAGATCAAGTAGTCAGATGGAATTATGAATGACAAGCTGCATTCGGTAAAATCAATAAATATTTGCAAGAACCTCATATCCTCATGCCTCCAGTTGAAGGAAGACCCTTGATCATGTACTTGACAGTGCTAGAGAATTCTATTAGGTGTGTTTTGGGCTACCATGACGAGTCTGGCCGAAAAGAGCATGTTATTTACTACCTGAGCAAAAAGTTTACCGACTGTGAAACCAGATATTCACTGCTCGAGAAAACTTGTTGCGCTCTGGCATGGGCTGCTCGCCGGCTAAGACAATATATGTTGACTCATACCACTCTACTGATTTCTAAGATGGACCCTATCAAGTACATCTTCGAGAAACCCGCTCTTTCCGGACGGATAGCTAGATGGAAAATGATCTTGACTGAGTACGACATTCAATACACAACACAAAGGGCCATCAAGGTAAGTGTATTAGAAGATCATTTGGCCCATCAAGCTGTTGATAATTATCAGTCTATGAACTTTGACTTCCCGGATGATAACATCATGCTAGTGACCGACTGCGCGAAACCTGGACCGTATGACATACTTGAACAAGGATTCTGATGGACTATGGTCTTCGATGGGGCTTCCAACACTTTGGGTAACGGAATTGGTGCTATGATCATATCCCCTGAAGGTTGCCACACTCCTTTCATTGCCAGACTATGCTTCGACTGTACAAACAACATGGTTGAGTACGAAGCATGCATTTTGGGTCTGAAGGCTGCCATTGATTTGAGGATCAAGTATTTGAATGTGTTTTGGGACTCCGCTCTAGTGATTAGTCAAGTAAAAGGAGATTGGGACACTAAGCACCCCAATCTCATCCCTAAAAAGGAGCTTGTGCTATCTCTGATTCCTTACTTAGAAGAGGTCACATTTGAACACTTCCCTAGGGAATAAAATCAGTTGGCTGACGCCTTGGCAACAATGTCATCCATGTTCAAAGACAAATGGGACAACGAAACTCCTATGATTACAATTGAGAGATTCGACGAACCTGCGTATTGCTATGAGCTTGACACTGACACAGAAAAGCCATGGTAACATGAGGTGAAGAGATACCTTGGAGCACAAGAGTACCCTGAAGGTGCATCCATCAATGACAGAAAGTTCTTACGAATATTTTCAGCCAAATTCTTCCTAAGTAATAGAATCTTGTATAAATGCAATAATGACTCTACTCTACTTTGATGTGTGGACAAGAAGGAGGCAGAGGAAATTTTGGAAGATATGCACGATAGTCTCTTTGGGACTCACTCTAGTGGACATACTATGGCCAAGAAAATCCTGAGAGCTGGTTACTATTGGTCAACAATAGAGACTGATTGCCATCACCACTCAAGAACTTGACACAAATGCCAAATCTATGCTGACAAGGTCCACGTGCCTCCTATCCCTCTGAACTTCATGACCACTCCATGGCCATTTGCAATGTGGGGCATTGACATGTTTGGAGAGATCAAACCCACTGCTTCCAATGGACATCGCTTCATTCTTGTCGCTATCGATTATTTCACCATGTGGGTCGAAGCCGCCTCATTTTCCTCAGTCACAAAGAGCATGGTAGCCAGATTCATCAAACATAACCTCATTTTCCGCTATGGTATCCCCGAAAGGATCATCACCGACAATGGGACTAACCTCAACAATACTATGATTGTCGAACTTTGCACTCAGTTCAAAATCAAGCATCATAACTTTTCTCCTTATAGACCTAAAATGAATGGCGCAGTGGAAGTAGCCAACAAAAACATTAAGAATATTATGCAGAAGATGGTAGTAACTTACAAAGATTGGCATGAGATGTTACCGTTTTCTCTTCATGGATATTGTGCTTCAGCTCAGACATCAACTGGGGCAACTCCTTTTTCTTTGGTCTATGGCATGGAAGTTGTTCTGCCAGTGGAAGTTCAGATTCCCTCGTTAAGGATTATGAATGAGGCAGGCCTAGGCAAAGATGAATGGGTTCAGACAAGATTGGATCAGTTGAACTTGATCGATGAAAAGCGACTGGATATTGTTTGTCACGGTCAGATGTACCAAAAACGCGTGATCAAGGATTTCAACAAAAAGATCAGGCCTCGAGTATATCAAGCTGGTGACTTGGTGATAAAACGCATCATTCTTCCACAAGGAGACCCCAGGGGAAAATGGACTCCCACCTACGAAGGGCCATTTGTTGTCAAGAGAGTGTTATCTAGTGGTGCCATGATGCTGACTACCATGGACGGTGAATACTTCCCACATCCTGTGAACACAAACATAGTTAAAAAATACTACGCATAAGAGACCCACTAGGTTGACACACCTAGGCAAGATAAGGGCATCCCGGTAAACTAAAAGGTTTGGGCAAAAATTAGGGATATATGCAAAAGATTATACACCCGGCAAGTTGAAAACTCGAAAGGGAGACTTGGGCAAAATGGGTATCCTGGTGGGTTGAAAACCCGAAAGGGGGGTCCAGGAAAAAGTTAAGGATTAAAAGCGTATGACTATGTCCCGTGGAATCACTGTTGTACCCCAAAATTTGCCCTCCCATTTTCTTCAAGATTTGCTAAGAGCATGCTTCAAAATCTCTCAAGGGGTTGCACAGTCCAATGGCCTCCTAACAGTCAAAAATTAGGGTTTTGGTTCTGGCAAAGAAATTGAAGTTTCCAAGGGTCCAAACAAGTCCCAAATGCCTATAAACATTGTCAAGCATCCATATGCCAAGTTTCAAGGCTCACAACACCAGATTGCACAGTCAAAAAACCCTAATTGCCCTACAGTCAACTGCAGGGGCAAAATGGTCATTTGACAGTCAAAAGCCCAAATTTTTGGTCAACATATTATTTTTAAGCCACGAACATCATTTGATCAATTCTTGATCATGATTCTCAAAGCATGGCTCAAAAAGTCTCAAGATGCAAAAGTTTCTATTTTTGGACAGCTGGAAAAGTCAACTGCAAATTGACCAAGGCATAACTTCCACATGGTTTATTAGAAAAATTCCATCTAAAGCTCATTTTGAAGAGAATGACATTTCCTACAACTCATCTTCGAACTTCAAGTCCAAGAAATGCTCTCACAAAAAGATATTAATCTCAACATTATAGGTCATTTTCAAAAGTCAACAAAAAGGCACTTTAAGTAAAAGACCATAACTTGAGATTGGTAAATCAAAATTCCATGGGACCAAAGACATTGGTTAGAGGACTTCAAGACCTTTCCAAAATGTCATAGAACATGATCAAAGCTTAAAAATTGAGCAACATATGCCTTGTGGAAGTTGGCAAATTTTTGGGAATTTTGAAAAGTCAACTTTGCTTCAAATGCCTCAAAATTGCTAATGGGCCTCAATTTCTTCCATGAATCATTACCCAAAGGCCATGCACGACCCATTGACCTAAAGGGGATTTATTTTCTTATTTTTTATTAATTAATTGAATTTTTAATCCTATTTATTCATTTAATTAAAATCAATTATGAGAAAAATACTAAGCCATGTGCTTCAAATCTTTTTGTGCATAGAATTGACTCAATATTTCGTGCACCATTCAATAAGGAAAGATTCAATATGATTGGCAATGATTGGCATAAGAAAGGCATGAAAAAGATTGAAAAAGATTGAAAAAGATCATGGAAAATCAAATATTCAAAGTCATCAATGCAAAGGCTTTGGGCTTGGTTTTTCTAACCCAATTCCATCCTCATACATAGGCAAAGCAAAACCTAATGCAAAGAACACAGAAGCTGCGCATAAGCATCAAGATCAAACTTGCACTTTTTTCACAAAAACCTTAAAACTGTTTTCATAGCTAGAGCTCGTTTCAAGGCCTCAAAACCATTCCAATCCACTCTTGACACTACCATGAAGCTTTTGCAATTGAAATCAAGTCTCCACGCACAAGGAATTGGTAGATTGAAGTCTTACTTTTCATAAAATCATTCATAATCGTGTTTTAAATTCCATGCATTATTTGTGATTTTTAGTTGTTGATTTGTACTAATATAAGTGTTCTGAAGCTAATGGCATGCTTGGATTGAACTATTACGCCCTGTACAAGAATCCACCATGAAAGCTTTTTAGGGTTTCATAAGTTTGAATTTAGGGCTTTACACATCTGGAAAAATCAGGCCATGAAACCAGTACCATTGGACTCGTGACATTCCAACGAAGCCAAATCACCCATCGCACCATTTTTATGCTTGCTTAAATCCAATCGCTATTTTTCAGGTTTGAGTTTAGTGGGGGTTTAAAACCCCCGCTATCTAGTTGTTATTTTCAGGCAAAACGAAGAAACAAGGAAGAAGATGCTAACGTGTTGGAACGTGATTGGAAGGTTTAAATAACTGGCGCGTTTTTTTTATTGTTCAGTATGATGCTTATGTTTCACATATGTTATTTCCATTCCATAATAATAACAAATGCGTTCAATGGTTCAATTGGAAAATGCGCTGGCTTGCAGGTATTGGGACCTGGGTTCGATTCCCAGGTCCCCCATATTCTCTATAATTTTGCTTGTAACATGATCAGGTGTAATTCCTACCCAGTGACCCACCATACATGCATATGCCTGTGCTTGCCACCTATGCATAAGGATCAATCCAAAGGCCAAGATGTGGAGACTATCATGCATGCTCAGTCAACCACAAGCACGTGATCACTGGAAAGTCAAAAAAGGCCAGATTTCTTGGGCCAAACTTCTTCAACAACACCTCCAAATTGGGTCTGAATACCCCCCTTGTTTGTATTTTCTTTCTCTCTTTTTTTCTCTTTTTATTTATTCTAATTATTTTAATTGTTTCTTTTAATTCACAAAATAATTTTCATAATACAAAAAAAATCAGAAATCATAAAAATAAAATATGTTTATTGTTTTTAATATTTAATCCACTAATAGTTTTTGTAAATAAATTCTAATAACCAATTTAGTTTAATTTTAGGTTTTTCAATTTTAATGTTTTCTTAATAACTAAAAAATGTAGAAATTAGGGTTTTTAGCATTTTTATTCTTTTTCTTAATAAAATAATTTCTTCTTATTATTATTATTAACCATTAATGAATTTTGTAAATAAATATGTCATTTAATTAATTAGGGTAAATTAGGTTAAAACTTAAACATTTTTTTCTTTAATAATTAAAAACAATTTAGAACTAGGGTTTTGTTCAATTTCAAATTTTAATTAATTCTCTTTATTTCCATTAAATACAAAAAACATCAAAAAATGACTTCTTTTCTTATTAAATAATTAATTGCCTCTTAATTTCAATTTAATTTCTTTAAAGGGTCCAACGCCGTCGCATATTCGATTCTAATTTCTTTTCGCGCGTTTGTCTTTATTTTTTGTTTCAAGTATTATGTAATTGCCCCAAAGCCTTGTAATAGTAATTAGGACCTTTATTTTCCGCATTTTTATTCAAATCGGATCTTTGTTAATTTGGCGATGTATAGACCCGCGCCTTGTAATAGCGTAGGACCTTTATTTTCCGCATTTTAATTTCCGCACCTTTAAACTGTTAATCACATGAAAGAATGAATGGCCCAAATAAAATCAAAGCGTAGCACACCCAATGCATGATCAAGATAAAACATAAATTGAAACTGACACACAATTCACACACCACTCTTAGGGTACGCCTCACTGTTGCCTTGCCCCTCGAAACGTGGTCGTCGAGTATAGGACGTTTTAGTAAGTCCTTATGTCCATGAACATGGCATAAGGGTAGCTTCTAAGGTGTCCTATTGTTGCTCTGGTGACCACACTGTCCCTAACCCTCGAATTGACCCGAACACCTCCAACGGTGGTGCTACCAACCTCTCAATGGTGGGATGGTACTACCTTAAGGACATTTACACAGCCTAATTCCTTAGGGTAGGTAGATGACTCGTAGATACTTGCTCTAATTCAAAACAAATCAAAAACTTCTTTTCACACCTACACTTTTCAAAAAGCTTTCAAAAACAACTTTTCAAACACTCTTGAGGACTGATACAAGAGTCGATCTGAAACTTTAAACGAAACTTTTTCAAACCCCACAGTTGAAAAGCAAACAAACACTTTGAAAACACAAATGAGCAAGTATCTAAGAGCCCATGGATAACCATGGATAGAAAGGGTGCTAACACCTTCCCTTTCTATAAATCTACCTCCCGAACCGAGAACTAATCTCATAAGGAATTTTTCTGTGCTTTTTTCCTTTCCAGGTTGGAGAAAATAAAAGACGGTGGCGACTCTTGCTTCCGCGACATTTCGCGAACCAGCGTTAAACAGTCAGTTCCAGATCCACCGATCACAGAACTGACGACTCTGCTGGGGATAATCTTAAAGTGAGGTGTACCTTAGGACTAGGATCACTTGTGGTTTCAATTGCTTTGACTTGTTTGCTTTATTATTGTGGGACTGTCTTGGGAGTTCTATAGATCCTAACCCGGATCTAGGGATACCTTCTTAGAAAGTAGCAACAAGGCTGTGAGCGAACTGTGCAGGTTATACCGACATGGTTGAAACAGTCTTCTACGTTGATGTGGCACTTTGGTGTGTACCGGTAACCCTTGAGTTCAGTCAAGGAGAGTACGGGGCCTCCGCGTGGTGTCGTGAAGCATCAACTGACCTTAGGAACCTTAATTGAACTATCTTGGCCTCTTTAGGGTAGTGAGATAACTGACTTTGGTGTAGTCCGAGGTTGGTTGATACTCGATACTATACTCAATTGAGGGTTGCTTTCCTGGAATATTTCGGTCGCCAGTTCAGTGGCTAAATCGAAACAATGAACAATGAAAGCAATCCAGTGATATTGGGACCCTTAGAACCCGGTTACTTCTGATAGGACAGGTTGAGCCCACCAACTTCAAGAGGGTAATACCCAGACCCCATGCTGGCCTAAACCCTAAGGGCTTGTCCTGTGTGACTTGTGTGCCTTACCATGTTTGCTTCTTGTAAATATTTGTGGTGTGTTTAATCATAGCATCATAGCATCATACAGCATCATATGCATTGGCTAACCATTTCAAGGGGTTCAAATCTTCATCTTTGTTCTTGTTTTGTAGGACATGGAAATTGTTCGCAGAAAGACAATTCAGATCAGCCTTGTAAGGATCCCTCCTCAGCTTAAGGAGCTTATATCCAGGATTCCCGAGAGCTCTTCATTCAGTGAGAGACATGGAAGACTCATCATCTTGGTCAACACCAACATTGAGGAAGATATGATAAAGGTCCTGTTCCAGTTCTTTGACCCTCTGCACCACTGTTTTACTTTCCTGGATTATCAACTGGTACCTACATTGGAAGAGTTCTCCCGGCTTCTGAAGATCCCTATCCTTGATCAACTACCCTACAACGGTACGGAAAAGGAACCCAAACTTGAAGAGATTGCTAAAGCACTACACCTACAACCATCTGACCTCAAGGGACATTGGGAAGTTAGAAGTGGTATCAAAGGGTTCTTAGCCAGGTTTCTGTTTGAGAAGGCCCAAGAATGTTGGAACTCCCTTGACCTACAAGCTTTTGAAGAAGTTGTGGCCCTCCTTGTCTATGGTTTGGTGTTGTTCCCTAATCCAGATCAGTTTATAGATATCAGTGCTGTCCAGATCTTCATGTCCAGGAATCCTATACCTACGTTGCTTGGGGACATCCTTCACTCATGTTACACTCGAACCATGAGAAAAAGAGGTGTTCTTATGTGCTGCACTCCTCTCCTGGGAAGGTGGTTTATTTCGCACCTTCCACAATCAGTTTTGAAGAACGAGCGGGGTTTGAGATGGTCACAACGATTGATGACTCTTACACATGCAAATATACATTGGTGCTCTCGGTCCAGAGAGGATGTCACTATCATTTATCGTTGCGGGGAGTACCCTAATGTTCCTTTACTTGGAATCAGAGGAGGTATTACTTACAACTCGTGCCTGGCTTGGAGACAGTTTGGTCATGCTCGGAGGGACGGCCCTCATGACATGTTAATTCCTAACATAGGTTTTGACTTCGACAACGATGCACAAGGACTTCGCCAGAGATTTATCAGAGCTTGGAGGATGCCAAGTGGGATAGACAGCAAGACCCTGGGGCACAGGAATTCCATCCCGTTGGAGCCTTATCTCAAGTGGGTACGAGCCCGCTCCCAGAAGTTAGTAATGCCATATCCTCATGTCCTCCCTGTGATCAAAGAGCCAGTATTGGAAGGAGAGGTGTCCTACACCATTCAACATCCTGACATGCCCACGTCCTGGGAAGAGATACAGAAGAGCTGGATCCAGCTTAAGGAAGAACGGAATTCTCTTGAGACCAGTCTACATGCTAGTGAAAAGAAGGTCTTGGAGCTCACCCGCCTACTGCACGAGGAAAGGAATCTCAACACCTACATTGCTCCAAAGAGGATGCGCAGTGTCTTTTGGGATTGATTCACTTTTGTAATGTTTTGCCCATGAGGCCCTGATGTACTGAACAATTATTTCCTTAATGATAACGTGTGTTCCTTTTTGTCTACAACAAATTTGAATTTTCAAACCCTTGAATGCATTGCATAAACACATATCATTCATCATGTACATAGCATGTACTCTTCTTTTCAGGTTGCTTACTGTTCTTCGCTGTTTATTTCAGCATCATGAACCCTGAATCATCTACCGAGCTGTCTATCAAGGCCCTTCAGGCACAGAACGCACAATTTCAGGAGCTGATCATGGGTTTGGTTCAAGGTCAAGAAGAGCTGAAGGCTTTGCTCCTGAAGAAGGAGAAGAAGAAGAAGAAGAGAACTGTTCTATTCAACACGGGCCGGAGGTTTGGTAACACACTACAGAATGAGGAAGCTGGTTCTTCTGTAGGCAAGGACAGTCCCCAGGGGGGAAGGGCTCCAAGTCTGGTGGTCTCTGACAATGAGACTGATTTTAATGAGGAACAGTATCCTCCGGCTGAAGACAGATACAAGCAGTTGGAAGACCGTCTGAACGCCATGGAAATTCAACAAGTGCCTGGTTTGGATTTCGGAGACTTGGGTTTATCTTCGGGTGTGATCATCCCTCACAAGTTTAAAGCACCATCTTTCACCAAGTATGACGGGGCGTCCTGCCCTAAGCTACACCTCAGATCCTATGTGCGGAAGATTCAGTCGTATACAGTGGACAAAAACTTGTGGATCCACTTCTTCCAGGAGAGTCTTTCAAGGACTCATCTCGAATGGTCCTATCAGCTGGATGGAACCAAGGTTCGTAACTGGGAGGAGTTGGATACTGCTTTTTACAAGCAGTATCAATATAATGCCGACCTTGCTCCTACACGTACCCAACTCCAGGGTATGTCGCTAGGATCAGGCGAAGGTTTTTAAGAGTATGCGCAGAAGTGGAGGGACCTGGCTGGCAGGGTGCAGCCTCCGTTAACAGACCGTGAGCTAGTGGATATGTTCTTGGGGACCCTATCCGGGCCGTTCGTTAATCATCTTATTGGCAATTCATCTGCAGGATTCACAGACCTTATTCTGACTGGGGAAAGGATAGAGGCTGGCATGAAGTCAGGAAAAATTCAGAAAGGTGCGTCTTCAAGTGCTGAGAAGAAACCTTTTAAAAAGGAGACCAGTGTTGTGTATGGGCCTAGAAGGCAAGATAAACCAGAGCGCCGCCAATCTGTCAACGCGATGGTGATTACTAAACCTGCTGGCACTCCTCGGCAAACCAATCAACCAAGGGCTGAAAGACCCAGAAGAGAATTTACCCGACTGAGTATGACCTTGTCACAAATCTTGCCGCAACTGTTATCAACCAACTTGGTGACTGTCAGGGAGGCCCCGAAGGTTGTGAATACTGCCTCTCCCAAGTATAATCCAAATGCCCGCTGTGCTTATCACTCCGATAGCCCGGGGCATTCCACTGATGATTGCTGGGCCTTAAGGAATAGGGCGCAGGACCTTATTGATGCAAAGGAGGTACAGTTTGAGGCACCTGAGAAGCCCAATGTAGTGACAGCTCCCCTGCCAGCTCATGGAGTGAATGCTATCAGGGATGATGACGAGGTGGAAGAATCTGAGTTCGACAGCTGGATTTATCCGACGGCCGACAATGGACCTAGCAATTGGACTGCAAAGGACAACCTACCTGTTACTTTTGTTACGCAGTAATCAATTCCTTTGTTTTTGTTATTTGTAATAAACAATAAATTAAAACTTTATGGCCTGGTGCCTTACCCGGGGCACCGTTGGCTTCATTTGTGAGGGCTTATAACTGTCATTTCCATATATCATGAATAAAGATCTTGGACGTTTTTTTGCATTTCAAATCTTGTGCTCCCTTTCTTTCTTTCTTTCTTTATATATTGCAAAACAGCTGTATTTACACACACTCACCTACACAGGTTTCAATCCACTCTGGATCTCACTGGTAACAACTCTGCTACTGCCAGTTATGACTTCGAAAATCCAATCAACTTAGCTGAAGACGAAGGTGAAGATGATTGCGAAGTGCCTGGCGAACTTGCAAGACTGTTACTCCAGGAAGAGAGGGCAATTCAACCACATGAAGAGCCAGTGGAAACGATAAATCTGGGTACTGAGACAGATAGAAAGGAAGTCAAGATTGGTGCTAATCTGGAGCTCAGCGTAAAACAACAGTTGACTCAGATGCTACATGATTATGTGGAAATCTTCGCCTGGTCCTACGAAGACATGCCTGGGTTAGATACTGACATTGTGGTCCATCATTTGCCTACCAAGGAAGACTTCCCTCCGGTTAAGCAAAAGGTCCACCGTATGCGTCCAGAGATGTCTGAGAAGATCAAAGTTGAGGTTATGAAACAGTTCGATGTCGGGTTTCTTGCAGTGACTTCTTACCCTCAGTGGGTTGCTAATATGGTACCGGTACCGAAGAAGGACGGTAAGGTCAGAATGTGTGTCGATTACAGGGATCTGAACAGGGCCATCCCCAAGGATGACTTCCCTCTACCTCACATTGATGTTCTGGTTGACAATACTGCTCAGCACAAGGTGTTCTCTTTCATGGATGGTTTTTCAGGGTATAATCAGATCAAGATGGCGCCTGAAGATATGGAAAAGACTACCTTTGTTACTCAGTGGGGCACCTTCTGCTACAAGGTCATGCCTTTTGGACTGAAAAATGCTAGGGCAACCTACCAACGTGCCATGGTCGCTTTATTTCATGACATGATCCATCATGAGATTGAAGTGTATGTTGACGATATGATTGCAAGGTCCCAAACTGAGGAGGAACACCTCTTGACCATCTGCAGAAACTGTTCGATCGTCTGAAACTGTACAAGCTGAGGCTGAACCCGAACAAGTGCACCTTCGGGGTAAGATCTGGAAAGTTGCTAGGCTTCGTTGTAAGTGATAAGGGTATTCAAGTGGACCCTGCCAAGGTTAAAGCCATTCAAGAGATGCCAGTTCCCAAGACAGAGAAAGAAGTCAGAGGCTTCCTGGGACGTCTGAATTACATTGCTCGATTCATCTCACACCTAACTGCTACTTGTGAACCAATCTTCAAGCTGCTGAAGAAAGATCAGGTAGTACGTTGGAACGATGAATGTCAGGCCGCTTTTGACAAAATCAAAGAGTATCTCCAAGAACCACCCATCCTTATGCCACCGGTTGAAGGGAGACGTCTGATATTATATTTGACAGTACTTGACAACTCAATGGGGTGTGTGCTGGGGCAGCATGACGAGTCTGGCCGAAAAGAGCACGCCATTTATTACCTTAGCAAAAAGTTTACCCGACTGTGAGACTCGATACTCACTGCTCGAGAAAACTTGCTGCGCTTTGGTATGGGCTGCCCGCCGGCTGAGACAGTATATGCTGACTCACACTACCTTGTTGATCTCAAAGATGGATCCAATAAAGTAAATATTTGAAAAGCCTGCTCTATCTGGGAGGATAGCTAGATGGCAAATGATCTTGACAGAATACGACATCCAGTACACGACTCAGAAAGCTATCAAAGGAAGTGTATTGGCAGACCACTTGGCACATCAAGCAGTATATGACTATCAGTCAATGAACTTCGAGTTTCCAGATGAGAGCATCATGATTGTGACTGATTGTGAAGTACCTGGACCGGATGAAGGACCTGAGGAAGGATCCCGATGGTCTATGCACTTTGACGGAGCCTCCAATGCTTTGGGTAACGGTATTGGTGTTGTGATCATATCCCCTCAAGGAACTCATACTCCACTCACTGCCTGGCTATGTTTCAACTGCACCAACAACATGGCGGAGTATGAGGCATGCATCATGGGTCTTCAAGCTGCGATCGACTTAAGGATCAAGTTTCTGAGTGTCTTCGGAGATTCCGCTCTCGTGATCAATCAGATCAAAGGCGAGTGGGATACGAAACATCCGAATCTTATTCCTTACAAAGAGTGTGTGTTGACATTTATCCCCCACTTCACAGAGATAACCTTTGAACATTTCCCAAGAGAGGAGAATCAGCTGGCGTACGCGTTAGCTACGATGTCTTTTATGTTCAAAGTCAAGTGGGACAATGAGGCTCCCTGGGTCATCATCTGGAAACTGGATGAACCGGCATACTGTTGTGATCTTGAGGCTGAGATGGTGACTGAGAAACCTTGGTACCATGAGGTGAAGAGATACTTGGAAGCTCAAGAGTATCCTGAAGGTGCATCTGTCAATGATAAGAAGTTTCTGAGAAGGTTCGCAGCAAAGTTCTTCCTCAGCAACGGCATCCTGTACAAGCGAAACCATGATTCGACCTTACTGCGTTGTGTGGATAAGACTGAAGCAGAAAGGATCATGGTGGAGCTACACGAAGGTACATTCGGAACACATTCCAGTGGACATACGATGGCAAAGAAAATCCTTCGGGCAGGGTATTTCTGGTCCACAATGGAAGCCGACTGTTACCAACATTCTCGGACATGTCATAAATGCCATATTTATGCAGATAAGGTGCATGTTCCTCCAGTTCCTCTGAACGTCCTGACTGCACCTTGGCCTTTTGCAATGTGGGGCATAGATATGATCGGCAAAATTAAACCTACGGCATCCAACGGGCATCGCTTCATCCTGGTAGCGATCGATTACTTTACAAAGTGGGTTGAAGCAGCTTCTTACGCCACTGTAACCAAGAATGTCGTGGCACGGTTCATTTGGCACAACCTGATCTGTCGGTACGGCGTCCCTGAAAGAATCATTACAGACAACGGTACCAATCTTAACAACAAAATGATCACTGAGCTCTGCGAGCAATTCAAGATACAGCACCACAACTCTTCTCCCTACCGGCCGAAGATGAATGGGGCTGTAGAAGCAGCTAATAAGAATATCAAGAAAATTGTGCAGAAGATGACAGTGACCTATAAAGATTGGCACGAGATGTTACCGTTTGCTCTTCATGGGTACTGTACCTCAGCAAGGACGTCAACCGGGGCAACTCCTTTCTCCTTGGTCTACGGCATGGAGGCAGTCTTTCCGATCAAAGTGCAGATACCCTCTCTCCGGATAATGAAGGATGCAGATCTGAGCGAAGATGATTGGATCCAGACACGACTTGATCAATTAAACCTAATTGACGAAAAGAGACTTGCTGCTATTTGTCATGGTCAGACGTATCAAAAACGGATGATCAGGGCATTTAACAAGAAGGTCAGACCACAAGAGTATCAATTTGGGGATCTGGTAATCAAACGTATCATCCTTCCTCAGAGTGATCCCAGGGGAAAATGGACCCCCACGTACGAAGGGCCATTTGTGGTTAAACATGTGTTCTCAGGAGGAGCCATGATTCTAACCACCATAGATGGTGACGACCTTCCTCACCCCGCCAATGCAGACATAGTAAAAAGATACTACGCATGATAAAAGACCCGCTAGGTTGACATACCTAGGCAAAAATTAGGGCTTCCTGGAGAACCAAAAGGGTTCGAGCAAAATGAGGGATGAAATGAAAAAAATCTGTACACCCGGCAAGTCGAAAACCTGAAAGGGCGGCTTGGGCAAAAATGGGTATCCCGGTGGACCGAAAACCCGAAAGGGCGGTCCAGGCAAAAGTTAGGGATAAAGCGTAATACTATGTCTCATTGGATCACCTTGCATCCAGAATCCGGTATCAACATCAAGTTTAAAACAGCATCGATCAATCAACTTCATCGTCAACTGAGTAGCAAAGTGATGAGACGCTCGAAGATATAAAGGCAATAGCAGAGTTGGAACCCAGTGGGATTATTCTTTTCACATAGCTGTTTTGTTGTCCCTTTGTACAAATTTGTATAAACTATTTCATTCGGCGGCGTTCTCTTACTAGGACGTCAGCCTCTTGTACATAAACGCCTATTTACAGGCAAATTCAAAAATCAATATAAATACACTTTTCAGACAAATTGCCTTTTGTTTTTTCCTTTTTCTGTTTTGTTTTGCGAAGAACGTCCAAGGTTCAATTGGTGATATATGCATTTGACAATAATTGCTAACTCATAAATATTTGCACACGAAACAAAGGATTAATTACAGGTAACATTAGAAACAGGGACAATAATAAGTTGTCTAAGCGATCTAATTGCTCTGTCCATAAAGGTACCAAGGTAGGTTCAGCTGAAGAACATAACCAAGATATCTTAACTCCCAAGAGAGTGAGTCAGCAAGTCAACACACTCTCCCCAAGCAAAGTTATGCTATCAACCTTAAGGAAGTTGGGTATCCTCCAGCAGATCTCAACATTCCTCAGCGGAATATACAGACTTTCTTAACAAGCATCCCCGGCAGTCTTGATCTAAGATTGTTCCCCGGCGGTATACCAGACATTCAGCGGAGTCACTTCCCCAGTACATCTCAAAAAAAAAATTCCCCAGGAGAGTCCAGTCTGAGGATTTCCCCAGGAAAGCTGAATCATCTCCCCAGCAGGAAGCTTATCCCCAGTAGATTCTAGAAGCTTCCCCCCTGCAGAACACGAACGCGTCTCCCGGCTTTATTCAAAGGTTATTTCCCTACCAGGATATAACTGGGTCATCCTCAGCCAAAAGCCACGGAAAGATCGTCCTCGGCGAAGTCTTCTTACCCCCCAGCAAAGTCTATTAACACTTCCAACATAACAACGGTATCCCCAGCGAAGTTATCATCAACATCTCAACAGAGTACCTCTCTTCCTACAGAGTATTGTTCCCCAGCAGGATCGCTAGAATAATTTTCCCCCCGCAGAGTATTCTATTCGCCAAGTTTATTCCCCAACGGAGTCATCTTCTTCCACCGGTATTCTTGCAACCATCACTCCCCAGTGGAAACAACAAAGCACTATTCTCCAACATCAGCCCAGGATGTGACTTCCCGGCATCCGTCAAGGATTTATTTTCCTAAGACGAAAACATACATTCATAAACAACACATTTTCATACATTACAGCATGCATATACGCATCATGAACATATAATCTCATCACGCATGTCATGCATCATGACATCGCATACAACTAACGTTTTGTCTTTTCAGGACAAAGGTTAATACAAAGATAATTACTATCAACGGTCGCAACTAAAGATATGATTCCTGTATCTTGCCAGGGTGTATCTGTTGACGACTAGCAGTACCAGACCCGATTCCTGTATCTTGCCAGGGTGCATCTGAAGAGTTTGAGGATCCGATTCCTGTATCTTGCCAGGGTGTATCTGTTGAAGACTAACAGTACCAGACCCGATTCATGTATCTTGCCAGGGTGCGTCTGAAGAGTTTGAGGATCCGATGCCTGTATCTTGCCAGGGTGTATCCGTTGAAGACTAACAGTACCAGACCCGATTCCTGTATCTTGCTAGGGTGCGTCTGAAGAGTTTGAGGATCTGATTCCTGTATCTTGCCAGGGTGTATCCGTTGAAGACTAACATTACCAGACCCGATTCCTGTATCTTTCCAGGGTGCGTCTGAAGAGTTTGAGGATCCGATTCCTGTATCTTGCCAGGGTGTATCTGTTGACAACTAGCATTACCAGACCCGATTCCTGTATCTTTCCAGGGTGCGTCTGAAGAGTTCAAAGATCCGATTCCTGTATCTTGCCAGGGTGTATCCGTTGAAGACTAACATTACCAGACCCAATTCCTGTATCTTGCCAGGGTGCGTCTAAAGAGTTTGAGGATCCGATTCCTGTATCTTGCCAGGGTGTATCTGTTGACGACTAGCATTACCAGACCCGATTCCTGTATCTTGCCAGGGTGCGTCTGAAGAGTTCGAAGATCCGATTCCTGTATCTTGCCAGGGTGTATCTGTTGACGACTAGCATTACCAGACCCGATTCCTGTATCTTGCCAGGGTGCATCTGAAGAGTTCGAGGATCCGATGCCTGTATCTTGCCAGGGTGTATCCGTTGAAGACTAACAGTACCAGACCCGATTCCTGTATCTTGCCAGGGTGCGTCTGAAGAGTTCGAAGATCCGATTCCTGTATCTTCCCAGGTGTATCTGTTGACGACTGTATTCTCTGGACTCGATTCCTGTATCCCGCCAGGGCACGTCCGAAGAGTTTAAAGATTCGATTCCTGTAACCAGCCAGGGCACATCTACACAAAGAGTTTGAAGATCAGCTCCTGTAACGAGCCAGGTAATTATCTTTCTTTTTTCAGGTACGCAAGTTCTCGCTAAGGAAACTCTTACGCGATCGACACCTAGATGGCATCTTTAAGCCCATCCACCTATCATCACCTCTCAACATGGCATCTGTAAGCCCATCTTCCTATCCATCAATCTCCAAATGGCATCTGTAAGCCCATTCCCACCAGCACACTACTAACATGTGAGCGCAAATTTCTGGGCACTCTAGTGTTCAATCATCTTCCACCCTCGGATTACGAAAGGCACGCCAGCCAATCTACATCCTCAGGTCTAAGAAGATTGAACAGGGGCAATTGTTGTACCCCAAAATTTGCCCTCCCATTTTCTTCAAGATTTGCTAAGAGCATGCTTCAAAATCTCTCAAGGGGTTGCACAGTCCAATGGCCTCCTAACAGTCAAAAATTAGGGTTTTGGTTCTGGAAAAGAAATTGAAGTTTCCAAGGGTCCAAACAAGTCCCACATGCCTATAAACATTGTCAAGCATCCATATGCCAAGTTTCAAGGCTCACAGCACCAGATTGCACAGTCAAAAAACCCTAATTGCCCTACAGTCAACTGCAGGGGCAAAATGGTCATTTGATAGTCAAAAGCCCAAATTTTTGGTCAACATCTTATTTTGAAGCCACCAACATCATTTGATCAATTCTTGATCATGATTCTCAAAGCATGGCTCAAAAAGTCTCAAGATGCAAAAGTTTCTATTTTTGGACAGTTGGAAAAGTCAACTGCAAATTGACCAAGGCATAACTTCCAGATGGTTTATCAGAAAAATTCCATCCAAAGCTCATTTTGAAGAGAATGACATTTTCTACAACTCATCTTTGCACTTCAATCCAAGAAATGCTCTCACAAAAAGATATCAATCTCAACATTATAGGTCATTTTCAAAAGTCAACAAAAAGGCACTTTAAGTCAAAGACCATAACATGTGATTGGTAAATCAAAATGACATGGGACCAAAGCCATTGGTTAGAGGACTTCAAGACCTTTCCAAAATGTCATAGAACATGATCAAAGCTTAAAAATTGAGCAAGATACGCCTTGTGGAAGTTGGGAAATTTTTGGGAATTTTGAAAAGTCAACTTTGCTTCAAATGCCTCAAAATTGCTAATGGGCCTCAATTTCTTCCATGAATCATTACCCAAAGGCCATGCACGACCCATTGACCTAAAGGGGAGTTATTTTCTTATTTTTAATTAATTAATTGAATTTTTAATCCTATTTATTCATTTAATTAAAATCAATTATGAGAAAAATACTAAGCCATGTGCTTCAAATCTTTTTGTGCATAGAATTCACTCAATATTTCGTGCACCATTCAATAAGGAAAGATTCAATATGATTGGAAATGATTGGCATAAGAAAGGCATGAAAAAGATTGAAAAAGATTGAAAAAGATCATGGAAAATCAAATATTCAAAGTCATCAATGCAAAGGCTTTGGGATTGGTTTTTATAACCTAATTCCATCCTCATACATAGGCAAAGCAAAACCTAATGCAAAGAACACAGAAGCTGCGCATAAGCATCAAGATCAAACTTGCACTTTTTTCACAAAAACCTTAAAACTGTTTTCATAGCTAGAGCTCGTTTCAAGGCCTCAAAACCATTCCAATCCACTCTTGACACTACCATGAAGCTTTTGCAATTGAAATCAAGTCTCCACGCACAAGGAATTGGTAGATTGAAGTCTTACTTTTCATAAAATCATTCATAATCGTGTTTTAAATTCCATGCATTATTTGTGATTTTTAGTTGTTGATTTGTACTAATATAAGTGTTCTGAAGCTAATGGCATGCTTGGATTGAACTATTACGCCCTGTACAAGAATCCACCATGAAAGCTTTTTAGGGTTTCATAAGTTTGAATTTAGGGCTTTACACGTCTGGAAAAATCAGGCCATGAAACCAGTACCATTGGACTCGTGACATTCCAACGAAGCCAAATCACCCATCGCACCATTTTTATGCTTGCTTAAATCCAATCGCTATTTTTCAGGTTTGAGTTTAGTGGGGGTTTAAAACCCCCGCTATCTAGTTGTTATTTTCAGGCAAAACGAAGAAACAAGGAAGAAGATGCTAACGTGTTGGAACGTGATTGGAAGGTTTAAATAACTGGCGCGTTTTTTTTATTGTTCAGTATGATGCTTATGTTTCACATATGTTATTTCCATTCCATAATAATAACAAATGCGTTCAATGGTTCAATTGGAAAATGCGCTGGCTTGCAGGTATTGGGACCTGGGTTCGATTCCCAGGTCCCCCATATTCTCTATAATTTTGCTTGTAACATGATCAGGTGTAATTCCTACCCAGTGACCCACCATACATGCATATGCCTGTGCTTGCCACCTATGCATAAGGATCAATCCAAAGGCCAAGATGTGGAGACTATCATGCATGCTCAGTCAACCACAAGCACGTGATCACTGGAAAGTCAAAAAAGGCCAGATTTCTTGGGCCAAACTTCTTCAACAACACCTCCAAATTGGGTCTGAATACCCCCCTTGTTTGTATTTTCTTTCTCTCTTTTTTTCTCTTTTTATTTATTCTAATTATTTTAATTGTTTCTTTTAATTCACAAAATAATTTTCATAATACAAAAAAAATCAGAAATCATAAAAATAAAATATGTTTATTGTTTTTAATATTTAATCCACTAATAGTTTTTGTAAATAAATTCTAATAACCAATTTAGTTTAATTTTAGGTTTTTCAATTTTAATGTTTTCTTAATAACTAAAAAATGTAGAAATTAGGGTTTTTAGCATTTTTATTCTTTTTCTTAATAAAATAATTTCTTCTTATTATTATTATTAACCATTAATGAATTTTGTAAATAAATATGTCATTTAATTAATTAGGGTAAATTAGGTTAAAACTTAAACATTTTTTTCTTTAATAATTAAAAACAATTTAGAACTAGGGTTTTGTTCAATTTCAAATTTTAATTAATTCTCTTTATTTCCATTAAATACAAAAAACATCAAAAAATGACTTCTTTTCTTATTAAATAATTAATTGCCTCTTAATTTCAATTTAATTTCTTTAAAGGGTCCAACGCCGTCGCATATTCGATTCTAATTTCTTTTCGCGCGTTTGTCTTTATTTTTTGTTTCAAGTATTATGTAATTGCCCCAAAGCCTTGTAATAGTAATTAGGACCTTTATTTTCCGCATTTTTATTCAAATCGGATCTTTGTTAATTTGGCGATGTATAGACCCGCGCCTTGTAATAGCGTAGGACCTTTATTTTCCGCATTTTAATTTCCGCACCTTTAAACTGTTAATCACATGAAAGAATGAATGGCCCAAATAAAATCAAAGCGTAGCACACCCAATGCATGATCAAGATAAAACATAAATTGAAACTGACACACAATTCACACACCACTCTTAGGGTACGCCTCACTGTTGCCTTGCCCCTCGAAACGTGGTCGTCGAGTATAGGACGTTTTAGTAAGTCCTTATGTCCATGAACATGGCATAAGGGTAGCTTCTAAGGTGTCCTATTGTTGCTCTGGTGACCACACTGTCCCTAACCCTCGAATTGACCCGAACACCTCCAACGGTGGTGCTACCAACCTCTCAATGGTGGGATGGTACTACCTTAAGGACATTTACACAGCCTAATTCCTTAGGGTAGGTAGATGACTCGTAGATACTTGCTCTAATTCAAAACAAATCAAAAACTTCTTTTCACACCTACACTTTTCAAAAAGCTTTCAAAAACAACTTTTCAAACACTCTTGAGGACTGATACAAGAGTCGATCTGAAACTTTAAACGAAACTTTTTCAAACCCCACAGTTGAAAAGCAAACAAACACTTTGAAAACACAAATGAGCAAGTATCTAAGAGCCCATGGATAACCATGGATAGAAAGGGTGCTAACACCTTCCCTTTCTATAAATCTACCTCCCGAACCGAGAACTAATCTCATAAGGAATTTTTCTGTGCTTTTTTCCTTTCCAGGTTGGAGAAAATAAAAGACGGTGGCGACTCTTGCTTCCGCGACATTTCGCGAACCAGCGTTAAACAGTCAGTTCCAGATCCACCGATCACAGAACTGACGACTCTGCTGGGGATAATCTTAAAGTGAGGTGTACCTTAGGACTAGGATCACTTGTGGTTTCAATTGCTTTGACTTGTTTGCTTTATTATTGTGGGACTGTCTTGGGAGTTCTATAGATCCTAACCCGGATCTAGGGATACCTTCTTAGAAAGTAGCAACAAGGCTGTGAGCGAACTGTGCAGGTTATACCGACATGGTTGAAACAGTCTTCTACGTTGATGTGGCACTTTGGTGTGTACCGGTAACCCTTGAGTTCAGTCAAGGAGAGTACGGGGCCTCCGCGTGGTGTCGTGAAGCATCAACTGACCTTAGGAACCTTAATTGAACTATCTTGGCCTCTTTAGGGTAGTGAGATAACTGACTTTGGTGTAGTCCGAGGTTGGTTGATACTCGATACTATACTCAATTGAGGGTTGCTTTCCTGGAATATTTCGGTCGCCAGTTCAGTGGCTAAATCGAAACAATGAACAATGAAAGCAATCCAGTGATATTGGGACCCTTAGAACCCGGTTACTTCTGATAGGACAGGTTGAGCCCACCAACTTCAAGAGGGTAATACCCAGACCCCATGCTGGCCTAAACCCTAAGGGCTTGTCCTGTGTGACTTGTGTGCCTTACCATGTTTGCTTCTTGTAAATATTTGTGGTGTGTTTAATCATAGCATCATAGCATCATACAGCATCATATGCATTGGCTAACCATTTCAAGGGGTTCAAATCTTCATCTTTGTTCTTGTTTTGTAGGACATGGAAATTGTTCGCAGAAAGACAATTCAGATCAGCCTTGTAAGGATCCCTCCTTAGCTTAAGGAGCTTATATCCAGGATTCCCGAGAGCTCTTCATTCAGTGAGAGACATGGAAGACTCATCATCTTGGTCAACACCAACATTGAGGAAGATATGATAAAGGTCCTGTTCCAGTTCTTTGACCCTCTGCACCACTGTTTTACTTTCCTGGATTATCAACTGGTACCTACATTGGAAGAGTTCTCCCGGCTTCTGAAGATCCCTATCCTTGATCAACTACCCTACAACGGTACGGAAAAGGAACCCAAACTTGAAGAGATTGCTAAAGCACTACACCTACAACCATCTGACCTCAAGGGACATTGGGAAGTTAGAAGTGGTATCAAAGGGTTCTTAGCCAGGTTTCTGTTTGAGAAGGCCCAAGAATGTTGGAACTCCCTTGACCTACAAGCTTTTGAAGAAGTTGTGGCCCTCCTTGTCTATGGTTTGGTGTTGTTCCCTAATCCAGATCAGTTTATAGATATCAGTGCTGTCCAGATCTTCATGTCCAGGAATCCTATACCTACGTTGCTTGGGGACATCCTTCACTCATGTTACACTCGAACCATGAGAAAAAGAGGTGTTCTTATGTGCTGCACTCCTCTCCTGGGAAGGTGGTTTATTTCGCACCTTCCACAATCAGTTTTGAAGAACGAGCGGGGTTTGAGATGGTCACAACGATTGATGACTCTTACACATGCAAATATACATTGGTGCTCTCGGTCCAGAGAGGATGTCACTATCATTTATCGTTGCGGGGAGTACCCTAATGTTCCTTTACTTGGAATCAGAGGAGGTATTACTTACAACTCGTGCCTGGCTTGGAGACAGTTTGGTCATGCTCGGAGGGACGGCCCTCATGACATGTTAATTCCTAACATAGGTTTTGACTTCGACAACGATGCACAAGGACTTCGCCAGAGATTTATCAGAGCTTGGAGGATGCCAAGTGGGATAGACAGCAAGACCCTGGGGCACAGGAATTCCATCCCGTTGGAGCCTTATCTCAAGTGGGTACGAGCCCGCTCCCAGAAGTTAGTAATGCCATATCCTCATGTCCTCCCTGTGATCAAAGAGCCAGTATTGGAAGGAGAGGTGTCCTACACCATTCAACATCCTGACATGCCCACGTCCTGGGAAGAGATACAGAAGAGCTGGATCCAGCTTAAGGAAGAACGGAATTCTCTTGAGACCAGTCTACATGCTAGTGAAAAGAAGGTCTTGGAGCTCACCCGCCTACTGCACGAGGAAAGGAATCTCAACACCTACATTGCTCCAAAGAGGATGCGCAGTGTCTTTTGGGATTGATTCACTTTTGTAATGTTTTGCCCATGAGGCCCTGATGTACTGAACAATTATTTCCTTAATGATAACGTGTGTTCCTTTTTGTCTACAACAAATTTGAATTTTCAAACCCTTGAATGCATTGCATAAACACATATCATTCATCATGTACATAGCATGTACTCTTCTTTTCAGGTTGCTTACTGTTCTTCGCTGTTTATTTCAGCATCATGAACCCTGAATCATCTACCGAGCTGTCTATCAAGGCCCTTCAGGCGCAGAACGCACAATTTCAGGAGCTGATCATGGGTTTGGTTCAAGGTCAAGAAGAGCTGAAGGCTTTGCTCCTGAAGAAGGAGAAGAAGAAGAAGAAGAGAACTGTTCTATTCAACACGGGCCGGAGGTTTGGTAACACACTACAGAATGAGGAAGCTGGTTCTTCTGTAGGCAAGGACAGTCCCCAGGGGGGAAGGGCTCCAAGTCTGGTGGTCTCTGACAATGAGACTGATTTTAATGAGGAACAGTATCCTCCGGCTGAAGACAGATACAAGCAGTTGGAAGACCGTCTGAACGCCATGGAAATTCAACAAGTGCCTGGTTTGGATTTCGGAGACTTGGGTTTATCTTCGGGTGTGATCATCCCTCACAAGTTTAAAGCACCATCTTTCACCAAGTATGACGGGGCGTCCTGCCCTAAGCTACACCTCAGATCCTATGTGCGGAAGATTCAGTCGTATACAGTGGACAAAAACTTGTGGATCCACTTCTTCCAGGAGAGTCTTTCAAGGACTCATCTCGAATGGTCCTATCAGCTGGATGGAACCAAGGTTCGTAACTGGGAGGAGTTGGATACTGCTTTTTACAAGCAGTATCAATATAATGCCGACCTTGCTCCTACACGTACCCAACTCCAGGGTATGTCGCTAGGATCAGGCGAAGGTTTTTAAGAGTATGCGCAGAAGTGGAGGGACCTGGCTGGCAGGGTGCAGCCTCCGTTAACAGACCGTGAGCTAGTGGATATGTTCTTGGGGACCCTATCCGGGCCGTTCGTTAATCATCTTATTGGCAATTCATCTGCAGGATTCACAGACCTTATTCTGACTGGGGAAAGGATAGAGGCTGGCATGAAGTCAGGAAAAATTCAGAAAGGTGCGTCTTCAAGTGCTGAGAAGAAACCTTTTAAAAAGGAGACCAGTGTTGTGTATGGGCCTAGAAGGCAAGATAAACCAGAGCGCCGCCAATCTGTCAACGCGATGGTGATTGCTAAACCTGCTGGCACTCCTCGGCAAACCAATCAACCAAGGGCTGAAAGACCCAGAAGAGAATTTACCCGACTGAGTATGACCTTGTCACAAATCTTGCCGCAACTGTTATCAACCAACTTGGTGACTGTCAGGGAGGCCCCGAAGGTTGTGAATACTGCCTCTCCCAAGTATAATCCAAATGCCCGCTGTGCTTATCACTCCGATAGCCCGGGGCATTCCACTGATGATTGCTGGGCCTTAAGGAATAGGGCGCAGGACCTTATTGATGCAAAGGAGGTACAGTTTGAGGCACCTGAGAAGCCCAATGTAGTGACAGCTCCCCTGCCAGCTCATGGAGTGAATGCTATCAGGGATGATGACGAGGTGGAAGAATCTGAGTTCGACAGCTGGATTTATCCGACGGCCGACAATGGACCTAGCAATTGGACTGCAAAGGACAACCTACCTGTTACTTTTGTTACGCAGTAATCAATTCCTTTGTTTTTGTTATTTGTAATAAACAATAAATTAAAACTTTATGGCCTGGTGCCTTACCCGGGGCACCGTTGGCTTCATTTGTGAGGGCTTATAACTGTCATTTCCATATATCATGAATAAAGATCTTGGACGTTTTTTTGCATTTCAAATCTTGTGCTCCCTTTCTTTCTTTCTTTCTTTATATATTGCAAAACAGCTGTATTTACACACACTCACCTACACAGGTTTCAATCCACTCTGGATCTCACTGGTAACAACTCTGCTACTGCCAGTTATGACTTCGAAAATCCAATCAACTTAGCTGAAGACGAAGGTGAAGATGATTGCGAAGTGCCTGGCGAACTTGCAAGACTGTTACTCCAGGAAGAGAGGGCAATTCAACCACATGAAGAGCCAGTGGAAACGATAAATCTGGGTACTGAGACAGATAGAAAGGAAGTCAAGATTGGTGCTAATCTGGAGCTCAGCGTAAAACAACAGTTGACTCAGATGCTACATGATTATGTGGAAATCTTCGCCTGGTCCTACGAAGACATGCCTGGGTTGGATACTGACATTGTGGTCCATCATTTGCCTACCAAGGAAGACTTCCCTCCGGTTAAGCAAAAGGTCCACCGTATGCGTCCAGAGATGTCTGAGAAGATCAAAGTTGAGGTTATGAAACAGTTCGATGTCGGGTTTCTTGCAGTGACTTCTTACCCTCAGTGGGTTGCTAATATGGTACCGGTACCGAAGAAGGACGGTAAGGTCAGAATGTGTGTCGATTACAGGGATCTGAACAGGGCCATCCCCAAGGATGACTTCCCTCTACCTCACATTGATGTTCTGGTTGACAATACTGCTCAGCACAAGGTGTTCTCTTTCATGGATGGTTTTTCAGGGTATAATCAGATCAAGATGGCGCCTGAAGATATGGAAAAGACTACCTTTGTTACTCAGTGGGGCACCTTCTGCTACAAGGTCATGCCTTTTGGACTGAAAAATGCTAGGGCAACCTACCAACGTGCCATGGTCGCTTTATTTCATGACATGATCCATCATGAGATTGAAGTGTATGTTGACGATATGATTGCAAGGTCCCAAACTGAGGAGGAACACCTCTTGACCATCTGCAGAAACTGTTCGATCGTTTGAAACTGTACAAGCTGAGGCTGAACCCGAACAAGTGCACCTTCGGGGTAAGATCTGGAAAGTTGCTAGGCTTCGTTGTAAGTGATAAGGGTATTCAAGTGGACCCTGCCAAGGTTAAAGCCATTCAAGAGATGCCAGTTCCCAAGACAGAGAAAGAAGTCAGAGGCTTCCTGGGACGTCTGAATTACATTGCTCGATTCATCTCACACCTAACTGCTACTTGTGAACCAATCTTCAAGCTGCTGAAGAAAGATCAGGTAGTACGTTGGAACGATGAATGTCAGGCCGCTTTTGACAAAATCAAAGAGTATCTCCAAGAACCACCCATCCTTATGCCACCGGTTGAAGGGAGACGTCTGATATTATATTTGACAGTACTTGACAACTCAATGGGGTGTGTGCTGGGGCAGCATGACGAGTCTGGCCGAAAAGAGCACGCCATTTATTACCTTAGCAAAAAGTTTACCCGACTGTGAGACTCGATACTCACTGCTCGAGAAAACTTGTTGCGCTTTGGTATGGGCTGCCCGCCGGCTGAGACAGTATATGCTGACTCACACTACCTTGTTGATCTCAAAGATGGATCCAATAAAGTAAATATTTGAAAAGCCTGCTCTATCTGGGAGGATAGCTAGATGGCAAATGATCTTGACAGAATACGACATCCAGTACACGACTCAGAAAGCTATCAAAGGAAGTGTATTGGCAGACCACTTGGCACATCAAGCAGTATATGACTATCAGTCAATGAACTTCGAGTTTCCAGATGAGAGCATCATGATTGTGACTGATTGTGAAGTACCTGGACCGGATGAAGGACCTGAGGAAGGATCCCGATGGTCTATGCACTTTGACGGAGCCTCCAATGCTTTGGGTAACGGTATTGGCGCTGTGATCATATCCCCTCAAGGAACTCATACTCCACTCACTGCCTGGCTATGTTTCAACTGCACCAACAACATGGCGGAGTATGAGGCATGCATCATGGGTCTTCAAGCTGCGATCGACTTAAGGATCAAGTTTCTGAGTGTCTTCGGAGATTCCGCTCTCGTGATCAATCAGATCAAAGGCGAGTGGGATACGAAACATCCGAATCTTATTCCTTACAAAGAGTGTGTGTTGACATTTATCCCCCACTTCACAGAGATAACCTTTGAACATTTCCCAAGAGAGGAGAATCAGCTGGCGTACGCGTTAGCTACGATGTCTTTTA
Organism: Vicia faba; assembly: GCA_948472305.1. NCBI lineage: Eukaryota > Viridiplantae > Streptophyta > Magnoliopsida > Fabales > Fabaceae > Vicia > Vicia faba. The sequence continues at coordinate 1,246,720,003 of OX451736.1, forward strand.
TGTTCAAAGTCAAGTGGGACAATGAGGCTCCCTGGGTCATCATCTGGAAACTGGATGAACCGGCATACTGTTGTGATCTTGAGGCTGAGATGGTGACTGAGAAACCTTGGTACCATGAGGTGAAGAGATACTTGGAAGCTCAAGAGTATCCTGAAGGTGCATCTGTCAACGATAAGAAGTTTCTGAGAAGGTTCGCAGCAAAGTTCTTCCTCAGCAACGGCATCCTGTACAAGCGAAACCATGATTCGACCTTACTGCGTTGTGTGGATAAGACTGAAGCAGAAAGGATCATGGTGGAGCTACACGAAGGTACATTCGGAACACATTCCAGTGGACATACGATGGCAAAGAAAATCCTTCGGGCAGGGTATTTCTGGTCCACAATGGAAGCCGACTGTTACCAACATTCTCGGACATGTCATAAATGCCATATTTATGCAGATAAGGTGCATGTTCCTCCAGTTCCTCTGAACGTCCTGACTGCACCTTGGCCTTTTGCAATGTGGGGCATAGATATGATCGGCAAAATTAAACCTACGGCATCCAACGGGCATCGCTTCATCCTGGTAGCGATCGATTACTTTACAAAGTGGGTTGAAGCAGCTTCTTACGCCACTGTAACCAAGAATGTCGTGGCACGGTTCATTCGGCACAACCTGATCTGTCGGTACGGCGTCCCTGAAAGAATCATTACAGACAACGGTACCAATCTTAACAACAAAATGATCACTGAGCTCTGCGAGCAATTCAAGATACAGCACCACAACTCTTCTCCCTACCGGCCGAAGATGAATGGGGCTGTAGAAGCAGCTAATAAGAATATCAAGAAAATTGTGCAGAAGATGACAGTGACCTATAAAGATTGGCACGAGATGTTACCGTTTGCTCTTCATGGGTACTGTACCTCAGCAAGGACGTCAACCGGGGCAACTCCTTTCTCCTTGGTCTACGGCATGGAGGCAGTCTTTCCGATCAAAGTGCAGATACCCTCTCTCTGGATAATGAAGGATGCAGATCTGAGCGAAGATGATTGGATCCAGACACGACTTGATCAATTAAACCTAATTGACGAAAAGAGACTTGCTGCTATTTGTCATGGTCAGACGTATCAAAAACGGATGATCAGGGCATTTAACAAGAAGGTCAGACCACAAGAGTATCAATTTGGGGATCTGGTAATCAAACGTATCATCCTTCCTCAGAGTGATCCCAGGGGAAAATGGACCCCCACGTACGAAGGGCCATTTGTGGTTAAACATGTGTTCTCAGGAGGAGCCATGATTCTAACCACCATAGATGGTGACGACCTTCCTCACCCCGCCAATGCAGACATAGTAAAAAGATACTACGCATGATAAAAGACCCGCTAGGTTGACATACCTAGGCAAAAATTAGGGCTTCCTGGAGAACCAAAAGGGTTCGAGCAAAATGAGGGATGAAATGAAAAAAATCTGTACACCCGGCAAGTCGAAAACCTGAAAGGGCGGCTTGGGCAAAAATGGGTATCCCGGTGGACCGAAAACCCGAAAGGGCGGTCCAGGCAAAAGTTAGGGATAAAGCGTAATACTATGTCTCATTGGATCACCTTGCATCCAGAATCCGGTATCAACATCAAGTTTAAAACAGCATCGATCAATCAACTTCATCGTCAACTGAGTAGCAAAGTGATGAGACGCTCGAAGATATAAAGGCAATAGCAGAGTTGGAACCCAGTGGGATTATTCTTTTCACATAGCTGTTTTGTTGTCCCTTTGTACAAATTTGTATAAACTATTTCATTCGGCGGCGTTCTCTTACTAGGACGTCAGCCTCTTGTACATAAACGCCTATTTACAGGCAAATTCAAAAATCAATATAAATACACTTTTCAGACAAATTGCCTTTTGTTTTTTCCTTTTTCTGTTTTGTTTTGCGAAGAACGTCCAAGGTTCAATTGGTGATATATGCATTTGACAATAATTGCTAACTCATAAATATTTGCACACGAAACAAAGGATTAATTACAGGTAACATTAGAAACAGGGACAATAATAAGTTGTCTAAGCGATCTAATTGCTCTGTCCATAAAGGTACCAAGGTAGGTTCAGCTGAAGAACATAACCAAGATATCTTAACTCCCAAGAGAGTGAGTCAGCAAGTCAACACACTCTCCCCAAGCAAAGTTATGCTATCAACCTTAAGGAAGTTGGGTATCCTCCAGCAGATCTCAACATTCCTCAGCGGAATATACAGACTTTCTTAACAAGCATCCCCGGCAGTCTTGATCTAAGATTGTTCCCCGGCGGTATACCAGACATTCAGCGGAGTCACTTCCCCAGTACATCTCAAAAAAAAAATTCCCCAGGAGAGTCCAGTCTGAGGATTTCCCCAGGAAAGCTGAATCATCTCCCCAGCAGGAAGCTTATCCCCAGTAGATTCTAGAAGCTTCCCCCCTGCAGAACACGAACGCGTCTCCCGGCTTTATTCAAAGGTTATTTCCCTACCAGGATATAACTGGGTCATCCTCAGCCAAAAGCCACGGAAAGATCGTCCTCGGCGAAGTCTTCTTACCCCCCAGCAAAGTCTATTAACACTTCCAACATAACAACGGTATCCCCAGCGAAGTTATCATCAACATCTCAACAGAGTACCTCTCTTCCTACAGAGTATTGTTCCCCAGCAGGATCGCTAGAATAATTTTCCCCCCGCAGAGTATTCTATTCGCCAAGTTTATTCCCCAACGGAGTCATCTTCTTCCACCGGTATTCTTGCAACCATCACTCCCCAGTGGAAACAACAAAGCACTATTCTCCAACATCAGCCCAGGATGTGACTTCCCGGCATCCGTCAAGGATTTATTTTCCTAAGACGAAAACATACATTCATAAACAACACATTTTCATACATTACAGCATGCATATACGCATCATGAACATATAATCTCATCACGCATGTCATGCATCATGACATCGCATACAACTAACGTTTTGTCTTTTCAGGACAAAGGTTAATACAAAGATAATTACTATCAACGGTCGCAACTAAAGATATGATTCCTGTATCTTGCCAGGGTGTATCTGTTGACGACTAGCAGTACCAGACCCGATTCCTGTATCTTGCCAGGGTGCATCTGAAGAGTTTGAGGATCCGATTCCTGTATCTTGCCAGGGTGTATCTGTTGAAGACTAACAGTACCAGACCCGATTCATGTATCTTGCCAGGGTGCGTCTGAAGAGTTTGAGGATCCGATGCCTGTATCTTGCCAGGGTGTATCCGTTGAAGACTAACAGTACCAGACCCGATTCCTGTATCTTGCTAGGGTGCGTCTGAAGAGTTTGAGGATCTGATTCCTGTATCTTGCCAGGGTGTATCCGTTGAAGACTAACATTACCAGACCCGATTCCTGTATCTTTCCAGGGTGCGTCTGAAGAGTTTGAGGATCCGATTCCTGTATCTTGCCAGGGTGTATCTGTTGACAACTAGCATTACCAGACCCGATTCCTGTATCTTTCCAGGGTGCGTCTGAAGAGTTCAAAGATCCGATTCCTGTATCTTGCCAGGGTGTATCCGTTGAAGACTAACATTACCAGACCCAATTCCTGTATCTTGCCAGGGTGCGTCTAAAGAGTTTGAGGATCCGATTCCTGTATCTTGCCAGGGTGTATCTGTTGACGACTAGCATTACCAGACCCGATTCCTGTATCTTGCCAGGGTGCGTCTGAAGAGTTCGAAGATCCGATTCCTGTATCTTGCCAGGGTGTATCTGTTGACGACTAGCATTACCAGACCCGATTCCTGTATCTTGCCAGGGTGCATCTGAAGAGTTCGAGGATCCGATGCCTGTATCTTGCCAGGGTGTATCCGTTGAAGACTAACAGTACCAGACCCGATTCCTGTATCTTGCCAGGGTGCGTCTGAAGAGTTCGAAGATCCGATTCCTGTATCTTCCCAGGTGTATCTGTTGACGACTGTATTCTCTGGACTCGATTCCTGTATCCCGCCAGGGCACGTCCGAAGAGTTTAAAGATTCGATTCCTGTAACCAGCCAGGGCACATCTACACAAAGAGTTTGAAGATCAGCTCCTGTAACGAGCCAGGTAATTATCTTTCTTTTTTCAGGTACGCAAGTTCTCGCTAAGGAAACTCTTACGCGATCGACACCTAGATGGCATCTTTAAGCCCATCCACCTATCATCACCTCTCAACATGGCATCTGTAAGCCCATCTTCCTATCCATCAATCTCCAAATGGCATCTGTAAGCCCATTCCCACCAGCACACTACTAACATGTGAGCGCAAATTTCTGGGCACTCTAGTGTTCAATCATCTTCCACCCTCGGATTACGAAAGGCACGCCAGCCAATCTACATCCTCAGGTCTAAGAAGATTGAACAGGGGCAATTGTTGTACCCCAAAATTTGCCCTCCCATTTTCTTCAAGATTTGCTAAGAGCATGCTTCAAAATCTCTCAAGGGGTTGCACAGTCCAATGGCCTCCTAACAGTCAAAAATTAGGGTTTTGGTTCTGGAAAAGAAATTGAAGTTTCCAAGGGTCCAAACAAGTCCCACATGCCTATAAACATTGTCAAGCATCCATATGCCAAGTTTCAAGGCTCACAGCACCAGATTGCACAGTCAAAAAACCCTAATTGCCCTACAGTCAACTGCAGGGGCAAAATGGTCATTTGATAGTCAAAAGCCCAAATTTTTGGTCAACATCTTATTTTGAAGCCACCAACATCATTTGATCAATTCTTGATCATGATTCTCAAAGCATGGCTCAAAAAGTCTCAAGATGCAAAAGTTTCTATTTTTGGACAGTTGGAAAAGTCAACTGCAAATTGACCAAGGCATAACTTCCAGATGGTTTATCAGAAAAATTCCATCCAAAGCTCATTTTGAAGAGAATGACATTTTCTACAACTCATCTTTGCACTTCAATCCAAGAAATGCTCTCACAAAAAGATATCAATCTCAACATTATAGGTCATTTTCAAAAGTCAACAAAAAGGCACTTTAAGTCAAAGACCATAACTTGTGATTGGTAAATCAAAATGACATGGGACCAAAGCCATTGGTTAGAGGACTTCAAGACCTTTCCAAAATGTCATAGAACATGATCAAAGCTTAAAAATTGAGCAAGATACGCCTTGTGGAAGTTGGGAAATTTTTGGGAATTTTGAAAAGTCAACTTTGCTTCAAATGCCTCAAAATTGCTAATGGGCCTCAATTTCTTCCATGAATCATTACCCAAAGGCCATGCACGACCCATTGACCTAAAGGGGAGTTATTTTCTTATTTTTAATTAATTAATTGAATTTTTAATCCTATTTATTCATTTAATTAAAATCAATTATGAGAAAAATACTAAGCCATGTGCTTCAAATCTTTTTGTGCATAGAATTCACTCAATATTTCGTGCACCATTCAATAAGGAAAGATTCAATATGATTGGAAATGATTGGCATAAGAAAGGCATGAAAAAGATTGAAAAAGATTGAAAAAGATCATGGAAAATCAAATATTCAAAGTCATCAATGCAAAGGCTTTGGGATTGGTTTTTATAACCTAATTCCATCCTCATACATAGGCAAAGCAAAACCTAATGCAAAGAACACAGAAGCTGCGCATAAGCATCAAGATCAAACTTGCACTTTTTTCACAAAAACCTTAAAACTGTTTTCATAGCTAGAGCTCGTTTCAAGGCCTCAAAACCATTCCAATCCACTCCTGACACTACCAGGAAGCTTTTGCAATTGAAATCAAGTCTCCACGCACAAGGAATTGGTAGATTGAAGTCTCACTTTTCATAAAATCATTCATAATCGTGTTTTAAATTCCATGCATTATTTGTGATTTTTAGTTGTTGATTTGTACTAATATAAGTGTTCTGAAGCTAATGGCATGCTTGGATTGAACTATTACACCCTGTACAAGAATCCACCATGAAAGCTTTTTAGGGTTTCAGAAGTTTGAATTAAGGGCTTTACACGTCTGGAAAAATCAGGCCATGAAACCAGTACCATTGGACTCGTGACATTCCAACGAAGCCAAATCACCCATCGCGCCCTTTTTATGCTTGCTTAAATCCTAATCACTATTTTTCAGGTTTGAGTTTAGCGGGGGTTTAAAACCCCCGCTATCTAGTTGTTATTTTCATGCAAAACGAAGAAACAAGGAAGAAGATGCTAACGTGTTGGAACGTGATTGGAAGGTTTAAATAACTGGCGCATTTTTTTTATTGTTCAGTATGATGCTTATGTTTCACATATGTTATTTCCATTCCATAATAATAACAAATGCGTTCAATGGTTCAATTGGAAAATGCGCTGGCTTGCAGGTATTGGGACCTGGGTTCGATTCCCAGGTCCCCCATATTCTCTATAATTTTGCTTGTAACATGATCAGGTGTAATTCCTACCCAGTGACCCACCATACATGCATATGCCTGTGCTTGCCACCTATGCATAAGGATCAATCCAAAGGCCAAGATGTGGAGACTATCATGCATGCTCAGTCAACCACAAGCACGTGATCACTGGAAAGTCAAAAAAGGCAAGATTTCTTGGGCCAAACTACTTCAACAACACCTCCAAATTGGGTCTGAATACCCCCTTGTTTGTATTTTCTTTCTCTCTATTTTTCACTTTTTATTTATTCTAATTATTTTAATTGTTTCTTTTAATTCACAAAATAATTTTCATAATACAAAAAAAATCAGAAATCATAAAAATAAAATATGTTTATTGTTTTTAATATTTAATCCACTAATAGTTTTTGTAAATATATTCTAATAACCAATTTAGTTTAATTTTAGGTTTTTCAATTTTAATGTTTTCTTAATAACTAAAAAATGTAGAAATTAGGGTTTTTAGCATTTTTATTCTTTTTCTTAATAAAATAATTTCTTCTTATTATTATTATTAACCATTAATTAATTTTGTAAATAAATATGTCATTTAATTAATTAGGGTAAATTAGGTTAAAACTTAAACATTTTTTTCTTTAATAATTAAAAACAATTTAGAACTAGGGTTTTGTTCAATTTCAAATTTTAATTAATTCTCTTTATTTCCATTAAATACAAAAAAATCAAAAAATGACTTCTTTTCTTATTAAATAATTAATTGCCTCTTAATTTCAATTTAATTTCTTTAAAGGGTCCAACGCCCTCGCATATTCGATTCTAATTTCTTTTCGCGCGTTTGTCTTTATTTTTTGTTTCAAGTATTATGTAATTGCCCCAAAGCCTTGTAATAGTAATTAGGGCCTTTATTTTCCGCATTTTTATTCAAATCGGGTCTTTGTTAATTTGGCGATGTATAGACCCGCGCCTTGTAATAGCGTAGGACCTTTATTTTCCGCATTTTAATTTCCGCACCTTTAAACTGTTAATCACATGAAAGAATGAATGGCCCAAATAAAATCAAAGCGTAGCACACCCAATGCATGATCAAGATAAAACATAAATTGAAAATGACACACAATTCACACACCACTCTTAGGGTACGCCTCACTGTTGCCTTGCCCCTCGAAACGTGGTCGTCGAGTATAGGACGTTTTAGTAAGTCCTTATGTCCATGAACATGGCATAAGGGTAGCTTCTAAGGTGTCCTACTGTTGCTCTGGTGACCACATTGTCCCTAACCCTCGAATTGACCCGAACACCTCCAACGGTGGTGCTACCTACCTCTCAATGGTGGGATGGTACTACCTTAAGGACATTTACACAGCCTAATTCCTTAGGGTAGATAGATGACTCGTAGATACTTGCTCTAATTCAAAACAAATCAAAAACTTCTTTTTACACCTACACTTTTCAAAAAGCTTTCAAAAACAACTTTTCAAACACTCTTGAGGACTGATACAAGAGTCAATCTGAAACTTTAAACGAAACTTTTTCAAAACCCACAGTTGAAAAGCAAACAAACACTTTGAAAACACAAATGAGCAAGTATCTAAGAGCCCATGGATAACCATGGATAGAAAGGGTGCTAACACCTTCCCTTTCTATAAATCTACCTCCCGAACCGAGAACTAATCTCATAAGGAATTTTTCTGTGCTTTTGTCCTTTCCAGGTTGGAGAAAATAAAAGACGGTGGCGACTCTTGCTTCCGCGATATTTCGCGAACCAGCATTAAACAGTCAGTTCCAGATCCACCGATCACAATCACCACAGTCAACTTTATTACCAAGGTCTGAGTTCAAACGGTCCAAGATAAATCCAATCAACTCCTGTCAACGGAAAGGGGCATTTGAAGACATTGGGGGAAATAGTAGAGTCGAAACGCGGTGAGATCACTTCCACATGGTTATTATCTTTGTTTTCAATTTTTTTTCCTTTCGACGATTTCCTCTTACTAGGATCTCTGTTTCTTTGTACAAAAACGCCTATTCATGGGAAAAATATCAATACAAATATACTTTAAAGTACAAACTTTCTGTTTTTGGTTTTGAATGCAAAGATGTCCAATGACTAAAATTGAATGAACATATGCATGTGAACATAATTAAAACTATTTGGCACATGTGTCCTACTAAGCAGCAGCAAGCATCTCTTTAATGTATATGGAATATCCCCCACAGAGTTATTTCATTAGCATTATCCCCACAAGGACGGCTACAATAAACCTTTCCCCCAACGGAGTTGCCCACAAAGTCTCCTTGCATAGGTTGATCCCAAGCCAGAGTCTCAATCTCTTGACGAATCTCTCCCCAACTAAGTTGGTCCTAAAAGAAGAAGCCTTGTGGATCTCTTCCTAAAAGAACTCACCTCGTCAGTAGTTCGTCAAGTATTTCTCAACAGGGTTTATTTCTTCAACAGGGTTTATTTACCCAACAAGGTTTATCTCCCCAACTAAATATGTCTACCCCGACTGAGTCTATCCTCTCCAGCTTGAGTTTTACTCTCAGACTATTACAAATCAGAGGGCCACAACCCCTAATCCCCAGTGAAGTCTCCAACAAAGTCATTACTATTGAGTTTTCCTCTCAGACTATTACAAATCAGAGGGCCACAACCCCTAATCCCCAGTGAAGTCGCCAACAAAGTCATTACTATCTCCAAAAGTTGCTGTGAAGCCTGGAATCTGACCAGATAACAGTTTTAACTTCAGTAAGTTGTTGTGAAGCCTGGATCCGACCAGATAACAGTTGACTTCATTTGTTCAAAATAATATAAAGCCTGGACCCGACCAGATAATAGTTGAAACTTTTCAAATACTATGAAGCCTGGACCCGACCAGATAATAGTACAACTTTCAGTCACTATGAAGCCTGGACTCGACCAGATAATAGTGTAACTTTTCAAATACTATGAAGCATGGACCCGACCAGATAATAGTACAACTTTCAGTCACTATGAAGCCTGGACCCGACCAGATAATAGTGTAACTTTTCAAATACTATGAAGCCTGGCCCCGACCAGATAATAGTACAATTTTCAGTTACTATGAAGCCTGGACTCGACCAGATAATAGTTAACTTCTCAAGACACTATGAAGCTTGGACCTGACCAGATAAAAGTTTAACTCTTCGAGATATTGGAGAACCTAGACTCAACCAGACAAGGGTTTAACTCCTTTTCCCCAGTAGAGTTTGCCTCTACCCCATCAAGTTACTGTGAAGCCTGGACCCGACTAGATATCAGTTAAACTTCCTCTTTTCAAGTAAGTTATTGTGAAGCCTAGAATCCGACCAGATAACAATTAACTTTTTTCCTCATAAATTTGTTGTGAAGCCTGGGATCCAACCAGATAACAACTAATTTCAAGTAAGTTACTGTGAAGCCTGGACCCGACAAGATATCAGTTCAACTTTATCTTTCCAAGCGAGTTATTGTGAAGCCTGGATCCGACCAGATAGCAATTAACTTTATTCCCTCAGAAATTCATTGTAAAGCCTGGAATCTGACCATATAGAAACTAGTTTCAAGCAAGTTACTGTGAAGCCTGGATCCGACTAGATAACAGTTCAACTTCAAGAAATTTTTTGCGAAGCCTGGAATCCGACCAGATAATAGTTAATTTATTCTTCCACAGTAAGTTACTGTGAAACCTAGAATCCGACCATATAGCAGTTGACTTCCTCATCCTCAGCAAGTTGTTGTGAAGCCTAGATCCGACCAGATAATAGCTAACATTCAAGAGATAATCCCCGACAGAAGCATTCTTTTAACAAAATTTGAAGATATGTATATTCTTCATCCCCAACAGCAATCCAGGATTCAGCTTCCCAGAACTCCTCAGTAGTAGTCAGGGATTAATTTTCCTGGACAAATATAAATCCCACATTCATACATCATAGAATATGCATACGAAACGCATTTAGCACAATCTCATTCATCTTGAGAACGCCATGCATACATCTGCATTTAACTAAAACTTTTTCCCACAGGAAAAACATCAAGTTTTAGTATAAATCTACCAAAGATTTATGCTGATACTTATTCTAGAATTTACCATCATTCCTCCAAATGGCATCTGTGATACGGTGGGAGAACTGACTTGAGTTTTGCGTTTGTTTTCGCACTTGTTCAGTTTAGCAAGAGTCGCCACCGACTTTTTATTTTATCCTAAGGAAAGGTTAAAAAGCACAGGAAAAACCTTTTGAGATGTTTCGTGGGTTCAGGGGGTAGATTATGAAAAGGGAAGGTATTAGCACCCTTTTCATCCATGGTTATCCATGGGCTCTTAGTTACTTGTTTTAGATCACTTTCCTTTGATTTTCAATTTCTTGAAATGGTGTGTGTGTGTGTGTGTGTTTTGAAAATGTTTTTGAAGAAGATGCCTTGTCTTAGGCAACCATTGTAATGACTCGTGTTTGAGTGTTTTACAAAGGTGTGTATCTTTTCGAAAAGATGTTTCAAATGTTTCTTGGAAGTTTGTTTTGAGAGTGTTTGTAGAGTGTGGTTTTGAAAAGTAGGCAAGTGTTTTTTGCAAGTTTGATCAAGTAACTAAGAGTTGTCTACCCCTAAATTTACTCAAAGGTTTTTCTCATGTTTTAACCCTTTTAACAATTTTGTTCCACCATTGTATTTGGTGGACAAGCTTGCATTAGGATGTTAACGGGACAGGCGCGGGTCATCGTATGGACCATGAATGCAATGGTGCCAAGTGTCTTTGGCAATTTTTCTTGAAGGGACTATGATCATTTTGATAGGCAACTTTCAAAAGCGTCATCGAGGGACTATGATCATTTGAATTGTTTTGCCAAAGAACTCAACGTGCAAGCATGGCCCATTTTGGAAGGCAACAAGCGGGATTACCCTGGGGGTGCAAGTGTGATTGTGTATTGATTTCATGCATTTGTCTTTGTATTAGGTTATCTAGCGTTTGATTTTATGTACATACAAACCCTAGGTCTAACCATGGTATATTTGAAAACGATAAATTGTGGGAATTTAAAGTCCACGCTATTACAAATAAGTATCCGGGAGTGAGGGTACAAATATTTACAAATGGGGATGAGACTTAATAGGAGAGTAGTGTCTAAATATTTACAACCAAATCGAACCAATTGCAATGTAAACAATGTAATGTAGCAATGTAAAAAGGGACAAGCAAATGTATCAATGTATAAGAAAGATAAAATGTGTATTGTAAATGTGCATGTGATTTATTTACAAGTGTTAAAAATGCATTTATTAAGCACGTATTTATTCTTTTTGGATTTTTGTTAAGTATGTACAAACAAAAAATTTTAAGAAAAGAAAAGGAAATGTTTTAAGTTCTTATTTATTTTTAGGTATTTTATTGCTTTTATGTTAGTATTCTTTATGCACAAAATTTTAACTAAAGAAAAGAAAAGAAAATTGTTTCACTTTGAGAAAATTAATATTAAGGTTTATATGTTCACATAAAAATGTAATAAAAATAAAAAGAAACAAATAAGAACATTTTATGAAAAAAGGTATTATTTTATCTACAAATAAACAATTTATGTTATAAAGAAAATAATATAGTGTTAGTATAAAAAGTAGGAAATAAATAAAAATGGGGAGGAGTTAAATGGGCTTGGTGTGAACTTGCTATGGCCCAAACAAATGAATCAGAATAAAAGAGATAAGGGGGGGTGCGCTTGGAAAAACGAATGGGCTTAGGCGTGTGTGGCAGAGGCAGGCCCAATGCTTGACACAAATTTGTCTAGGGTTTTCTGAAGTTTGTTTCATTTGGGACATAAGGGTTACAGCAAGTTTAGAACGGCGTCGTCTTCTTCGCTTTCGTTCTTCGTCTTTGCACGCCATGGATTCTAAACAGCATTCCTCGCCCAGGGCCACCAAGTGCCGTCTCTACATCCTCCTCTCCATGGTCAAGCAGGCGATGGTTCGTTCAAGGTGATAACTTCTACCTTAGCGCATTTTAGGGTCTTAACAATTTATGTCTTGCATATTTTGCTTCTCGTTTGTTGATTATGATTAAGTGTTGTTGTTGTTGTTGTTTGAGGTGTATGAAAAGGAAAGAAGTTATACCTTTGGGGGATGGAGACGGAGGAGGACGGACCGGAGGTGCTGCAGGCGGCCAAGGGCGAGGGGTACAATGTTGAGCTTTTGCTGGAACCCCTGGTACCTTTGTTTTGCTTCTTTAGGGTTTCATGATGATATCTGAAAACCTTTTGACAGTTACCTCTCTTCTTCTCTATTTGCCTCGCTTATGTATGCTTGTATGCTTTGAGTTTCTTTTCTTCTTCTCTGTTTGCCTCGCTTCTGAGTTGTCTTGATGATGGTGTTGCTGAGTATAGTTGTATGCTTATTTGCTTGCTCTGAGCTTGATAGTGTTGATGTTTACCCCTGGTTGCTTCTGAGTATTGTTGCCCTATGATGATTGTATTCTGAGGGCTTGGTTGTTTGGATGCTTTTTGGACAAAGGCTTAAGGCTAGATGCTTGACAGTTTGTTTGTGAATCAGGTTTTTTAGAAGGCTTGAGGTTTGATGGCTCTGTTTGGTTGTTTGTTGATACAGCTTGTATGTTTAGGGCTATGGCTTCATGTTTGGTTCAAGGCTTATGCAGGTTGGGTTTGAAGCAGGTTTATGTTACAGTAGGCTTTTGGATTGATGTTCTGGTTTGAGCTTCTGTTTTGTATTATCTGGTTTAAGACAGGTGAAGGCTTTGAATGATTACAGGCTTGGGCTTGAAGCTTGATGTTTCAGGTTTATGAGCTTTTGTTTTTTTGGTTTTTTTTTAGGTTTGATGAACTTAGAGGCTATTAGGCTTTGTGTGGGTTCTGATATCTATGTTATGCAGGTTGATGGCTCTTGTATATTTTTTCAGGGTCTTGGCCTTTTTGTCTTTTAAAGGCAGGAGGTGTTATATTTTTTTATATTCGTTCTTTTTGAATTTGGTCAATGTAGATTCCAATGCTTGGACAGGTTTGCAAGGCTTGAGGTTTTCACTCTTTATGCTCTCTTCTGCTGTATGCCTTCTGCCTCTTTCCTCTATGTGCTCTGATACATCATGTTTATATCTTTTGTTTAGCCTCTAGCCTGCTGTACTGTAAGCTGCTTTCCTCTCTCTTTCTCTCTCCAGATTAAAGAAAAGCACTTTTATTGCTTAAATTTGTCTTCTTTCTGAAAAAGTAAATTGGCCTTGGAAAGTGATGATTTAAATATGTTTGCAATATTGTTTTCCTCTGCATAATTCCATATTTCTTGCATACTTTGTGTACTTTATTGACAGCTTTTTGGAGTTTGATATCTTTTGGTAACCTTGGACTATTTTGACAGCTTTGGCTTTGTTTGAAATTGTAATTCAGTTTGCCTTTACTTGTACATGTTGTTTGGAAACTTGGTTGACAATTTTTGGATTTATGCAGTATGTTTGAAATTTTGAATTTGTGCATTTCATCTTTTTGCAAGACATTCTATCCCTCTTTATGAACCGAGAGCAATCTCGTGATTTGCAGAGAGGGCAAACTGATTCCGGCCAGTTGCTTTTAATGATGAACTTTTAAATTACTGTCTGTTTCTTTTATCTGCTTTTGACTTCTTTTTTTCTTTGTTTTGCAGATGAAAAATAATTGGGCAACAAGGGAGCATTGGATAGAAAATGAAGACTTAGGAAATTTAGGACATAGTTTTATTTTCCTTTTAATCATTGTAACATTATTATTGTAAATACTTTGTAAATAATTACTGTATTTAAATAACAATTGTACAAATAATTAAGGATAAATAAAAAAAGTTGTTTTATTGACATTCATTTTTAATTCTTCTTCAAATGTTTGTCTAATTGTTTATAATTCTTAAATTATAATAAAATGGAAATAAATTCCAATTATTCTAACTTAAAATAAATAAACAATTGATAAACACTGTGGTCTTAGAATCAATCAATAATAAACCTGGCGCTCCAATTATCCAAAGCAATGCACAAATAATCTCAACAAATGCCCATATCCCTTTTCTTTTAATGATTCAATCAAACATTGTAAGCTCCCAATCAGAAACCTCAGTCCATATTCCAGAGTAAATTGAAAAGCACTGTAGACTTAATTCTTTCTGTGCGCACAAAAAAACCCTAATTCTCGATTAAATGTTAGAGAAGCGTCCGCCTGATCAAAACCTGAGCCAATCTCAACCAAACCCTAAACAATCTGCTTAAACTGTTTTAAAATCAATGACAACCCTAAATTTTGTCTGACTGATAAGAAAAGCCTGTTTGACCGATTCTTGAGCCAGTCTGAAAAATCAGGAAAAGCCCGAAGCTGTGATTTCTTGTGAAAAGAGGAAGGCAAATTTTGGGGTACAACAGTTGCCCCTGTTCAATCTTCTTGAACCTGAAGAGTTAGATTGGCAAGTTTGCCTTTCGCGACTCGAGGGTAAAAGGAGATTGGACACTAGAGTGCCCAAAAAAATTTGCACTCGGTGATGTGATGGTAGAGGGAATGGGCTTAAAGATGCCATTTGGTGATGGGCTTAAAGATGCCATTTGGTGATGTGACAGAACCTTGTCGGGAATGGGCTTATAGATGCCATCTGGAAATGTTGAACTGTATGTCATTGGTGAGTGGACGAGTATCAGAAAGGTATCCATGTTTTGGAACATCTCTGAATTGGGGTTCTGAACAAGCGATAGATTGACATCCATGTTTGGAGAATCCGTAAACTGTTTTCAGGAGTTGAAGTTGAATAAGCAATAGATCAGCATCCATGTTGGGAGGCGTCCGTGAACTGTTTTCAACAGTTGAGAAGAATCTAAATAAGCGATAGGTTAACATCCGTTACTGGAGAACCCGTGAACTGTTTTCAGAAGTCTTGAATCAGAAGCTTACTAATCTTTATCCTGAAAAAGGGTAAGATATTAGCTGAAACACAAAGTCATGTTGCATGAAATGTATGATGCAATGTATGTTATATCAATGTTTATGATATGAATGTAATGAATATGCATGTATGCTGATGAGCTGTCCTGCTGAGGATAAATGAATCCTGGATGGCTGGAGATAAAAGAATCTTGACTGCTGCCGGGGAAAATAATTCCTTGACTGCTGCTGGGGAGGGCAAGAATCTTTTGATCATTGAAAATGAGAAGTCCTGGGACTACTGTTGGGGGATCAGGAGTTTGGATTGTATGCCAATCTACTGGGGATTCCTGTCTTGAGGAGATCTTCACTGGAGAATATTCGAATATTCTGTGAGGAACTGAGAATGAAAGTCTTCATTCTGCTAATGCTTAACTGTTATCTGGTCGATCTCCAGGCTTTCACAGAAGCTTGTATTTTCATCTGGTCGTAATCCAGGCTTCTCAATAGCTTGCTAAGCTGCTATCCGGTCAAATCCGGGCTTCACGGCTTGTGTTAAAGATATACCACTATCTGGTCGACTCCAGGCTTCGTAGTATTCTTGACTGCTGTCTGGTCGTAATCCAGGCATCACAGAAATTTGTATTGTTATCTGGTCGTAATCCAGGCTTCTCAATAGCTTGCTAAGCTGCTATCCGGTCAAATCCGGGCTTCACGGCTTGTGTTAAAGATATACCACTATCTGGTCGACTCCAGGCTTCGTAGTATTCTTGACTGCTGTCTGGTCGTAATCCAGGCTTCACATAAATTTGTATTGTTATCTGGTCACAATCCAGGCTTCTCAATAGCTTGCTAAGCTGCTATCCGGTCAAATCCAGGCTTCACGGCTTGTGTTAAAGATATACCACTATCTGGTCGACTCCAGGCTTCGTAGTATTCTTGACTGCTGTCTGGTCGTAATCCAGGATTCACAGAAATTTGTATTGTTATCCAGTCGTAATCCAGGCTTCACAATAGCTTTGTTAGGGATTAAACTAATATCCGGTCGAATCCGGACTTCATAGCTTGCCTTGAGGGGACATCACTATCTGGTCGTAATCCAGGCTTGGTGATTGTCTGGCATTGTTATCCGGTCGTACTCCGGGCTTCGCAATATGCTGTAGGGATTAAGATACTATCCGGTCAAATTCGGGCTTTGTAACTTAAATCTGGTGAGAATTTGATCTTTGACGACTGTAGCTTCCAACTGATGACGAAGGAGCTTTTGAACGACCGATCAACCTGAAATGTAATTTGTTTTGGAGAATAAATCCTGGACAAATGTTGGGGAAATAAACCCATAACCAAAGTTGGGGAAAGAAGAACTCTGTGGTTACTGAGGATGAGAAATCCTTGTTGTCTGCTAACTGCTTGGGGAACAAGATCTTCATTTGTTGAGGGATCTTAGGACCATTGCTGGGGATTGGAACTCCTTGGTGACTTGCGGGGTGAGAGAATTCCGATGATCTCTGCTGGGGAGTTCAGAACCTGGTAGACTTATGCTGGAGCGGTATGACTGAGAATCTTCAGTCTGGTGGGAAGTATCTCTGTGGGGAGAATGTTCACTGGTCTGGTTCCACTGGGGATTGATAGTTGGAAGTTTTAGCTCCGCTGGGGATAGGATTTTCAGATTTTAGGGCTCCACTAGGGGTGCTGAAACTTAACTCTGAGGGGACTAAGTTCTGGAAGGTTCTCCGGCTGGGGAAATCAGCTTTGAGAAAGCTCCTGTTCTGCTGAGGATCCTGGAGCTTAACTCTATTTAGGGAATCCTCCTGAAAGGGCATCGAGATATCTATTCGTACTTTCAACCTATCAGTAATCATATTTTCCTGATTTGTGAGGAAATGACTTTGTTCAAATGCATATACCTATTTAACAAAACATTGGACGTTTCTCAAGTAAACATAAGTGCAAAAGAGAAAAAAAGGAAGACAAAGCAAATTTGTGTATTTGGAAAAGTATTTGTATTAACTTTCTATGAGCATCTTTGTACAAAGGAGACAGGCATCCTTGTAAGAGGATGTCGCTGTAAAACTTGAAAGTTTTATACAAAATAAAGATGGCTATGTGAAATAACTCCATGGGATTCCATTCTGCTATAGCCTCACAACTCTGAATATATGTCCATTCAATGCTTCGCCTGCCGGTGACAGAATTGACCAGAAGCTTGGAGCTGGTTGATGAAGAGATTGTCCTTAAAGTGACCCGACGAGACATAGCCATACGCTTTAATTCCCTAACTTTTGCCTGAATCTCCCTTTCGGGTTTTCGATCCACCGGGAAACCCCTTTTTGCCCAAGCCGCCCTTTCGGGTTTTCGACTTGCCGGGTGTACGGGTTTTTTTGTTTTATCCCTAATTTTTGCCTGAACTGCCCTTTCGGGTTTTCGGTTCACCGGGATGCCCATTTTTGCCCAAGCCGCCCTTTCGGGTTTTCGACTTATCGGGTTATTTTATGCGTAGTATCTTTTGACTATGTCTGTGTTCGCGGGGTGCGACAAATCATCACCGTCCATGGTGGTCAGAATCATCGCACCACCAGAAAATATGCTCTTGATCACAAATGGTCCTTCGTAAGTAGGAGTCCATTTGCCCCTGGGGTCACTTTGTGGTAAGATAATCCGCTTGATCACGAGATCTGCGACTTGATATACTTGACGTCTGACTTTCTTGTTGAAAGCCTTGATCATCCATTTTTGGTACGTCTGACCATGGCAAACAGCAGCGAGTCTCTTCTCATTGATCAAATTGAGTTGATCAAGTCGGGTCTGAATCCAATCATCTTCATTCAAACCTGCGTCTTTCATAATCCTTAATGAAGGAATCTGAACTTCCATGGGCAGGACAACTTCCATGTCGTATACCAAAGAAAATGGGGTTGCCCCGGTTGAAGTACGTGTTGTGGTATGGTATCCGTGCAGAGCACACGGTAACATCTCATGCCAGTCCTTGTAAGTGACTGTCATTTTCTGAATGATCTTCTTAATGTTTTTCTTCGCAGCTTCAACATCACCGTTCATCTTCGGCCGATAAGGAGATGAATTGTGATGATAAATCTTGAATTGTTCGCATAGAGCGGTGATCATA
Source organism: Vicia faba (assembly GCA_948472305.1). NCBI lineage: Eukaryota > Viridiplantae > Streptophyta > Magnoliopsida > Fabales > Fabaceae > Vicia > Vicia faba. Next base: position 1,246,738,343 of record OX451736.1, read on the forward strand.
GTATTATTCAGATTGGTTCTGTTGTCTATGATGATCCTGTCGGGGACACCATACCGGCATATGAGGTTTTGCTTGATGAAGCGAGCAACCACATTTTTTGTAACAGAGGCGAAGGAAGCCGCTTCGACCCATTTGGTGAAATAGTCAATGGCAACCAGGATGAAGCGATGTCCATTGGATTCCGTGGGCTTGATCTCTCCAATCATATCAATGCCCCACATTGCAAATGGCCAAGGAGCTGTCAGCATGTTGAGAGGAACCGGAGGAATGTGCACCTTATCGGCATAGATTTGGCATTTATGGCAGGTACGGGAGTGTTGATAGCAGTCAGCTTCTATGGTAGACCAGTAATAGCCTGCCCTTAGAATCTTCTTAGCCATCGTGTGTCCGCTCAAGTGGGTGCCGAACGTACCGATGTGTATCTCAGTCATGATCAACTCTGCCTCAGCTTTGTCCACACATCGGAGTAAAACACAATCATGGCTGCGTTTATAGAGGATGCCATTGCTCAGGAAGAACTTGGCAGCAAACTTCCTTAGGAACTTCTTGTCATTTACTGAAGCTCCTTCGGGATATTCTCTAGTCTGGAGATACCTTTTGATTTCATGAAACCAGGGTTGTTCCACTACTTCTTCGGTATTAATCTCGTGACAATGCGCAGGTTCATCCATTCGCTCGATGGTTATTCGGGGAGCCTCGTTATCCCAATTAAGTTTAAACATGGAAGACATTGTAGCCAGAGCATCTGCTAGCTGATTCTCTTCTCGCGGGAAATGCTCGAAGGTGATTTGCTCGAAATGAGGCAACAATGTCAAGACATGTTCTTTGTATGGGATGAGATTAAGATGTTTGGTGTCCCACTCTCCTTTGATTTGACTGATAACCAAAGTCGAGTCCCCAAGTACGATCAAAGATTTGATCCCCAAGTCTATAGCAGCCTTGAGACCAAAAATGCAAGCTTCATATTCAGCCATGTTGTTGGTACAGCTGAAGCAAAGTCGGGCCGTGAAAGGTGTGTGGCAACCTTCCGGGGAAATGAGTACCGCACCGATACCGTTTCCAAGTGCATTTGAAGCACCATCAAAGTACAGGGTCCATCGGGATCCCTTTTCAGGTCCGTCATACGGTCCGTTACCTTCAATGTTGTCCAAATTCATGATGTCCTCGTCTTGGAAGTCAAATCTCATGGATTGATAATCTTCGATAGCTTGATGAGCTAGATGGTCAGCTAGTACACTCCCTTTTATAGCTTTTTGGGTGGTGTACTGGATGTCATACTCAGTCAGGATTAATTTCCATCTAGCGATTCTTCCAGATAAAGCAGGCTTTTCGAAGATATACTTGATAGGATCCATTTTGGAAATCAACAGAGTGGTATGAGTCAACATATACTGTCTTAGTCGGCGAGCAGCCCATACCAAAGTGCATCAAGTTTTCTCGAGAAGTGAGTAGCAAGTCTCACAGTCGGTAAACTTTTTGCTAAGGTAATAAATAACATGCTCTTTTCGACCAGACTCGTCATGCTGGCCCAAAACACACCCCATTGAGTTATCCAAGACGGTCAGATACATGATCAATGGTCTCCCCTCGACGGGTGGCATCAGAATAGGAGGTTCTAGCAAATACTCCTTGATCTTATCAAAAGCAGCTTGGCAATCGTTGTTCCATTCGACTACCTGATCTTTCTTTAATAATTTGAAAATCGGCTCACAGGTAGAAGTCAGATGAGAGATGAATCTGGCAATATAGTTCAAATGCCCCAGGAATCCTCTAACCTCCTTTTCAGTATGGGGAGCAGGCATCTCTTGTATTGCTTTCACTTTTGCTGGATCGACCTCAATGCCTTTGTTACTGACAATGAACCCTAGAAGTTTACCAGACCTAACTCCAAAAGTACACTTACTTGGATTCAGCCTGAGTTTGTATTCTTTCAACCTGGCAAATAGCTTTTCTAGATGTTCAAGGTGTTCCTCCTCTGTTTGTGACCGATCTATCATATCGTCTACGTAAACTTCGATCTCATGATGTATCATATCATGAAATAAAGCTACCATGGCGTGTTGATAAGTTGCCCCTGCGTTCTTCAGTCCGAATGGTATCACCTTGTAACAGAAAGTGCCCCATTGTGTAACAAAGGTTGTTTTCTCCATGTCCTTGGGGGCCATTTTAATTTGGTTGTAGCCCGAGAAGCCATCCATGAAGGAAAACACTTTGTGCTGAGTTGTGTTGTCAATCAAAATGTCGATATGGGGTAGCGGAAAATCATCTTTAGGGCTAGCCCTATTCAAATCCCGGTAGTCCACACACATTCTGACCTTGCCGTCCTTTTTAGGTACTGGCATGATGTTAGCAACCCATTGCGGATAGGATGTAACAGCCAGAAAGCCTGCGTTGAATTGCTTCATTACTTCTGCTTTAATCTTCTCAGACATGTCGGGCCTCATTCGGCGGACTTTTTGTTTGATCGGTGGACAATCTTCTCTTGTAGGGAGACGGTGAACCACTATATCTGTGTCTAAACCCGGCATGTCTTCATAAGACCAGGCGAAGATTTCAACGTATTCATTTAACAGCTGTATCAAGCGTTCCTTGATACTTGGCTCCAGATTTGCACCCACTTGTACTTCCTTCCGGTCTTCCTTTGTTCCTAAGTTGACAGTTTCCAACAACTCTTCGTGAGGCAAGATGGCCCTTTCTTCTTGTTGTAGAAGTATGGCTAGCTCTCCCGGTACTTCACAATCTTCGTCATCTTCATACTCAGCCTGATTGACCAGATCTTCAGAGTTATTGAAGGACATAGCAGAATAGTCACCCATAGAATCCAGAGTGGATGGGTACCTGCATTTGTGAGTGTGGGTGTGTGTAAGGGATAGCCATCCTTAAACAAACAAAAATGCAAAAAGGAAAGAAAATGAACACAGCATTTTATCAATGGAAAACGTCCAATGAATCATTAAACATGGCATATGGATATGAAGATAATCAAAACCCTTACAAATGGACCTACATGCCCCGGGCGAGGCATGAGGTGAAAAAGTAGTGTACGGATTATTCAAAAGTAATTATTACAAACCAACAGGAAATGTCTGACAGATAATTACTGATTAATAAAAGTAATGGGGACAAAGTCTTTTGCCTCCCAGTTGCGTAGTCCTCCTTCGATATTTGGGTAGATCCAATCTTCAATGTTGGCCTCTTTGTCTTCACCCTCCAAAGTGTTGATTCCATAAGGAGAAATCTTGATGGGCGTTCTTTCAACCTTTGAGCGGCGCATAGCTTTCTGTCCCGCAGCAGTGAATCCTAATCCAAACTTGTCTGTTTTGTGAGGAATATCAGGCAACTGACCCCATGTTGAGCTCTTCCCCTCCTTCATTGCAGCTTTCGCGTCTTTTAGAGATGACATCCTGGCCATCTGCTTTGGTACCTCAGCTACCACTTTTGCTACTGCCACCTCAGGAGAGACTTCCTCGAAGTGCTGGAATGGTGTTTCAATGAATTCTCCTTCCACCTCTACATACCGAAAGGAGTTCAAGTGGCTGATCATATATTCCTCTTCACCGTGCACGGTTATGATCTTTCCTTTGACAGGGTACTTCAACATTTGATGTAAGGAGGAGGTAACCGCCCCAGCGTTATGTATCCATGGCCTCCCCAGTAAGCAAGAGTATAACGGATGGATGTCCATCACATAGAAAGTTGAGGGGAACACTTCTGTGCCAACCTTAATGGGAATGTCTACCTCCCCGTGTACCATTCTCTTCGACCCGTCAAATGCCCTTACAACGATATTACTTGGCCTTAACTCCAAGCCTTCACAGTCTAAACGGTCGAGAGCCTGCTTGGGAAGCACGTTCAGAGAAGAACCAGTGTCGACCAGAACATGGGCCAGAGTAGTTCCTTGGCATTCTACTGACACATGTAATGCATCGTTGTGTTTTCTTCCTTTTGAGGTCAGGTTAGCATCAGAGAAACCTAAACCGTTATCTGCGGTAAGGCTGGCCACGCAATCTTGGAATTGGTCTGCAGAGGTTTCTTGGTGCACATGGGTTGTCTTCAGGAATTTTATCAATGCTTTAGCGTGCGCCTCAGAGCAAAGCAGTAATGCTAACATGGAGATCTTCGAGGGGGTTTGCCCCAGTTGTTCTACCACGTCGTAATCACTCTTCTTAATTATCTTCAGGATCTCCTCCATCTCTTTCTTAGAGGTCTCCGGGATGACCAAAGGTTGAGCCCTCGTCCTGACGAGCTCATCTTGGGTCCCCTTACCTTTATCAGCAGAAGTAGGAGGGACAACAGCGGGAATAACAGTTTCTTCAATCAACAGAGCTTCGGCGGAAAGTTTTATTGGTGCAGGATTAACTTTGGCAGCAGTTGAGGGTCCAAAGATTGCCTTTGGGGGGGCAATCTTTGGAGAAAATATTCTCCCACTTCGGGTGATCTTGCTTGTACCGGTAATGTTCCCAATACTGGCATCTTCTTCATCAGAGCTTCCTTTGGTTACTTCAACTTGTTTAACACCATGGTAGTAGATTTCTCCACCGTAATTCCATGGTATTGACTTGTCAGAACTGTAGGGGACAGGCCCAGGCATAGTTATTTTCAAGGGAACAATCTTTGTAGATGATGTAATCTTAACAGGCTTTCTGACGGCCTTGGAAAGATTGGCGGAAATGGTGATAATTGAAACATCTTCAGTAGGGGTTGGAATAGCAGGAACCTTTTCAAACAGAATTTATTGACTGTCCATCAGGCCTTGGATGCCTTTCTTCAGTAATGGGCAGTCAAATGGCAGAGAGTAACAACAGTAGAAGTCTTCTTTGCATCCCGGGAAAATCCCGACTCTTAGCAGATTTAACTTGATGGTTAACAGCGGAGTTATCAGGTCATTGACATCAGAAACATACAAATCTTCTTCAATAGCATGGACATTTCGACCATGCTTCGGCATCGGAGCAGATATCACGTTTGGCTTCTCTGGAGAATCGAACTCAACCTCTTTTGCATCTATCAAGTCTTGAATTTTATTTTTTAGTGCCCAACAATCGTTTGTGTCATGTCTGACGCTGTCAGAATGATAGGCACATTTAGCGCTGGGATGATAGTGTGGTGAAGCAGTATTCACAGTCTTCGGTGCTTCCCTAATCTTGGTGAGATTCAATTTCAACAAATGTGGAAGAACCTGCGTGGGTGTCATATTGATGCGGGTAAACTGCCGTGGTGGCCGTTCTCCCCATTGTTGTTTAGGTCTGGACTGGTTATTGTGAGGCTGATCATTTGATGGATTTTGGATCATCACGGCCCCCACAGTCGGCCGGCGCTCATTTCTTCCTGCTCCTCTCTGAGAATACACAACAGTCGTTTCCTTCTTCGCTGGAAATGATTTCTTAACAGTTGTAGATGCAGAGGCATCCTTCTGAATCTTCCCATTCTTGATACTGGCTTCTACCCGCTCGCCAGTCAGAATTAATTCGGTAAACCCTACGGAAGAGCTACCGATCAGATGGTTAAAGAATGGACCAGACAGGGTCCCCGGGAACATATCAACAAGCTCTCTATCAAAAAGAGGTGGCTGCACTCTTCCGGCCAGATCGCGCCACTTCTGGGCATATTCCTTGAATCCCTCACCTGAGGCCATCCCCATACTCTATAGCTGAGTACGGGTTGGTGCCAGGTCAGAGTTATAGTGATATTGGCGATAAAAAGCAGCTGCCAGATCCTCCCAACTATGTACCTCTGATCTCTCAAGATTGTAGAACCAATCCAGCTGTGTGCCAGACAGGCTATCTTGAAAGAAGTGTACCCAAAGGTTTCTGTCAGACGTGTGAGGTTGGATTCTTCGGACATACGACCTTAGGTGCATCTTCGGGCAAGACAGCCCATCATATCTTGCAAAAACTGGCACTTTAAACTTCGGGGGGATCACAATTCCAGCAATTAATCCCAAATCTTCGAAATCTAAGTCGAGAACTCTCTACAGCTCCATAGCTGCTAACCTGTCCTCCAAACTCTTGTATTTGTCATCGGCCGGCGGGTATTGTTGTTCTGAGTAACCTTCATCTTCTTCAGCCTCTTCCTCTTCAGCTTCGGATTCAGACGGTACCGCAGCCCCTTTTCCTTTACTGGTTCCTTCTTCAGATGTAGGGGGAAATTCAAGAACTCTTCTGGCTTCACCCTCAAACCTTCGTCCCAGGGTAGCCACCCCGACTCTTTTCTTCTTCTTTTTCACTTGCTCTTTGTTCCCAAGCAGGGCTTTTAGATCCTCCTGACCCTTTGCCAAGGTCATCAGAAGATGTTGAAACTGTGAGTTTTGAGACTGCAAATCTTTGACCGTCTGTTCGAGATCCATCTTACTAAAATAAACAGTAGAAAGATAAGGAAACCTGGTGTGGAGACCTGCCTATACACATGATGAAGGATATGTTTATTTATGCAATGCATTCAAGGATTTAAAAGTTCACAATTGTTGCAGACAAAAAGAACACACGTCATATTAATAAGAAATTTTGTTAGTACATAAATGCCCCATGGGCCAAATATTACAAAAACTTCTCATGGTAAAAAGACGTTGCGCATCCTCTTTGGCGCGATGTAGGTGTTGAGGGTCTCTTCCTCATGGAGTCGGCGGGTAAGCTCCAAAACCTTCTTCTCACTGGCGTAGAAGTTGGCTTCAAAAGTATTTCGTTCCTCCTTGAGTTGGATCCAACTCTTCTGCATCTCCTCCCATGACGTTGGCATGTCAGGATATAAGATGGTGTAGGGAACCTCACCTTCCTTAACGGGCTCTTTAATCACAGGGAGAATATGAGGGTAAGGCATCATTAGACTCTGGGCTCGGGTTCGTACCCACTTGAGATAAGGCTCAAGAGGGATGGAATTCTTGTGCCCCAGTGTCTTGCTGTCTACTTTGTTAGGCATCCTCCAAGCTCTGATGAATCTTTGGCGAAGTCCTTGTGCATCGTTGTCGAAGTCAAAAACTAGGTCAGGAATCAGCATGTTATGAGGGCCATCCATCCGTGCATATCCAAACTGTCTCAAAGCCAGACAAGGGTTGTAGGTAATGCCTCCTCTAATACCAAGCAATGGAACATTAGGGAACTCTTCACAACGGTCGACGATGATGACACTTTCTATGGACCGAGAACACCAATGTACCTTGTTCATTCTTCAAAACAGATTGTGGAAGGTGCAAAATAAACCACCTTGCGAGGAGAGGAGTACAGCACATGAGGACACCTCTCTTTCTCATTGTTCGTGTGTAAAATGAGTGGAGGGTGTCCCCAAGCAATGTTGGTATTGGATTCCTGGATAAGAAGATCTTGACGGCGTTGACATCTACAAGCTGGTCAGGATTTGGGAACAAGACCAACCCATAAATGAGGAGTGCCACAATTTCTTCAAAGGCTTGTAGATCCAAGGAATTCCAACACTCTTGTGCCTTCTCAAACAAGAATTTTGCCAATAAGCCTTTGACACCGCTTCTAGTTTCCCAATGGCCCTTGATGTCGGATGGTTGCAAGTGTAGTGCTTGAGCAACATCTTCAGGCTTTGGTTCCTTTTCCATACCGTTGAAAGGTAGTTGATTAAGAATAGGAATTCTCAGGAGTTGAGAAAATTCCTCCAAAGTGGGAACCAATTGGTAGTCGGGGAATGTGAAACAGTGGTGAAGGGGGTCAAAGAACTGGAATAAAACCTTCATCATGTCCTCTTCAATGCTGGTGTTGACTAGGCTGAGCAGTCTACCATGTCTTTCACTGAAGGGAGAGCTTTCGGGAATTCTGGATGTGAGCTCTTTGAGTTGAGGAGGGATCCTCACAAGGTTGACTTGGATATTTTTCCTGCGAGGAGTTTCCATGACCTACAAAACAAGAACAAAGGTGAAGATCCAAACCCTTGAAATGGTTAGCGGATGCATATGATGCCTTATGATGTTTATGATGTATGCAAAAACACATGTACAAGCAATTCACACAAAACCCTAGTTTCAGGCTTGCATGGGGTTTCATAGGTAAGTACTCTCTTGAGTGTAGTTGGCTTAAAAACATGTCCTATAAATAGTAACCGGGTTCTAAGGAGCTCAATATCATTGGATTGTTTTCCATGTTCATTGTTTTGGTTTAGCCACTTAACTAGCGACCAAAATATTCCAAGAAAACAACCCTCAATAAGTGTAGTATCGAGTATCTACCAACTTCGGACTGCACCAAAGCCGGTCATCTCACTACTCCTAATAAAAGGCCAAGATGGTCAAGTAAGGTTCTAGGTCATTAGTGCTTAGTGACATCACTCAGCGGCCCCGTACTCTCCTTGATTGAACTCAAGGGTTACCGGTACTCACAAATATGTCGCACTAATATAGCTATTGCTTCAACCGTGTCGGTATACCCCGCACAGTTTCCACAATGTATTGCTATCTATGAATGTTTCCCAAATCTGGGTGTAGGATTTCAAGCCCAAACAAGAGAACCACAAAGGTAAAGCAATCAAAGCAAACAATTAATCATGCAAGAGGGTGATCTAAAACCCTAAGGTAACCCCACTTTTAAATTTGTCCCCAGTAGAGTTGCCAGTTTTGTGATACAGTGGGAGAACTGACTTGAGTTTTGCGTTTGTTTTCGCACTTGTTCAGTTTAGCAAGAGTCGCCACCGACTTTTTATTTTATCCTAAGGAAAGGTTAAAAAGCACAGGAAAAACCTTTTGAGATGTTTCGTGGGTTCAGGGGGTAGATTATGAAAAGGGAAGGTATTAGCACCCTTTTCATCCATGGTTATCCATGGGCTCTTAGTTACTTGTTTTAGATCACTTTCCTTTGATTTTCAATTTCTTGAAATGGTGTGTGTGTGTGTGTGTTTTGAAAATGTTTTTGAAGAAGATGCCTTGTCTTAGGAAACCATTGTAATGACTCGTGTTTGAGTGTTTTACAAAGGTGTGTATCTTTTCGAAAAGATGTTTCAAATGTTTCTTGGAAGTTTGTTTTGAGAGTATTTGTGGAGTGTGGTTTTGAAAAGTAGGCAAGTGTTTTTTGCAAGTTTGATCAAGTAACTAAGAGTTGTCTACCCCTAAATTTACTCAAAGGTTTTTCTCATGTTTTAACCCTTTTAACAATTTTGTTCCACCATTGTATTTGGTGGACAAGCTTGCATTAGGATGTTAACGGGACAGGCGCGGGTCATCGTATGGACCATGAATGCAATGGTGCCAAGTGTCTTTGGCAATTTTTCTTGAAGGGACTATGATCATTTTGATAGGCAACTTTCAAAAGCGTCATCGAGGGACTATGATCATTTGAATTGTTTTGCCAAAGAACTCAACGTGCAAGCATGGCCCATTTTGGAAGGCAACAAGCGGGATTACCCTGGGGGTGCAAGTGTGATTGTGTATTGATTTCATGCATTTGTCTTTGTATTAGGTTATCTAGCGTTTGATTTTATGTACATACAAACCCTAGGTCTAACCATGGTATATTTGAAAACGATAAATTGTGGGAATTTAAAGTCCACGCTATTACAAATAAGTATCCGGGAGTGAGGGTACAAATATTTACAAATGGGGATGAGACTTAATAGGAGAGTAGTGTCCAAATATTTACAACCAAATCGAACCAATTGCAATGTAAACAATGTAATGTAGCAATGTAAAAATGGACAAGCAAATGTATCAATGTATAAGAAAGATAAAATGTGTATTGTAAATGTGCATGTGATTTATTTACAAGTGTTAAAAATGCATTTATTAAGCACGTATTTATTCTTTTTGGATTTTTGTTAAGTATGTACAAACAAAAAATTTTAAGAAAAGAAAAGGAAATGTTTTAAGTTCTTATTTATTTTTAGGTATTTTATTGCTTTTATGTTAGTATTCTTTATGCACAAAATTTTAACTAAAGAAAAGAAAAGAAAATTGTTTCACTTTGATAAAATTAATATTAAGGTTTATATGTTCACATAAAAATGTAATAAAAATAAAAAGAAACAAATAAGAACATTTTATGAAAAAAGGTATTATTTTATCTACAAATAAACAATTTATGTTATAAAGAAAATAATATAGTGTTAGTATAAAAAGTAGGAAATAAATAAAAATGGGGAGGAGTTAAATGGGCTTGGTGTGAACTTGCTATGGCCCAAACAAATGAATCAGAATAAAAGAGATAAGGGGGGGTGCGCTTGGAAAAATGAATGGGCTTAGGCGTGTTTGGCAGAGGCAGGCCCAATGCTTGACACAAATTTGTCTAGGGTTTTCTGAAGTTTGTTTCATTTGGGACATAAGGGTTACAGCAAGTTTAGAACGGCGTCGTCTTCTTCGCTTTCGTTCTTCGTCTTCGCACGCCATGGATTCTGAACAGCATTCCTCGCCCAGGGCCACCAAGTGCCGTCTCTACATCCTCCTCTCCATGGTCAAGCAGGCGATGGTTCATTCAAGGTGATAACTTCTACCTTAGCGCATTTTAGGGTCTTAACAATTTATGTCTTGCATATTTTGCTTCTCGTTTGTTGATTATGATTAAGTGTTGTTGTTGTTGTTTGAGGTGTATGAAAAGGAAAGAAGTTATACCTTTGGGGGATGGAGACGGAGGAGGACGGACCGGAGGTGCTGCAGGCGGCCAAGGGCGAGGGGTACAATGTTGAGCTTTTGCTGGAACCCCTGGTACCTTTGTTTTGCTTCTGTAGGGTTTCATGATGATATCTGAAAACCTTTTGACAGTTACCTCTCTTCTTCTCTATTTGTCTCGCTTATGTATGCTTGTATGCTTTGAGTTTCTTTTCTTCTTCTCTGTTTGCCTCGCTTCTGAGTTGTCTTGATGATGGTGTTGCTGAGTATAGTTGTATGCTTATTTGCTTGCTCTGAGCTTGATAGTGTTGATGTTTACCCCTGGTTGCTTCTGAGTATTGTTGCCCTATGATGATTGTATTCTGAGGGCTTGGTTGTTTGGATGCTTTTTGGACAAAGGCTTAAGGCTAGATGCTTGACAGTTTGTTTGTGAATCAGGTTTTTTAGAAGGCTTGAGGTTTGATGGTTCTATTTGGTTGTTTGTTGATACAGCTTGTATGTTTAGGGCTATGGCTTCATGTTTGGTTCAAGGCTTATGCAGGTTGGGTTTGAAGCAGGTTTATGTTACAGTAGTCTTTTGGATTGATGTTCTGGTTTGAGCTTCTGTTTTGTATTATCTGGTTTAAGACAGGTGAAGGCTTTGAATGATTACAGGCTTGGGCTTGAAGCTTGATGTTTCAGGTTTATGAGCTTTTGTTTTTTTGGTTTTTTTTTTAGGTTTGATGAACTTGGAGGCTATTAGGCTTTGTGTGGGTTCTGATATCTATGTTATGCAGGTTGATGGCTCTTGTATATTTTTTCAGGGTCTTGGCCTTTTTGTCTTTTAAAGGCAGGAGGTGTTATATTTTTTTATATTCGTTCTTTTTGAATTTGGTCAATGTAGATTCCAATGCTTGGACAGGTTTGCAAGGCTTGAGGTTTTCACTCTTTATGCTCTCTTCTGTTGTATGCCTTCTGCCTCTTTCCTCTATGTGCTCTGATACATCCTATTTATATCTTTTGTTTAGCCTCTAGCCTGCTGTACTGTAAGCTGCTTTCCTCTCTCTTTCTCTCTCCAGATTAAAGAAAAGCACTTTTATTGCTTAAATTTGTCTTCTTTCTGAAAAAGTAAACTGGCCTTGGAAAGTGATGATTTAAATATGTTTGCAATATTGTTTTCCTCTGCATAATTCCATATTTCTTGCATACTTTGTGTACTTTATTGACAGCTTTTTGGAGTTTGATATCTTTTGGTAACCTTGGACAATTTTGACAGCTTTGGCTTGGTTTGAAATTGTAATTCAGTTTGCCTTTACTTGTACATGCTGTTTGGAAACTTGGTTGACAATTTTTGGATTTATGCAGTATGTTTGAAAAATTGAATTTGTGCATTTCACCTTTTTGCAAGACATTCTATCCCTCTTTGTGAACCGAGAGCAATCTCGTGATTTGCAGAGAGGGCAAACTGATTCCGGCCAGTTGCTTTTAATGACGAACTTTTAAATTACTGTCTGTTTCTTTTATCTGGTTTTGACTTCTTTTTTTCTTTGTTTTGCAGATGAAAAATAATTGGGCAACAAGGGAGCATTGGATAGAAAATGAAGACTTAGGAATTTTAGGACATAGTTTTATTTTCCTTTTAATCATTGTAACATTATTATTGTAAATACTTTGTAAATAATTACTGTATTTAAATAACAATTGTACAAATAATTAAGGATAAATAAAAAAGTCTTTTTATTGACATTCATTTTTAATTCTTCTTCAAATGTTTGTCTAATTGTTTATAATTCTTAAATTATAATAAAATGGAAATAAATTCCAATTATTCTAACTTAAAATAAATAAACAATTGATAAATACTATGGTCTTAGCATCAATCAATAATAAACCCGGCGCTCCAATTATCCAAAGCAATGCACAAATAATCTCAACAAATGTCCATATCCCTTTTCTTTTAATGATTCAATCAAACACTGTAAGCTCCCAATCAGAAACCTCAGTCCATATTCCAGAGTAAATTGAAAAGCACTGTAGACTTGATTCTTTCTGTGCGCACAAAAAAACCCTAATTCTCGATTAAATGTTAGAGAAGCGTCTGCCTGATTAAAACCTGAGCCAATCTCAACCAAACCCTAAACAATCTGTTTGAACTGTTTTAAAATCAATGACAACCCTAAATTTTGTCTGACTGACAAGAAAAGCCTGTTTGACCGATTCTTGAGCCAGTCTGAAAAATCAGGAAAAGCCCAAAGCTGTGATTTCTTGTGAAAAAGAGGAGGGCAAATTTTGGGGTACAACAGCATCTATAAGCCCATTCCCAATACATCTTCGAGTGCAAATTTCTAGGCACTTTAGTGTTCAATCATCTTTCACCTTCAAGTCACGAATGGCGGATCCGCCAATCTAACTCTTCAGGTTTAAGAAGATTAAACAGGGACAGTTGTTGTACCCCAAAATTTTCCCTCTCATTTCTCAATAAATCTCTCATAAGATCTCCATTGATTCAAGACTACACAAGGTTTGATCAACTCAAGACACCTCCTCAACATTGACAACTCAAAATTAGGGTTTGAGTTTGTACAAAGATAATTGAACTTCTAATGCCTTATATGACTTTCACGGATCATTTTGGATCCCCAAGATTGCTCATGTCGAGTTTCAAGCTTTGGATCACATTTTTGCTCAGTCAGTTAATCAGTTGACCTAAAATCAACTATATCAAGGAAAAGTCAATTGTGGTCAATTTGCAGTCAAACTTCATAATTTTTGACCCATATCAACATTATAAACTCATATATGTCAATTGATCAAGTTTGGATCACAATTCCTCAAAGAAATTTGATCAGAACACCAAAAGGGCAAAATGGTCAAAATTAGGGTTTTGATTGAGAAGGCTCAGTTTTTAACTTTTAACCAAGAAAATGACTTATTGGTTTAAGACATGATCTCAAGGATTCAAGGAACCATCTTGACCTAATTTCATAGTTCAAATCACCTCTCAAGATCTTGGGTTGACAGATGAATTTCAGTCAATTGATGAAAAGTCAATTGAACACTGAAAAGTCAAACTTTGACTTTTTGACCGAAATCAAGTTTCAAAAATCATATTTCATCAAGAAATGTCAAAATATTAAACTTGTTCATCAAGAAACTAAAAAGTCAAAGTTATCTTTGAAAAGTCAAAATTCTAAGACTTAGAAATTTTTCTAAGTGTTAGAAAGTTAATATTTTTTTTATAACTTTGTGCCAAATTTCCACCATGATGCAAGATGATTCAAGGAAAACTTCCAACATGAAAGTTGTAGATCTCGAAGAGATCTAAAACATTTAGGGAAGAACTATTTCTATAAATGCTTATATTTCAAGTTATGAATTTATTAAGACATGTCCATGAAACTAAAAGACTTAGTAAAATTTTGCCCTAGCTAGGCAGGATTTTGACCTAACTTCATGGCAACTTTTCACCTAGCTCCAAATTGAATATTAAAAAATTTCCAACATGAAGGTTGTAGGGGATGTTACAAGATTTCCAAAATATCCAAGAACTCATCAAGACCATACTTGAGCTAAGAGAATCGAATGCAAAAAGTTAGGGTTTCAAACTTATTTTGCAAGACATATTTTGTGATGAACATGAACCAAATCCATAGCCATGCTGCATAATCCTCACTTTGCAGGCCTCAAACTTATTTTTCACTCCATAATTAATGGTTTACACAACTAATTATGCCCTTATCCAAGTGTTTCAAGCTTTGTCCAAACCAATTTTCCATTTTGGGGAGAAAGTAACATATCCATTCTTGTAAAGCAAGCTTTATGCACAAAGTTGGCTTCTTGAGCTCCTAACTTGTTTTTTTAGTACACTTCATCCATAAAGTCAGAGGTATTATGTTTAAAGTGGTTAACAACTCTATGAACTAAGTACAAGGCATGGAAACTTGTTTTGTCAAAAAAAATCACATGTTGAGCTTAAACATGTAAATTTAAATTCTGAGTTGTTTCAAGTCTCAAAACCTTTTGCCTATAAGTAAATACACTATTTGCAAGCTAGTACACGAATGTTAAGGCCCTGAAACTCCCTCAAACACTCACAAACCAGAAATTGCTCAAAAAAAACACCATTGATACACAGTTTTGCCCTTGAACTTGTATCTTTCATTTCCCTCGTGCGTTTTCCCTCAAAATCATTTGCAAAGCTTCTATACCTCAAATATAGTCCATCCATGTCCTTGTTTTGGAACTGTAACATCTCCATCTCCTCCTCCATAACCAAAAACAGAGGTCTGCAACTTGACTTCTCCAGACCATTCCAGTCATCCATAGCTCAAGCTAAGCATTGCATTAGTTTCCTGAGAACTTGAGGAAGCTAACCTGATCATCACCATCACTTGAAACAAGCTCAAACTCATTTCACGATTTCCAGTTTTTGAGGTATTCTTATGAACTTTCATCTCTTCACTTAGCCATTGTTAGGTTTTGATTTTCAAAGACAAAATGTAGATATCATTTCCCTGAAGCTGTACATATCCATAGTTTTCATTTATATTGCCTGAGCTTAGAGAATTTTAGGTTTGAATCTCTGAAAAAAGTTAGGTCAAGATTTGGTACTTTTAGAAACACATGCTCATCTTTGATTGTTAGTCCAAATTGTTTACGTTTCTGGAATCTTGGTAAAATTTCTAACAAGTTTGATGTTGGAAGTTTTGAGAATGGATGAGAAATGAATGAGATACAGGGACCCTAGCTCGAGGTTAAAGATGGAGTTCATTTCTAGGAATGGATTTGTAATATATATTTATGGTTTTGTTTGATTTAACAAATGTATAGCCACCTCAGTGGTAAGGCAACACGCATTTATGGTCAAGGGCATGGGTTCAAGCCCCAGCGCTGCCTTTTTTCATATTTTTCAACATTTTCTTCTTTTTTGCAAGCAACCAGCGCATTTGGGCCCAGCATATTGGGCTTTACCATTTTTGGTTGTTTTGACCCCCATGTTTCCATTTACAACACAACCCATTTATTTTATTTTTATTCTTATTTTTCTGATTTCCAAACAAAATCAAACTCGGGCCAGGCCTAGTGAACAAAAACTGTTTTTTTCTAACAAACACCCCAATTCAAATTTCACCCCTCTGACTTAAACTTTTATATTTTTATTTTATTTTATTGTATTTTATTATTATTTGTGATACGGTGGGAGAAATGACTTGGGATTTTGCGTTTGTGTTCGCAAATGTTTCGGTTTAGCAAGAGTCGCCACCGACTTTTTATTTTATCCTAAGGAAAGGTCAAAAAGCACAGGAAAGACCTTTGAGGTGTTTTCTTGGGTTTGGGGAGTAGATTATAGAAAGGGAAGGTATTAGCACCCTTTCTATCCATGGTTATCCATGGGCTCTTAGTTACTTGCTTGGATCACTTGCTTTGCTTTTCAATTGTTTGAAATGGTGCTCTTTAATTGTTTGAAATGGTGCTTTGTGTGTGATTTTGAAAGATGTTTTGAAAAGAGGCCATCGTTGTGGCAACCTTTGTAATGATTCTTGTTTGAATGTATACAAAGGTGTTTTTGTCTTTTGAAAGTTTTCAATGTTTGAAAGTAGGGTTTTGAAATTGTGTAGTGAAGTGTGTTTTGAAGATAGCAAGGATGTTTTTGCAAGTTTTGATCAAGTAACTAAGAGTTGTCTACCCTATTTTACTCAAAGATCTTTCTTATGTTTTTAACCCTTTTAACAGTGTTGTTTCACCATTGTATTTGGTGAACAACCTTGTGTTAGGATGTTAAACGGGACAGGCGTGGGTCATCGTATAGACCATGATAGCAATTTGGTCAAGTATTTTTGGCAATTTTCTTGAGGGACTTGATCATTTTTGTTTAGGCAACTCAGATAGCGTCATCGAGGGACTATGATCTTTTGTTTTGTTTTTGTTTTGCCAAAGTACTTGACATGCATACCATGGCCCATTTTTTAAGGCAACGAGTGGATTGTAACCCTAGGGGTGCAACTGTGCATTGTGTTTGATTTTCATGCATTTTGTTTTTGATTAGGTCAAACTATTTGTTGATTTGATTTTTGCATACAAACCCTAAGTCTAATCATGGCATAATTGAAAGCATTTAAAGGTGCGAGAATTTAAATTCTACACTATTACAACATGATATAGGGAGGGGGTACAAATTTGAATTGGGGATTATTTTGCAAGAAATTAAATCCTAAATTATTACAACCATATTGAATTTGCAAGGCATAATATTAAAATGTACAATATTTAAATAAATACAATAAATAAATATTAAATAAAATGTATTATGCAAAAAAGTTTTTTTATTTATTCATGTATGCAAAAAGTATTTTTTTATGTAGAGAAATGTAAAGAAATAAATAAAAAGTTAATTTTATTTTTTTTAGGGCAAAAACCCTTATTTCTTAAAGAAATAAAATATGATGTATTATTTATATACAAAAAATGTATTAATATGTACAAAAATGTATTATATTCAAAAAAGGTATTTTTTAGTATAAAATGTCAATAAAAATAAAAATGTATTATTTTGGTGTTTTTTTTATTCTAATTATTTAATAAAATAAAGTATATAGGTGTATATATATATATATATATATATATATATATATATATATATATATATATATATATATATATATATATATATATATATATATATATATATTAAATATATTAAGTGTGTGAAAAATAAAATTAATTATTTACAAAAATGTGTATATTTCAAAAAAATATTTTCAAATGTGAATCAAAATAATAAATGAAAATAAAAATATTTTTGTACATTATTTTTAAGTTTAAACAAAAATAATATAAGTATTTTTGGCAATTTAATGCTAGAAAAATTAAAATAAATACCAAATAAATATAAAAACCTATGAAAATATTTTTTAGACATTTTTTATATTTGAAAATAAAATATCAAAGTCAGAAATAAAATAAAAATGCAAAAATGACAAATATACAAGAAATGGGCCAGGGGGATGTGAAACTGAAAAATGGGGTGTGAAAAGCAGGAAGTAGCCAGGCCCAGCCCATCTACTTCATCTTCTTCCTCTGTTCAAACAACAACGCGCCTTCTGTGTACAAATTGCTATCTCCTGATTCTGTGCTTTTTTGACAAAACTCAAAACATGAAACTTGTAGAGCATCAAACAACGAATCTAACCATATAAAAAACTTAAGCTAACTCTCAAAGACCAGAGAGAATTTCTCTGGCCCTAATTTCTAACCTAGTTTTTTCAGAAAGTTCATGGATGAAATTCTCCTAGCACGATTAATATAAATGAAAACTAAGCACATGTATGGTTTCAGGGCTATGAATACAACATCTTTCATTCACAAACCTAAGTCTAACTATTCCTAAATAGAGAGATAGAAGTTCATGAAATACCTGTTTCAGTTGAGTTCGAGCTAGTTAATGTAGCAACTTTCAATGGAACTTGAGGTTCTTTTGAACTTGCCTGATGTCCACTGAACCTTTCCCAATGCTTGGTTTGTTTTGAAGTGGCCTGAATCGTGCTACAGAACTCAACCTGCAAAGCTTCCAAACAAAAATGGCAATGTGTGTTAATGGAGTTACAGCAATTTGTGAATGGTATGGATAGCTCAGGTATGTTGATTGGAATGTGTTTGAAGTAGTTTTGGACAAAACGCACGAGGGAATATGATGGTGGCCTGCAAAATGCAGAACTGGCCCTATTTTGCAAGAAAATTGGGTTTTGGAGTATGAGGGTGCTTTAGGGGTGAAAGGCTCGTGCTTCTGGCTTGCTAGGGTATGAGAAACTTGTTTGACAACTTTGTTTTAGTTGGTTTTATCAGATGTGTGAGATTATGGCTTTTTGCATAATGCCTTGGTTGTGAAGAAAAATGAGAAGTGACCAAGAGTAGGCCTGTACAGGCTAGCTCTAACCCTGCATACATTGTGCAAGCTTGGCCCCCAGTTTGTGGATTTGGTTGACAGCATAAGATCTTGTTCAAGGATCAAGGATTAGTGGTTTGACATAAAGCAACCTGTGATCGGTGGATTTAGAACTGACTGTTTAAAGCTGGTTCGCGAAATGTCACGGAAGCAAGAATCGCCATCGTCTTTTATTTTCTCCAACGAGGAAAGGACAAAAGCACAGCAAAATTCCTTATGAGATTATCTCTCGGTTCGGGAGGTAGATTTATAGAAAGGGAAGGTGTTAGCACCCTTTCTATCCATGGTTATCCATGGGCTCTTAGATACTTGCTCACTATGTTTTCAAAATGTTTGCTTTTCAAAATATGAGTGGGTTTGAAAAAGTTTCGTTTAAAAAAATTTGGAATAACTCTTGTATCTGTCCTCAAGAGTGTTTGAAAAATTGTTTTGAAAGCTTTTTGAAAGTGTCAGTGTGAAAAGGTTTTTTTTGTTTTTGAAAAGAGCAAGTATATATGAGTTATCTACCTACCCTAAGGAATTAGGCTGTGTAAGAGTCCTTTAGATAGCGCTATCCCACCATTGAGAGGTAGGTAGCACCGTCGTTGGAGGTATTCGGGTCAATTCGAGTGTAGGGACAGTGTGGTCACCGAAGCAACAGTAGGACACCTTAGAAGCTACCCTTATGTCCTTGATCCTTTTTTAATCCGAGGCAACCGTTTCGAGGCAACTATTCCGAGGCAACCATTTCGAGGCAACTTGTTTTGAGGCAACTGGTTAATGGACATAAGGACTTACTAAAACGTCCTATACTTGACGACCACGTTTCGAAGGCAACAGGTGAGGCGTACCCTAGAAGTGGTGTGTGAATTTGTATGTTGTTTTCATGTTAAGTTTATCTTTGATCATGGTATTGTGAGTTACGCTTGTTTTTAATTAGCCATACATTCTTTCATGCAATTTTTATAATTTAAGAGTGCGGAAATTTAAATGCGGAAAGATAAATCCTACGCTATTACAAGGCGCGGGTCTATACATCGCCAAAATACAAAGACCCGTTTGATAAAAATGCGGAAAGTAAATAAACGCGGTAAACCTAATTACTATTACAATCCTTGAGCAGTTACATAATATTCGGAAAGAAAAAAAGAATAACGTGCGAAAGGATAAAAGTTAGGACGTCCGAGGGTTTTGACCCTTTCGAAATTAAATGAAATTAAAGTCTATTTATTATTTAATTAAAGAAAAGAAATTGTTTTTTTTATGTTTTTGTATTTATGAAAAAATAAAGAAAATTAAAATTAAATGGAAACCCTAATTCTAAATTATCTTTGATTATTAATGAAAATATTAAAGTTAACCTAATTTACTAGTTAATTAAATTACATGTTTATTTACAAAAATAAATAATTAGTAATAATAATAAATAATGAGGAAAATAATTTAATTAAAAAAAATAAAATGTTAAAAACCCTAATTCTATGTATTTTATTTATTAAGAAAAGATTAAAGTTTAAGACCTAAATTAAACTAAGTTAATTATTAATTATTTATTTACAAAAATATTCAAATGGTGAAATTAAATATTAGTTAAATATAAAATATTTTTAGTTTCTGATTTTTTTATTATGAAAATTAATTAATGGTGAATTAATGAAAATAATTTAAAAAAAACAAGTGAAAAGAATTTAGAAAAGGAAAGAAAATTAAATTAAGAAATATGCAAACCAAGGGGTGTCAGGCCCCAAAGGGAGGTAGGATTGTAGCAATTTTGGCCCATGAACATAAAGCCTGTTTGACCTTTCCAGCTTGAGTGCGCGTGGTTGACTGGGGTACACCCTGGAATTCACGTTATGGCCTTCAGATTGTTCATCCAGGCCACCTGGCAAGCCAACGCGCTAGGACGTATGGTGGGACGTTGAGTCATTGCTGCATGGGAACGGATTAAGAAAAATAACAACAATTATATGGGGACCTGGGAATCGAACCCAGGTCCCAGCACTCACCAAGCGTATGTCCAACCACTAAACCATTCAAGTGCTTTTGTAAATATAATAACAAATAAAAATAATGTATGAAAAGTAACCACTACGCTGGAAAACGCGCGCAGATTCAAACCTCCCAACCACACAGAGCCACGTATGCTTCTTCTTCGTTTTCCTGCAATTACATAAAACAAGTAGCGGGGGTTTTAAACCCCCACAAACTGCAACCTGTAAAAATAGCGATTATGCCCATGGGTTATATAAATTAGGCGCGAGTATCTCAAACGATTTGTCTTGTTGCCACGAGTACGTCCGTACAGGTTTGGTGGTCTAATTTTACCATATATGAGAACCCCTAATTTTGAAGTTCTGAAACCCTAGGTTTCATCAATGGTGGATTTGGCTACAGACAGTGTTAGTCCAATTAAACGTTACCAAAAGCTTCAGAAGATCATTATTAGTGTAAATCAACAATCAAAATATAACTATGATGCATAGAATGCAGAATTCGATTATGGAAACTTTTGTGAATAACACGATTCTGTTCTACCGTTTCCTTGGACGTGGAAGCTTGTTCTTGGTTGCTATAGCTTCCTAGCAATGTCAGCAAGGTGTTGGAATAGGTTTTAGGCCTTGAGTGATCCTACAAATGTGATTTCAGATTCCAAGTTTTTGTTCAAAATTTGAAAATTGGTTCTCTCTTCTCAGCAGCTTTTTTGTGTCTTCTTGAATTAGTTTAGGTTGTGCATATGTAAGTGAACGAATTTAGGTTAAGAAATAAGCCCATAAGTCCATGAATTGATGATTTCAATATTTGATTTTTTTCCATATATTTTTCAATCTTTTTTTCATGGAAACCCTTGCCAATCATCGAAAATCTTCCCTTTTTGAATGTGAAACGACTTTCCAGCTTGCCCTAGTATGATTTGCTGCACAAAAAGATTTGAAGAGCATTATTTGATATTTTTCTCATAATTAAATCTAATTAAATGAATTAATAAGAATAAAAATTCAATTAATTAATTAAAAATAAGAAAATAAATCATTTTTAGCTCAATGGGTCGTGCATAAGCTTTGGGTGATGATTCAAGAAAGAAATTGAGGCCCATTAGCAATTTTGAAGTGTTTTTAGGCAAAGTTGACTTTTCAAAATTCCCAAAAATTTCCCAACTTCTCCAAGGCATATCTTGCTCAATTTTGAATCTATCATCATGTTCTTGGACATTTTGGAAATGTCTTGAAGTCCTCTAACCAATGCCTTTGATTCCATGTCATTTTGATTTACCAATCTCAAGTTATGGTCTTTGACTTAAAGTGCCTTTTTGTTGACTTTTGAAAATGACCTATAATGTTGAAATTGATAACTTTTTGTGAGAGCATTTCTTGGACTTGAAGTGTGAAGATGAGTTGTAGGAAGTGTCATCCTCTTCAAAATGAGCTTTGGATGGGATTTTTGTGATGAACCATGAAGAAGTTATGCCGTGGTCAATTTGCAGTTGACTTTTCAGCTGTCCCAAAATAGAAACTTTTGCATCTTGAGACTTTTTGAGCCATGCTTTGAGAATCATGATCAAGAATTGATCAAATGATGATTGTGGCTTCAAAATAAGATATTGACCAAAAATTTTGACTTTTGACTGTCAAATGACCATTTTGCCCCTACAGTTGACTGTGAAGCATTTAGGGTTTTTGACTGTGCAATTTGATGTTGTGAGTCTTGAAACTTGACATATGGATGCTTGACAATGTATATGGGCATATGGGACTTGATTGGACCCTTGGAAACCTCAATTTCTTTGCAAGAACCAAAACCCTAATTTTGATTGTGTTAGGAGGCCATTGGACTGTGCAATCCTTGAGAGATTTTGAATCATCTGGAGATTGATCTTGGCAAATCTTGAAGAATATGGGAGGGAAAATTTTGGGGTACAACAGGTGCCCCTATTCAATCTTCTTAGACCTGAGGATGTAGATTGGCTGGCTTGCCTTTCGTAATCCGAAGGGTGGAAGATGATTGAACACTAGAGTGCCCAGAAATTTACACTCACATAGTAGAGTGTTAACAGTATGATGGCGGGAATGGGCTTACAGATGCCATTTGGAGACTGTTGATATGTGGATAGGAGGATGGGCTTATAGATGCCATCTGGAGACTGTTGGTATGGGGATGGGCTTATAGATGTCATCTAGGTGTTGATCGCGTAAGAGATTCCTTAGCGAGAACTTGCGTACCTGAGAAAGAAAAATAATTACCTGGCCTGTTACCGGGTGTTGATCTTCAAACTCTTTGTGTAGATGTGCCCTGGCTAGATACAAGAATCGAATTTTTAAACTCTTCAGACGTGCCCTGGCAAGATACAGGAATCAAGTCCGGAGAATAGTCGTCAACAGATACACCCTGGCAAGATACAGGAATCGGATCTTCGAACTCTTCAGACGTGCCCTGGCTGGATACAGGAATCGAGTCTGGAATCAGTCGTCAACAGATACACCCTGGCAAGATACAGGAATCAGATCTTCGAACTCTTCAGACGTGCCCTGGCCGGATACAGGAATCGAGTCTGGAATCAGTCGTCAACAGATACACCCTGGAAAGATACAGGAATCGGATCTTCGAACTCTTCAGACATGCCCTGGCCGGATACAGGAATCGAGTCTGGAATTAGTTGTCAACAGATACACCCTGGCGAGATACAGGAATCGGATCTTCGAACTCTTCAGACGTGCCCTGGCCGGATACAGGAATCGAGTCTGGAATTAGTCGTCAACAGATACACCCTGGCAAGATACAGGAATCGGATCTTCGAACTCTTCAGACGTGCCCTAGTCGGATACAGGAATCGAGTCTGGAATTAGTCGTCAACAGATACACCCTGGCAAGATACAGGAATCGGATCTTCGAACTCTTCAGACGTGCCCTGGCCGGATACAGGAATCGAGTCTGGAATTAGTCGTCAACAGATACACCCTGGCAAGATACAGGAATCAGATCTTCGAACTCTTCAGACGTGCCCTGGAAGGATACAGGAATCGAGTCTAGAATTAGTCGTCAACAGATACACCCTGGCAAGATACAGGAATCGGATCTTTGAACTCTTCAGACGTGCCCTGGCAGGATACAGGAATCGAGTCTGGAATTAGTCGTCAACAGATACACCCTGGCAAGTTATAGGAATCGGATCTGGAATCACGACATTTGATAATAATTATCTTTGTATTGACCTTTGTCTTGAAAAGACAAAACGTTAGTTGTATGCAATGTCATGATGTATGACATGCGTGAGGTCATGATGTTCAGAGAATAAATGAGATTGTATGTTCATGATGCGTATGTGCATGCTATAATGTATGAAGATGTGATGTTCATGAATGTATTCTTGTCTAGGAAAGTAAATCCTTGACGAGTGCCGGGAAGTTAAATCCTGGACTGATGTTTGAAGAGTAGAGCTCTTTGTTTCCGCTGGGGGTGATGGTTGCAATAATACCGGTAGGAGAATATGACTCCGTTGGGGAATAAACTTGGCGAATAGATTACTCTACGGGGAAAGAGAGGTACTTTGCTGAGATGTTGATGATAACTCCGCTGGGGATACCATTGTTAAGTTTTGTTGGAAGTTTTGATGAACTCTGCTGGGGGTAGGAAGACTTCGCCGGAGACGATCTTTCCGTGGCAATTGGCTGAGGATAACCCAGTTATATCCTGGTAGGGAAATAACCTCTGAATTAAGCCGGGAGAGCGTTCGTGCTCTGCAGGGGGTAAGCTTCCAGAATCTACTGGGGATAAGCTTCAAGACCTGCTGGGGATATGGATTCCACTTTCCTGGGGAAACTTTTGACTATACTGGGGAAGTGGCTTTACTGGATGTCCGGTATTCCGCCAGGGAACAATCTTAGATCAAGACTGCCGGGGACGCTTGTTAAGAATGTTTGTATACTCCGCTGGGGAACGTTGAGATCTGCTGGGGATACCCGACTTCCTTAAGGCTGACAGTAGACTAACTCTGCTTGGAGAGAGAATTGCTGACTTGCTAGGAGATACTGTGCCTTTTAGGGCTGATTGGAGACCAACTGCTTGGGAGAGAATTGTTGAATCTTGGCTCACTCTCTGGGGAATTAAGATATCTTGGTTACATTCTTCAGCCGAACTTACCTTGGTACCTTGGTGGACAGGGCAATTAGATTGTTTAGACCACTCATTATTGCCCCTGTTTCTGACGTTACCTGTAATTAATCCTTTGTTTCGCATGCAAATATTTATGAGTTAGCAATTAGTGTCAAATGCATATATCACAAATGAACATTGGACGTTCTTCGCAAAACAAAACAGAAAAAGAAAAAACAATTGGCAATTGGTCTGAAAAGTGAATTTGTATTGATTTTTTTTTTGAATTTGCCTGTAAATAGGCGTTTATGTACAAGAGGCTGACGTCCTAGTAAGAGAACGCCGCCGAACAAACAGAGTTTATACAATTTTTTGTGGAAAAGGAAAACAAAACAGCTATGTGAAAAGATAATCCCACTGGGTTCCAACTCTGCTATCGCCTTTATATCTTCGAGCGTCTCATCACTTGGCTGCTCAGTTGAAGATGAAGCTGATTGATCGATGCCGTCTGAACTTGGTGGTTGATACCGGATTCTGGATGCAAGGTGATCCAATGAGACATAGTATTACGCTTTAATCCCTAACTTTTGCCTGGACCGCCCTTTCGGGTTTTCAGTCCACCGGGATACCCATTTTTGTCCAAGCCGCCTTTTCAGCTTTTCGACTTGCCGGGTGTACAGATTTTTTCATTTCATCCCTCATTTTTCTAGAACCCTTTTGGTTCGCCGGGAAGCCCTAATTTTTGCCTAGGTATGTCAACCTAGCGGGTCTTTTATCATGCGTAGTATCTTTTTACTATGTCTGCATTGGCGGGGTGAGGAAGGTCGTCACCATCCATGGTGGTTAGGATCATGGCTCCTCCTGAGAACACATGTTTAACCACAAATGGCCCTTCGTACGTAGGGGTCCATTTGCCCCTGGGATCACTTTGAGGAAGGATGATGCGCTTGATTACCAGGTCCCTAACTTGATACTCTTGTGGTCTGACTTTCTTGTTAAATGCCCTGATCATCCGTTTTTGGTACGTTTGACCATGACAAAAAGCAGCGAGTCTCTTTTCGTCAATTAGGTTTAATTGATCAAGTCGAGTCTGGATCCAGTCATCTTCGCTCAAATCTGCATCCTTCATTATCCGGAGAGAGGGTATCTGGACTTCAATAGGCAAGACTGCCTCCATGCCATAGACCAAGGAAAAAGGAGTTTCCCCGGTTGACGTCCTTGCTGAGGTACGGTACCCGTGAAGAGCAAAGGGTAACATCTCGTGCCAATCTTTATAGGTCACTGTCATCTTCTGCACAATCTTTTTGATATTCTTATTAGCTGCTTTTACAGCCCCATTCATCTTCGGCCGGTAGGGAGAAGAGTTGTGGTGTTGTATCTTGAATTGCTCACAGAGCTCAGTTATCATCTTGTTATTGAGATTGGTACCATTGTTCGTAATGATCCTTTCCGGGACGCTGTATCGACAGATCAGGTTATGCTGAATGAACCGTGCTACGACATTCTTGGTTACAGTGGCATAGGAAGCTGCTTCAA
This sequence comes from Vicia faba, assembly GCA_948472305.1. Lineage (NCBI taxonomy): Eukaryota > Viridiplantae > Streptophyta > Magnoliopsida > Fabales > Fabaceae > Vicia > Vicia faba. The sequence continues at coordinate 1,246,764,415 of OX451736.1, forward strand.
CCCACTTTGTAAAGTAATCAATCGCCACCAGAATGAAGCGATGCCCGTTGGATGCCGTAGGTTTAATCTCGCCGATCATATCAATGCCCCACATTGCGAAAGGCCAAGGTGCAGTCAAGACATTCAGAGGAACTAGAGGAACGTGCACCTTATCTGCATAAATCTGACACTTGTGACATGTCCTAGAATGTTGGTAACAGTCGGCTTCCATTGTGGACCAGAAATATCCTGCCCGGAGGATTTTCTTTGCCATAGTATGTCCACTGGAATGCGTTCCGAAGGTACCTTCATGCAGCTCTGCCATGATCTTTTCCACTTCAGTCTTATCCACACAACGCAGTAAAGTTGAATCATGGTTTCGCTTGTAGAGAATGCCATTGCTGAGGAAGAACTTTGCAGCGAACCTTCTCAAAAACTTCTTGTAATTGACGGATGCACCTTCAGGGTATTCTTGAGCTTCCAAGTACCTCTTCACTTCATGATACCAGGGTTTTTCAGTTACTATCTCAGCCTCAAGATCATAACAATATGCAGGTTCGTCCAGTTTCCAGATAATGATCCGGGGAGCCTCATTGTCCCACTTGACTTTGAACATGGAAGACATTGTAGCTAACGCGTCCGCCAACTGATTCTCCTCTCTTGGGAAATGTTCAAAAGTTATCTCTGTGAAATGGGGGATCAATGTCAACACACACTCTTTGTAAGGAATAAGGTTTGGGTGTTTCGTATCCCACTCGCCTTTGATCTGATTGATCACGAGAGCGGAATCTCTGAAGACACTCAGAAACTTGATCCTTAAATCAATCGCAGCTTGAAGACCCATGATGCACGCCTCATACTCCGCCATGTTGTTGGTGCAGTTGAAACATAGTCGGGCAGTGAGTGGAGTATGAGTGCCTTTGGGAGATATGATCACAGCACCTATGCTGTTACCCAAAGCGTTGGAGGCTCCGTCAAAGTGCATAGACCATCGGGATCCTTCCTCAGGTCCTTCATCCGGTCCAGGTACTTCACAATCAGTCACTACCATGATGCTTTCGTCAGGAAACTCAAAGTTCATTGATTGGTAGTCGTCCACTGCTTGGTGTGCCAAATGATCTGCCAACACACTTCCTTTGATAGCTTTCTGAGTCGTGTACTGGATGTCGTATTCTGTCAAGATCATCTGCCATCTTGCTATTCTCCCAGACAGAGCAGGCTTTTCGAATATGTACTTTATTGGATCCATCTTTGATATCAACAGAGTAGTGTGAGTCAGCATATACTGTCTCAGTCGGCGAGCAGCCCATACCAAAGCGCAGCAAGTTTTCTCGAGCAATGAGTATCGGGTCTCACAGTCGGTAAACTTTTTTCTAAGGTAATAAATAGCGTGCTCTTTTCGGCCAGACTCGTCATGCTGCCCTAGCACACACCCCATTGAGCTGTCAAGTACTGTCAGGTATAGTATTAGAGGTCTCCCTTCAACCGGTGGCATAAGAATGGGTGGTTCTTGGAGATACTCTTTGATTCTGTCGAAAGCGGCCTGACATTCATCGTTCCAACGTACTACTTAATCTTTCTTCAACAGCTTGAAGATTGGTTCACAGGTAGCAGTTAGATGCGAGATGAATCGGGCAATATAATTCAGACGTCCTAGAAAGCCTCTGACTTCTTTCTCTGTCCTGGGAACTGGCATCTCTTGTATGGCTTTAACCTTGGCAGGGTCCACTTGAATACCTTTGTCGCTTACGACGAAGCCTAGCAACTTTCCAGATCTTACCCCAAATGTGCACTTATTCAGGTTCAATCTTAGCTTGTACAACTTCAGACGGTCAAACAGCTTCCGTAGATGGTTAAGGTGTTCCTCCTCAGTTTGAGACCTTGCAATCATATCATCAACGTATACTTCTATCTCATGATGGATCGTGTCATGAAATAAAGCAACCATGGCACGTTGATAGGTTGCCCCAGCATTTTTCAGTCCAAAAGGCATGACCTTGTAGCAGAAGGTGCCCCACTGAGTAACAAAGGTAGTCTTCTCCATGTCTTCAGGAGCCATTTTGATCTGATTATAACCTGAAAAACCATCCATGAAGGAGAACACCTTGTGCTGAGCAGTATTGTCAACAAGAACGTCGATGTGAGGCAGAGGGAAATCATCCTTGGGGCTGGCCCTGTTCAAATCCCTGTAATCAACACACATTCTGACCTTACCATCTTTCTTCGGTACCGGCACCACGTTGGCAACCCACTGAGGGTAAGAAGTCACTGCTAGAAACCCGGCATCGAATTGTTTCATAACCTCAGCTTTGATCTTCTCAGACATCTCTGGACGCATACGGCGGACCTTTTGCTTAACCGGAGGGCAGTCTTCCTTGGTAGGCAAGTGATGGACCACAATGTCGGTATCCAACCTAGGCATGTCTTCGTAGGACCAGGAGAAGATTTCCACATAATCCTATAGCATCTGAATCAATCATTGTTTTACGCTGAGCTCTAGGTTGGCACCAATCTTAACTTCCCTTTGGTCTATCTCAGTACCCAGGTTTACCGTTTCCACTGGCTCCTCATGTGGCTGGATGGACCTCTCTTCCTGGAGTAACAGTCTTGCAAGCTCGCCAGGCACTTCGCAATCATCTTCACCTTCTTCTTCGGCTAACTTGATCGGATTTTCGAAGTCATGACTGGCAGTATCAGAGTCGTTACCAGTGAGATCCAGAGTGGATTGAAACCTGTATAGGTGAGTGTGTGTAAATATAGCTGTTTTGCAATATATAAAGAAAGAAAGAAAGAAAGGGAGCACAAGATTTGAAATGCGAAAAACGTCCAATGTTTTTATTCATGATATATGGAAATGACAAGTAATAAGCCCTCACAAATGAAGCCACGGTGCCCCGGGTAAGACACCGGGTCATAAAGTTTCAATTTATTGTTCATTACAAATTTAAAAACAAAGGAATTCATTACTGCGTAACAAAAGTAACAGGTATGTGGTCTTTTGCAGTCTAATTGTTCAGTCCACCATCGGTCGTCGGGTAGATCCAGCTATCAAACTCTGATTCCTCCGCATCGCCTTCAATAGCATTCACTCCCGGGTTGGTGATGAACACGGGAGGTCTTCCGATCCTTGCTTTGCATACAGCCCTCTGAGCCTCTGCAGTGAAACCCAGCCCAAACTTGTCAGTCTTAGGAGTAAAATCAGGGAGCCTGCCCCAGTTAGCACATTCACCTTTCTCAATTACAGCCCGGGCATCCTTTAAGGAGGCCATCTTCAACGGAGAGTCTTCTTCAATTACCGTCTCAGCTGACGCCAATGTTGGAGGTACCTCTTCGAAATGTTGAAAGGGGGTTTCAATAAACTCCCTGTCCATCTCTATATACCGGAACGAGTTCAGATGACTAACCATGTATTCTTCCTCCCCCTGCACAGTAACAATCTTCCCTCTGACTGGGTATTTGAGCTTCTGGTGTAGAGTGGATGTTACAGCCCCAGCCTTGTGAATCCAAGGTCGACCCAGCAAACAGGAATAAGATGGACGGATATCCATCACATAGAACGTTGAATCAAAGACTTGGGAACCAACCCGAATCGGAATGTCCACTTCACCGTGTACCATCCTTTTCGACCCGTCAAAGGCCCGGACCACGATGTTACTAGGCTTCAACTCCAGACCCTCACAATCCAACCTGTCCAAGGCCTTCTTGGGCAAAACATTTAGCGAAGAACCGGTGTCCACCAACACGTGTGCGAGAGTAGTGCCCCTGCATTTAATGGAGACATGCAAGGCATCATTGTGGTTCTTTCCCTTAGCGGTAAGATCAGCATCCGAGAAACCCAAACCATTGTCAGCGGTCAAATTGGCCACACAGTCAGTAAATTGGTCCGCAGATGTCTCTTGTGGCACATGAGCCGTCTTCATAAATGAAATCAGGGCCTTGGCATGGGCCTCTGAGCACAGCAGCAATGATAGCATGGAGATCTTGGAGGGGGTATGCCCCAGCTGTTCAACGACGTTAAAGTCACTCTTCTTGATTATCTTAAGAATTTCCTCCATCTCTTGCTGGGAGGCTTCAACATTGACAGTCTTCGGTGCCTCCATCCGGGCAGGCTCATCATCAATCCCTTTGCCCCGAGTGTCAGATGACTCAGCAGCAGGGGTAGAAACTTGATCAGAAGTGGAAACAGGCGCACTTGCAGGCGTAATTATAAGAGGTCTTCGGATAACTGGTGGAGCAATGTCAGGCGAGAAGAGCCTGCCACTGCGGGTAACTTTAGCGGGGCCGGTGATGTTGCTGATACCGGTACCGGTGTTAAACTCCTGCTTTACTCCAAGTACATACACATCTGCCCCATAATGCCATGGGACAGCCTTGTCAGATTTATAGGGGAGGGGCCCCGGAACAGTAATGATGATGGGTGCAACAGACGTGATTTTGACTGGCTTCCTCGGGGGAGCCTTGGTAGGATTGTTGAAGATTGTGATGACAGATACTTCTTCAGTAGGAACAATAGGAACAGCGGTCTTCCTGAATAAGATTTCTTTGCTATCCATCAGGCTTTGGATGCCTAACTTCAGCAACGGACAACCAGCAGGGGAAACGGCACATAGAAGGCAACCCTTGCTACAACTCGGAAATAGACCGGCTAGCAACAGGTTCCTCTTAACAGTCAATAGAGGGGTAGCAACATCATTCACAGAAACTGCATACAAGTCTTCCTCAATAGCATTTACTCCATGCTGGGGCATAGGAGCAGTCACAACGTTTGGCCTTTCGGGCGCCTCAAACTGTATTTCCTTTGCATCAATAAGGTCCTGAACCTTATTTCTTAGGGCCCAACAATCATCAGTAGAATGCCCCGGGCTATCAGAGTGATAAGCACAGCGGGCATTGGGATTATACTTCGGAGAGGTAGTGTTCACAACCTTCGGAGCTTCTCTGACGGTCACCAAGTTGGTCGATAGCAGTTGCGGCAAGATCTGTGACAAGGTCATATTAAGCCGAGCGTATTCTCTTCTGGGTCTCTCACCCCTTGGTTGGTTAGGTTGCCGAGGAGCGGCAGCAGGCTTTGCAATTACCACCGTGTTGACAGCTTGGCGGCGTTCTGGTTTATTCTGCCTCCTAGGCCCATACACAGCATTGGCTTCCTTTCTTGAAAGGCTTTTTCTCATAACTTGAGGATGCACCTTTCTGTATCTTTCCTGATTTCATACCAGCCTCTATCCTTTCCCCAGTCAGAATGAGGTCTGTGAACCCTGCAGACGAATTGCCAATGAGATGATTGAAGAACGGCCCGGATAGGGTCCCCAAGAACATATCCACTAGTTCACGGTCGGTTAATGGTGGCTGCACCCTGCCAGCCAGGTCCCTCCACTTCTGCGCATACTCTTTAAAACCTTCTCCCGATCCTAGCGACATACCCTGGAGTTGGGTACGTGTAGGAGCGAGGTCGGCATTATACTGATACTGCTTGTAAAAAGCAGTAGCCAATTCCTCCCAGTTACGAACCTTGGTTCCATCCAGCTGATAGAACCATTCGAGATGAGTCCCTGAAAGACTCTCCTGGAAGAAATGGATCCACAAGTTCTTGTCCACAGTGTATGGCTGAATCTTCCGCACATAAGATCTGAGATGTAGCTTAGGGCAGGATGCCCCGTCATACTTTACGAAAGATGGTGCTTTGAACTTGTGTGGGATCACCACACCAGAAGATAGACCCAAGTCTCCAAAATCCAACCCAGGCACCTGTTGAATTTCCATGGCATTCAGACGATCCTCTAACTGCTTGTACTTGTCTTCAGCTGGAGGATACTGCTCTTCATTGAAATCAGTCTCGTTGTCAGAGACCACCGGGCTAGGAACCCTTCCCCCTTGGGGACTGCCTTTCCCTACAGAAGAACCAGCTTGATCAACCTCATTCTGCAGTGTGTTACCAAACCTCCGACCTGTGTTGAACAACACAGTTCTTTTCTTCTTCTTCTTTACCAGCAGAGCCTTCAATTCCTCCTGTCCTTGGGCTAAACTCATGATCAGCTCTTGGAATTGGGCGTTTTGGGCCTGGACGGCCTTGATGGATTGCTCAGTAGATGATTCAGGGTTCATGATGGCGAGCTGAAATAAACAGCGAAGAACATTAAGCAACCTGAAAAGAAGAGTACCTGCTATGCACATGATGCATGATATGTGTTTATGCAATGCGTTCAAGGGTTCGAAAGTTCAAATTTGTTGTAGACAAAAAGAAAACACGTTATCATTAAGAAATAATTGTTTAGTACATCAAGGCCTCATGGCCAAACATTACAAAGTAAATCAATCCCAAAAGACACTGCGCATCCTCTTTGGAGCTATGTAGGTGTTGAGAGTCTTTTCCTCGTGCAGTAGGCGGGTGAGCTCCAAGACCTTCTTCTCACTACCATGTAGACTGGCTTCAAGAGAATTCCGTTCTTCCTTAAGTAGGATCCAGCTCTTCTGCATTTCTTCCCAGGATGTAGGCATGTCAGGATGTTGAATGGTGTAGGACACCTCTCCTTCCAAGACTGGCTCTTTGATCACAGGGAGAACATGAGGATATGGCATCACTAACTTCTGGGAGCGGGCTCGTACCCACTTGAGATAAGGCTCCAACGGGATGGAGTTCCTATGCCCCAGTGTCTTGCTGTCTATCTTGTTGGGCATCCTCCAAGCTCTGATAAATCTCTGGCGCAGTCCTTGGGCATCGTTGTCGAAGTCAAAAACTATGTCAGGAATTAACATGTCATGAGTGCCGTCCCTCCGAGCATAACCAAACTGTCTCCAGGCCAGACAGGGGTTGTAAGTAATACCTCCTCTGATTCCAAGTAAAGGAACATTAGGAAACTCCCCGCAATGATCAATGATAGTGACGTCTTCTCTGGACCGAGAACACCAATGTATATCTGCATGTGTAAGAGTCATCAATCGTTGTGACCATCTCAAACCCCGCTCATTCTTCAGAACTGATTGTGGAAGGCGCAAAATAAACCACCTTCCCAGGAGAGGAGTGCAGCACATAAGAACACCTCTTTTTCTCATGGTTCGAGTGTAACATGAGTGAAGGATGTCCCCAAGCAACGTAGGTATAGGATTCCTGGACATGAAGATCTGGACAGCACTGATATCTATAAGTTGATCTGGATTAGGGAACAACACCAACCCATAGACAAGGAGGGCCACAACTTCTTCAAAGGCTTGTAGGTCAAGGGAATTCCAACATTCTTGGGCCTTCTTAAACAGAAACCTGGCCAAGAACCCTTTGATACCACTTCTGACTTCCCAATGTCCCTTGATGTCAGATGGTTGTAGACGTAATGCTTTAGCAATCTCTTCAAGTTTGGGTTCCTTTTCCGTACCATTGTAGGGTAGTTGACTAAGGATAGGGATCTTCAGAAGCCGGGAGAACTCTTCCAAGGTAGGCACCAGTTGATAATCCAGGAAAGTAAAGCAGTGGTGCAGAGGGTCAAAGAACTAGAAGAGGACCTTTATCATATCTTCCTCAATGTTGGTGTTGACCGAGCTGATGAGTCTTCCATGTCTCTCACTGAAAGAAGAACTCTCGGGAATCCTGGATATAAGTTCCTTAAGCTGAGGAGGGATCCTTACAAGGCTGATCTGAATTGTCTTTCTGCGGATAGTTTCCATGTCCTACAAAACAAGAACAAAGATGAAGATTCGAACCCCGGAAATGGTTAGTCAATGCATATGATGTTGTATGATGTCATGATGCTATGATAAAGCACACCACAAGTATTCACAAAATCAAACATGGTAAAGCACACAAGTCACACAAGACAGCCCTTAGAGTTTAGGCCAGCATGGGGTCTAGGGTACTACCCTCTTGAAGTTGGTGGGCTCAAAACCTGTCCTATCAGAAGAAACCGGGTTCTAAGGGTCCCAATATCATTGGATTGTTTTCATTGTTCATCGTTTCGATTTAGCCACTGAACTGGCGACTGAAATATTCCAAGAAAACCACCCTCAATTGAGTGTAGTATCGAGTATCAACCAACCTCGGACTGCGCCAAAGTCAGTTATCTCACTACCCTAAAGAGGCCAAGATGGTTCAATTAAGGTTCCTAAGGTCGGTTGATGCTTCACGACACCACGTGGAGGCCCCGTACTCTCCTTGGCTGGACACAAGGGTTACCGGTACTCACCAAAGTGCCACATCAACGTAGCAGACTGCTTCAACCATGTCGGTATACCCCGCACAGTTCCCTCACAGTCTTGTTGCTACTTTCTAAGAAGGTATCCCCCAGATCCGGGTTAGGACCTATAGAACTCCCAAGACAGTACCCACAATAATAAAGCAAACAATTCAGACAATTGAAAACACAAGTGATCTTAGTCCCAAGGTACACCTCACTTTAAAATAGTCCCCAGCAGAGTCGCCAGTTCTATGATCGGTGGATTTAGAACTGACTATTTAAAGCTGGTTCGCGAAATGTCACGGAAGCAAGAGTCGCCACCGTCTTTTATTTTCTCCAACAAGGAAAGGACAAAAGCACAGCAAAATTCCTTATGAGATTCCGGTTCGGGAGGTAGATTTATAGAAAGGGAAGGTGTTAGCACCCTTTCTATCCATGGTTATCCATGGGCTCTTAGATACTTGCTCACTATGTTTTCAAAATGTTTGCTTTTCAAAATGTGAGTGGGTTTGAAAAAGTTTCGTTTAAAAAATTTCGGAATAACTCTTGTATCTGTCCTCAAGAGTGTTTGAAAAATTGTTTTGAAAGCTTTTTGAAAGTGTCAGTGTGAAAAGGTTTTTTTTTGTTTTTGAAAAGAGCAAGTATCTATGAGTCATCTACCTACCCTAAGGAATTAGGCTGTGTAAGAATCCTTTAGATAGCACTATCCCACCATTGAGAGGTAGGTAGCACCGTCGTTGGAGGTATTCGGGTCAATTCGAGTGTAGGGACAGTGTGGTCACCGAAGCAACAGTAGGACACCTTAGAAGCTACCCTTATGTCCTTGATCCTTTTTTAATCCGAGGCAACCGTTTCGAGGAAACTATTCCGAGGCAACCGTTTCGAGGCAACTTGTTTTGAGGCAACTGGATCATGGACATAAGGACTTACTAAAACGTCCTATATTTGACGACCACGTTTCGAAGGCAACAGGTGAGGCGTACCCTAGAAGTGGTGTGTGAATTTGTGTGTTGTTTTCATGTTAAGTTTATCTTTGATCATGGTATTGTGAGCTACGCTTGTTTTTAATTAGCCATACATTCTTTCATGCAATTTTTATAATTTAAGAGTGCGGAAATTTAAATGCGGAAAGATAAATCCTACGCTATTACAAGGCGCGGGTCTATACATCGCCAAAATACAAAGACCCGTTTGATAAAAATGCGGAAAGTAAATAAACGCGGTAAACCTAATTACTATTACAATCCTTGAGCAGTTACATAATATTCGAAAAGAAAAAAAGAATAACGTGCGAAAGGATAAAAGTTAGGACGTCCGAGGGTTTTGACCCTTTCGAAATTAAATGAAATTAAAGTCTATTTATTATTTAATTAAAGAAAAGAAATTGTTTTTTTTTATGTTTTTGTATTTATAAAAAAATAAAGAAAATTAAAATTAAATGGAAACCCTAATTCTAAATTATCTTTGATTATTAATGAAAATATTAAAGTTAACCTAATTTACTAGTTAATTAAATTACATGTTTATTTACAAAAATAAATAATTAATAATAATAATAAATAATGAGGAAAATAATTTAATTAAAAATAAATAAAATGTTAAAAACCCTAATTCTATGTATTTTATTTATTAAGAAAAGATTAAAGTTTAAGACCTAAATTAAACTAAGTTAATTATTAATTATTTATTTACAAAAATATTCAAATGGTGAAATTAAAATTAGTTAAATATAAAATATTTTTAGTTTCTGATTTTTTTATTATGAAAATTAATTAATGGTGAATTAATGAAAATAATTAAAAAAAAACAAGTGAAAAGAATTTAGAAAAGGAAAGAAAATTAAATTAAGAAATATGCAAACCAAGGGGTGTCAGGCCCCAAAGGGAGGTAGGATTGCAGCAATTTTGGCCCATGAACATAAAGCCTGTTTGACCTTTCCAGCTTGAGTGTGCGTGGTTGACTGGGGTACACCCTGTAATTCACGTTATGGCCTTCAGATTGTTCATCCAGGCCACCTGGCAAGCCAACGCGCTAGGACGTATGGTGGGACGTTGAGTCATTGCTGCATGGGAACGGATTAAGAAAAATAACAACAATTATATAGGGACCTGGGAATCGAACCCAGGTCCCAGCACTCACCAAGCGTATGTCCAACCACTAAACCATTCAAGCGCTTTTGTAAATATAATAATAAATAAAAATAATGTATGAAAAGTAACCACTACGCTGGAAAACGCGCGCAGATTCAAACCTCCCAACCACACAGAGCCACGTATGCTTCTTCTTCATTTTCCTGCAATTACATAAAACAAGTAGCGGGGGTTTTAAACCCCCACAAACTGCAACCTATAAAAATAGCGATTACGCCCATGGGTTATATAAATTAGGTGCGAGTATCTCAAACAATTTGTCTTGTTGCCACGAGTACGTCCATACAGGTTTGGTGGTCTAATTTTACCATATATGAGAACCCCTAATTTTGATGTTCTGAAACCCTAGGTTTCATCAATGGTGGATTTGGCTACAGACAGTGTTAGTCCAATTAAACGTTACCAAAAGCTTCAGAAGATCATTATTAGTGTAAATCAACAATCAAAATATAACAATGATGCATAGTGTTGTACCCCAAAATTTGCCCTCCCATATTCTTCAAGAAATTGCCAAGTCAGGTCACAAAATTCCCCAAGGGTTATGCAGTTCAACTGTCTCCTATACAGCCAAAACTAGGGTTTGTGTATTGATCAAGAAAATGAAGTTTTCAAAGGCCCAATCAAGTCTCATATGCTTACAAAGATGGTCAAGTATCCTCATATCAAGTTTCAAGGCATTCAGCTCAAAATTGCACAGTCAAAACCCTAGATTGCACTACAGTCAACTGTAGGGACAAAATGGTCATTTGACAGTCAAAAGTTCAAATTTTTGGTCAACATATCATTTTGAAGCCACAAACATCATTTGATCAATGCTTGATCATGATTCTCAAAATTTGGCTCAGAAATCATCAAAGATACAAAAGTTACTATATTTGGACAGCTGAAAAAGTCAACTGAAATTGACCAGGGCATAACTTTCACATGGATTATCAAAAAAATTCCATCCAAAGCTCATTTTGAAGAGAAAGACATTTCCTACAATTCATCTTCATATTCCAAGTCCAATAAATGCTCACACAAAAAGTTATCAATTTCAACATTATAGGTCATTTTCAAAAGTCAACAAAAAGGGACTTTAAGTCAAAGGCCATAACTTGAGATTGGTAAATCAAAATGGCATGGGACCAAAGACATTGGTTAGAGGACTCAAAGACCTTTCCAAAATGTCCAAGAACATGTGAAAAGCTTAAAAATTGAGCAAGTTATGCCTTGTGGAAGTTGGGAAATGTTTGGGAATTTTGAAAAGTCAACAATGGTTCAAATGACCTAAAATTGCTAATGGGCCCATTTTTCTTCCATGATTCATCATTCCAAGCATATGCACGACCACCTGGCCCAAAGGGAAGTATTTTCTCATTTTTTATTTATTTATTTGAATTATTATTTATATTAATTCATTTAAATTATTTAAATACATGAAAAATATCAAACTTGACCTAAAAAATCTTTTCATGCATGTTTTACTCTCAATATCACGTGCACATCCCAATATGGCAAGATTTGGTTTGATTTGGCATGATTGAACAAAATTGCACATGAAAAAGATTCAAAAAGATCTTAAGGAAATCAAATATGCAAAACAATGAATGCCTTGGATTTTATGCAGTTTTGTTGACCTAATAGTTTCCATACATAATGAGAATCACAAACCTAATCCTAGGACACCCTAAGCTGCGCAGAAGAACTAAGCAAAAACTTGGAAAATTGTTGGAAAAAGTCAAAGCTGAAAAGCAGGTTCTAGGTCGATTCAAGCCCTAAGAATTATTCCATTGGCTTCCTTGGCAATCCCTGAACGTATTCCAGTCCCTAACATCAACTCAAACGCAAAGAATTGGTAAAACGGATTCAAACTGTATCAAGGAAAATCCATGATCGTATTTTGATTTCTAGGCATCCTCATTGCATTTTAGTTGTATATTCATGTTTCTTGTGAAGTTTTAAAACTAACCATCATGTTTAATTAAGTTTTTGTGTTGTATACGCGATGATACCATGCTTGAATCCTAGGGTTTACAGGTTTGCCAATTTTGGGTTTTTGAGACGAAGCAAAATTGGAGCTCAAGACTATTGCCATTGCACTTAGCATGTCCAGACGAAGAGATTCCAACCCTCGCGCTCAATTTATGAGCGTCGAGGGTCTATTCGCTATTTTTTGGTAGATGGTCTTAGGCAACGTTTGCCAAACCGTTGCCATATGCTTTTGTTTTCAGAAAAAGAAAAAAACACACGAAGAAGACGGAGTCGTGGCGAGGAATGGTTGGTCCGTTTGAAAAGTGGCGCGCGGATCCACTAATGTTTTTCTTTTCTTTTTTATTAATTATTGTTGTTTATATGTTAAAACGTTTGAAGTGGCTCAGTTGGCAGGTGTTGAGCGTGGTGACTTTCAAGACCTGGGTTCGAATCCCAGGTCTGTACAATCTTCAATATTATTTTTCCCTAACGAATCTCATGCAGCGCCTAAAATCGAGACCACCATGTGCCATCATAATTCCAGTGCACGCGTGGCCATCAGAAACGATCCAAAGGTGTATAATTGATGAACATCCTAAACCATGGTCAATGTGCCATAAAATGCTGGGAAAAGTCAATAAATTTCAAAGGCAAATGGGCCAGATTGCTGAGTCCATACCTCCATGTTGGGACAGAAAACCCCCTGGTTTGCTTTCTTTATTTTTCTTATTTCATTTTTAATTGTTATTTTTTATTTGTTTAAATTGATTATTATTTTTACAAAATACAAAAAATACATAAAAACTCAGAAAGGATAAAAAATATAATATTTATTTTATGTTATTTATTATTATTTTCATAAATAAATTGCATGTAAATATTTAGTATTAAATAGGTTTTAATTTTAATTCTTTTTATCACTAAAAATCCAAAAATATAGAATTAGGTTTAATAACTTTTTATTCCTTTTTAATTTATTTTTTTTATCCTAATATTATTTATTTATTTATTTTCATGATTAAATTGTACATAAAAATGATTAGGTTTAACTTAGGTTATATTCTAATATTTTCTTAATAAACTTAAAAAACTTTAGAATTAGGGTTAGTCAATTTTAATTAATTTCTCCTTTTAAATCTTAAAAAACATAAAATACCAAAAACATTTAATTTTAATTTTAATTCTTCATTAACTTTAATTTTTACAAAAGGGTCCAACGCCCATGTTCGTAACTTATTTAATGTCGCGTATTTATTTTATATCGTTTAAATAATTATGTACATGTCCCAAAGCCTTGTAACAATTTTATTTCTCGCACTTTTATTTTATTGCTTTATTTATTTTCCGTCAAATCGGGTCCGGTTTAATTTTGGCGATGTGGACCCGCGCCATTTGTAATAGTTGTAGATTTATTTTCCCGCAACTTTTAACTGTTAAATAAGCATGCAAGAATGAATGGCCCTAATTAAAATCAAGCGTAGATCACAATGACATGACAAAAGACAAATATCAATGAAAACGACACACGAATCGCACACACCACCCCTAGGGTACGCCTCACTGTTGCCTTTCGAAAGGTGATCGTCGAGTCGAGGATGTCTTAGTAAGTCCTCATGATCCGGGAACCTGGCATGAGGGTAGCTTCTAAGGTATCTTCCCATTGCTCCGGTGATCACCATGTCCTTAAAACTCGAATTGACCCGAACACCTCCAACGGTGGTGCTACCTACCTCTCAATGGTGGGATAGCACTACTTTAAAGGACATCTACACAGACGAATTCCTTAGGGTAGGTAGGTTCTCAAGGATACTTGCTCTAAATTCAAAACAAACTGAAAACTTTTCACACCAACACATTTTCAAAAGCTTTCAAAGCAAATTTTTCAAACACTCTGACGTACGAGTCGAACTGAAATTTTTCAAAGAAACTTTTTAAACCCACATTGAAAAGCAAACAAACATTTTGAAAACACACTGAGCAAGTATCTAAGAGCCCATGGATAACCATGGATAGAAAGGGTGCTAACACCTTCCCTTTCTATAATCTACCTCCCGAACCGAGAGCAATCTCTATAAGGAATTTTTCTGTGCTTTTGTCCTTTCCATTTGGAGAAAATAAAAGATGGTGGCGACTCTTGCTTCCGCGACATTTCGCGAACCAGCGTTAAACAGTCAGTTCCAGATCCACCGATCACAGAACTGGCGACTCTGCTGGGGATTAAACTTAAAGTGGGGTGTACCTTAGGGTAGTTCATAACTGTGTTTTCAATTGTATTGACTTGCTTGCTTTATTATTGTGGGACTGTCTTGGGAGTTCTATAGATCCTAACCCGGATCTGGGGGATACCTTTCTTAGAAAGTAGCAACAAGGCTGTGAGGGAACTGTGCGGGGTATACCGACATGGTTGAAACAGTCTGCTACGTTGATGTGGCACTTTGGTGTGTACCGGTAACCCTTGAGTTCAGTCAAGGAGAGTATGGGGCCTCCGCGTGGTGTCGTGAAGCATCAACAGACCTTAGGAACCTTAATTGAACTATCTTGGCCTCTTTAGGGTAGTGAGATAACTGACTTTGGTGCAGTCCGAGGTTGGTTGATACTCGATACTACACTCAATTGAGGGTTGCTTTCCTGGAATATTTCGGTCGCCAGTTCAGTGGCTAAATCGAAACGATGAACAATGAAAGCAATCCAGTGATATTGGGACCCTTAGAACCCGGTTACTTCTAATAGGACAGGTTGATCCCACCAACTTCAAGAGGGTAATACCCAGACCTCATGCTGGCCTTAAACTCTAAGGACTTCTCTTGTGTGACTTGTGTGCCTTCCAACTTGACTACTTGCATGCTTGTTATCTAACCCTTGAGTTCTTGCAGGTTTTGTTTATAGTCCTTAATTAGGACTCATAACAAAGTTTACCAAATGTCTTGCAGGTTTTGTTCATAGTCCTTAATTGGGACTTATAACACGGTGTACTAACCACTTGCAGGTTCTGTTTATAGTCCTTAATTGGGACTCATGACAGGTTTTACTCAGGTTCCTGCAGGTTTTGTTCATAGTCCTTAATTGGGACTTATAACAGGGTGTACTAACTACTTGCAGGTTCTGTTTATAGTCCTCAATAGGGACTCATAACAAGGTTTACCAAATTTCTTGCAGGTGTTGTTTATAGTCCTCAATAGGGACTCATAACAAGGTTTACCAAATTTCTTGCAGGTCTTGTTTATAGTCCTTAACTAGAACTCATGACAGGGTTTACTAGATCTCTTGCAGGTGTTGTTTATAGTCCTTAACTGGGACTCATAACAGGGTTTACTAGATCTCTTGCAGGTTTTGTTTATAGTCCTTAATTGGGACTCATAACAAAGTATACTGAATTTCTTGCAGGGTCTGTTTGTAGTCCTTAATAAGGGACTCATAACAGGGTTTACCTACATCACCCCATGCATAGCATGACATCATACCATTGCATACATCCTAACCCATTTCAAGGATCTCAAGGGCTTGTGATGCAGGTCATGATGAACCAACTGTCTAGCAAGGGGCAAAGAGGATTTATTTTCCTCTAGCCAAGGTTGTCAGGGGCTATGACCCACTGGATATGGTGAGCCTTTGACCCTTGAAGAAGGGCTCTCTACAACAGGAAGTTCCTTCAATCAAGTTGCCAGTTTCCAACTCTAGCAAGTTTCTCTGTTTACCCCGCGAGGTCCTTGAAAACATTACATGCATGTCATACATCTCATTGCATTGCAGGTATCCCTTTGACAGGTTGCTTACCCTTCCCCGCTGTTTATTTCAGCCGATCGTCATGAATCCTGAATCATCAGCTGAGCAGTCCATCAAGGCCCTCCAGGCTCAGAACGCCCAGTTCCAAGGGTTGATCATGAACTTGACCCAGGGGCAACAAGATCTGAAGGCTCTGCTTTTGAAGAAAGAAAAGAAGAAGAAGAGGACTATTTTGTTCAGCCCTAGACGCAGATCTGGGAATACACCACAAATTTAAACTGAGAGGACAACTCCATCTGTGGGAAAAAGCAGTCATCAAGAGGAAAGGGTGCCCAGTCCAGAGGTCTCTGACAATGAAACAGATTTCGACGACGAACAGTACCCTCCGGCTGAGGACAAGTACAAACAGTTGGAGGATAGGCTGAATGCTATGGAGATCCAACGGGTACCTGGGCTGGATCTTGGAGATCTGGGTTTATCAACTGGTGTGATTATTCCTCGGAAGTTCAAAGCACCATCCTTTACCAAGTATGACGGGGCGTCTTGTCCCAAGTTACATCTCAGGTCCTATGTTCGGAAGATTCAGCCATATACGGTGGACAAGAATTTATGGATCCACTTCTTCCAGGAGAGTCTTTCAGGGACTCATCTCGAATGGTTCTATCAGCTAGATGGGACCAAAGTTCGTAACTGGGAGGAGTTGGCTACTGCTTTCTATAAGCAGTATCAATATAATGCCGACCTTGCCCCTATGCGTACCCAACTCCAGGGTATGTCGTTGGGATCAAGTGAAGGTTTTAAAGAATATGCGCAGAAATGGAGGGATCTTGCTGGAAGGGTACAACCACCTCTGACTGATCGGGAACTTGTGGACATGTTCTTGGGGACCTTGTCTGGTCCATTTTATAACCACCTGATTGGGAATTCGTCTGCTAGATTCACAGATCTTATCTTGACTGGAGAACGAATAGAAGCTGGCATCCGGTCTGGGAAAATTCAAGAGGCTGTACCTTCTGATAAAAAACCTCATCATGGAAAGAAGGAATCCAATGCTGTGCACGGTAAAAAGAGCCGTCATGAGGTAGGGGCAATCCAGATCTCCAATCCTGGACCTGCTCAACAAGGACAGGGGCAGCAGCGCAAGGAGAAACGACAGTATACAAAACTCAACATGTCGCTGGATCAAGCACTGCAACAAATGTTGAAGGCAGGGTTGATCACCTTAAGGGCTCCTCTTCGGAATCCGAACACTTCTGCCCCCAACTATCATCCCAACGATAGGTGCGCATATCATTCAGATAGCCCGGGGCATACTACAGACAACTGCTGGCCTCTCAAGAACAAGATCCAAGATATGATTGACGCCGGAGAGGTTCAGTTTGAAGTGCCAGAGACTCCGAACATAATCACTGCTCCGTTGCCCAATCATTGAAGCCTTTTGTTTATTTGAATTTTTGAGTTGTACTTTTCTTTGCTTATACAAACAATTAATGTCATAGCAAACTATTTTATTCTATCAATGCATCGCATACGTCTGTTTTGGAAATTAATACAATTGTTTTCATTATGTTCAAATATCTTTTCATATTTTTTCTGATGTCAACTCTGGATCTAAAATTCTAAGCCTCTTGAGGGAGGATGACGAAAACGATACCATGATCTACAGTATGCTTTTGAACAGACCCCGCTGATGAGGTACAGGCATTGTTTCAAATCCTAAACACTGGAGTTATAAGGATGATAATCCCTCGTCAACCCCTCTGAGCCAAAGAAGTAGGAGTTTTTCTTTTCGAAATTTAAAACCCTTTATCATAACCTTGGGCAGGGTAGTTCTCTCAGTTGATCCAAGTGCATGACGAATGGCACCGAAGAGATCTTTACGAAACGAACAAAGACAGTAATGGTTCAGAACAATCAAAAAGACAGGCAGTCATCATCAAAATTCATAAATGAAGAGCCCAAAAAGTCTAAACCTACAAAGGGGACTTATGAAACTGGGGCATCCCGCTGACTGTAATTCCAAAAAAGGAAACAGTTCAGGCAAAAAAAGAAAGGGATAACAAAATCAAGAAAGAGGTCTCACAAACCCTCAACCAAAACAAAAAATGACTGCCTATTCAGAATAAATCATCAATGTCCGAACCATCATTGGTATATCAAAGCAAAGACTCAAACAAGGTCTAACGTATGATCAACTGAGTTTAGGTTTGGAGAACATCACGAAGAATGGGTGGGTACAAAAAAATTTGAGCCTTTATCCTTTGTTTCTTAAAACCGTGAACCAGGCCATGTTATAACCCTTAAAAGTCCTAGCTAAAGCATGGGTTAGTTCGAAAGCATACTGCGACGAAAGGTATCCTGACTCCTTAAGGCTTACGGTAAATACGGAGTTGACATCACGTTTTACAAACATTCATTTGTTTTATGAAAGAAAAAATGCATTTTCAAAATCTTCAAGACAGACATAAGCTTTGCATTTTTAACATAACTTTGTTTGCATATGACTTTTTGTTTGAACAGCATAGAAATTCGCATGACGACAGTCTAATGAACAAGAGTATCTCCAATCCAAGGGCACGGCATGAGTATTGTCCATCATCTGGGGCAATCCAATCAAGATTCGGAGAATCTCTCAAAGGCCAAATAGCCTGGGGCAAATCTCCGCCTAAGTCACTTGGGGCATTCCAACAACAAAGCTTTCCCGATCAGACACCTTCTGGTAATATGGCAACGCAAGCAGCCAGGGGCACCTCCCTGCATTCTAAGAGCGCGGACATAGTCGAAAATACTACGCAAAATCAAAGACCCGCTAGGTTGACATACCTAGGCAAAAATAAGGGCTCCCCGGCGAACCAAAAGGGTTCGGGCAAAATGAAGGGATGACATGAAAAATCTGTACACCCGGCAAGTCGAAAACCTGAAAAGGCGGCTTGAGCAAAAATGGGTATCCCGGTGGACTGAAAACCCGAAAGGGCGGTCCAGGCAAAAGTTAAGGGATTAAAGCGTACGACTATGTCCTGCCATCTGTCTACCAGAAGAAGGTTTGACCCTCAACAACTATCAGCACCCCGCAAGTGCCTCCCTCATAGAAACAGGGGCAATAAAGAGCGGTCTAAGCAATCTGATTGTTCTATCCTCCAAGGTATCAGGGTAGGTTCCGTGGAAGAACATAACCAATACAGTTCAAAACTTCCCCAGAGGATCCAATCCGGTTTCCTCAGGAAGGTTGGAATCCACATATCCTCAAGCAGTAAGCTTATCCCCAGTATATTCTGGAAGCTTATCCCCTCGCAGAGCACGAACGCGTCGTCCGGCTTTATTCAAAGAGTTATTTCCTTAACAGGATATAACTGGGTTATCCTCAGCCAAAAGCCAAGGAAAGGTCGTCGTCAACATAGTCTTCCTATCCCTAGCGAAGTCTATTCACACTTTCAACAACAAGACATCCTCAGCAAGTTACTATCAACACTCAGCAAAGCATCTCTCTCCCCACAGAGTATCAATCCCCAGCATGGTCGCTAGAGTATCTTTTCTCCCCGCAGAATCTTCCATTTGCCAAGTTTATTCCGCAACGGAGTCATCTTCTCCTACCGGTATTCTTGCAACTATCATCCCCAACGGAAGGGAAATCCATTCTTCAACATCAGCCCAGGATATGACTTCCTGGCACCCGTCAAAGAGTTTACTTTCTTAGACGAAAAACATATTCATAAAATATCACATATATCATTATAGCATGCATAGACGCATCATATCATACAAATCTCATTTATGTTGAGAACATCATTGCTTGATCCATATCATGCATTGCATATGACTGACCTTTACCTTTCAGGAAAGACGCAGTTAAAATGCTCAAACAAATTTCAAAGCTTTCTCTAGTCCAGCTAAATCGACTCCCAACAGATTTTTCTGATAAAGACTCAGCAGAAGTTATGGTCCCCTCTCCGACAGGTGCGTGAGGTGGTAATTCCTTCTTCAAGATGTTTCCCTCTCCGACGATGAGTGTGAGGTGATAGTCTTCTATGGTCCCCTCTCCGGCAAGTGCGTGAGGTGGTAATTCCTTCTTCAGATGTTTCCCTCTCCGACGATGAGTGTGAGGTGATAGTCTTATGGTCCCCTCTCCGACAAGTGCGTGAGGTGGTAATTCCTTTTTCAGATGTTTCCCTCTCCGACGATGAGTGTGAGGTGATAGTCTCCTATGGTCCCCTCTCCGGCAAGCGAGTGAGGTGGTAATTCCTTCTTCAGATGTTTCCCTCTCCGACGATGAGTGTGAGGTGATAGTCTTATGGTCCCCTCTCCGACAAGTGCGTGAGGTGGTAATTCCTTTTTCAGATGTTTCCCTCTCCGACGATGAGTGTGAGGTGATAGTCTCCTATGGTCCCCTCTCCGGCAAGCGAGTGAGGTGGTAATTCCTTCTTCAGATGTTTCCCTCTCCGACGATGAGTGTGAGGTGATAGTCTTATGGTCCCTTCTCCGACAAGTGCGTGAGGTGGTAATTCCTTTTTCAGATGTTTCCCTCTCCGACGATGAGTGTGAGGTGATAGTCTCCTATGGTCCCCTCTCCGGCAAGTGCGTGAGGTGGTAATTCCTTCTTCAGATGTTTCCCTCTCCGACGATGAGTGTGAGGTGATAGTCTTATGTTTCCCTCTCCGACGGTGTGTGAGGTGACAATTCCTTTTCCTATGATTCCCTCTCCGACGGCGAGTGAGGTGATTTCCCTTCAGATTATAATGGTCTATTGGTTCTCTTCCTGATACTGCAAAGATGGTAATTCCCACCAAGATTTTTCTCAACGAGCGTTGTTGAAGTTAAAATCACCCAAGGTTCTCTTACCATTCATGCTGAGGCAGTAACCATACCTGGTTCATTCATCAGCGTTTGAAGCTCCAGACTCAGCTCCCGTAACCAGTCAGGACATATCTATGCCAAGCATCTAAAATCAGCTCCTGCAACGTGTCAGGTACTCATTTTTCTTTTGCAGGTATACAGGCTCTCGTCAAGGAATCTCCTACGCGATCAACATCCAGATGGCATCTATAAGCCCATCATCCTATCCAGCAATCTCTAAATGGCATCCATAAGCCCATTCCCCCATCACACTGCTACCATGTGAGCGCAAATTTCTGGGCACTCTAGTGTCCAATCATCTTCTACCCTCGGATTACGAAAGGCACGTCAGCCAATCTGCATCCTCAGATCTAAGAAGATTGAACAGGGGCAACTGTTGTACCCCAAAATTTGCCCTCCCATATTCTTCAAGAAATTGCCAAGTCAGGTCACAAAATTCCCCAAGGGTTATGCAGTTCAACTGTCTCCTATACAGCCAAAACTAGGGTTTGTGTATTGATCAAGAAAATGAAGTTTTCAAAGGCCCAATCAAGTCTCATATGCTTACAAAGATGGTCAAGTATCCTCATATCAAGTTTCAAGGCATTCAGCTCAAAATTGCACAGTCAAAACCCTAGATTGCACTACAGTCAACTGTAGGGGCAAAATGGTCATTTGACAGTCAAAAGTTCAAATTTTTGGTCAACATATCATTTTGAAGCCACAAACATCATTTGATCAATTCTTGATCATGATTCTCAAAATTTGGCTCAGAAATCATCAAAGATACAAAAGTTACTATATTTGGACAGTTGAAAAAGTCAACTGAAATTGACCAGGGCATAACTTTCACATGGATTATCAGAAAAATTCCATCCAAAGCTCATTTTGAAGAGAAAGACATTTCCTACAATTCATCTTCATATTCCAAGTCCAAGAAATGCTCACACAAAAAGTTATCAATTTCAACATTATAGGTCATTTTCAAAAGTCAACAAAAAGGGACTTTAAGTCAAAGGCCATAACTTGAGATTGGTAAATCAAAATGGAATGGGACCAAATACATTGGTTAGAGGACTCAAAGACCTTACCAAAATGTCCAAGAACATGTGAAAAGCTTAAAAATTGAGCAAGTTATGCCTTGTGGAAGTTGGGAAATTTTGGGAATTTTGAAAAGTCAACAATGGTTCAAATGACCTAAAATTGCTAATGGGCCCATTTTTCTTCCATGATTCATCATTCCAAGCATATGCACGACCACCTGGCCCAAAGGGAAGTATTTTCTCATTTTTTATTTATTTATTTGAATTATTATTTATATTAATTCATTTAAATTATTTAAATACATGAAAAATATCAAACTTGACCTAAAAAATCTTTTCATGCATGTTTTACTCTCAATATCACGTGCACATCCCAATATGGCAAGATTTGGTTTGATTTGGCATGATTGAACAAAATTGCACATGAAAAAGATTCAAAAAGATCTTAAGGAAATCAAATATGCAAAACAATGAATGCCTTGGATTTTATGCAGTTTTGTTGACCTAATAGTTTCCATACATAATGAGAATCACAAACCTAATCCTAGGACACCCTAAGCTGCGCATAAGAACTAAGCAAAAACTTGGAAAATTGTTGGGAAAAGTCAAAGTTGAAAAGCAGGTTCTAGGTCGATTCAAGCCCTAAGAATTATTCCATTGGCTTCCTTGGCAATCCCTGAACGTATTCCAGTCCCTAACATCAACTCAAACGCAAAGAATTGGTAAAACGGATTCAAACTGTATCAAGGAAAATCCATGATCGTATTTTGATTTCTAGGCATCCTCATTGCATTTTAGTTGTATATTCATGTTTCTTGTGAAGTTTTAAAACTAACCATCATGTTTAATTAAGTTTTTGTGCTGTATACGCGATGATACCATGCTTGAATCCTAGGGTTTACAGGTTTGCCAATTTGGGGTTTTTGAGACGAAGCAAAATTGGAGCTCAAGACTATTGCCATTGCACTTAGCATGTCCAGACGAAGAGATTCCAACCCTCGCGCTCAATTTATGAGCGTCGAGGGTCTATTCGCTATTTTTTGGTAGATGGTCTTAGGCAACGTTTGCCAAACCGTTGCCATATGCTTTTGTTTTCAGAAAAAGAAAAAAACACACGAAGAAGACGGAGTCGTGGCGAGGAATGGTTGGTCCGTTTGAAAAGTGGCGCGCGGATCCACTAATGTTTTTCTTTTCTTTTTTATTAATTATTGTTGTTTATATGTTAAAACGTTTGAAGTGGCTCAGTTGGCAGGTGTTGAGCGTGGTGACTTTCAAGACCTGGGTTCGAATCCCAGGTCTGTACAATCTTCAATATTATTTTTCCCTAACGAATCTCATGCAGCGCCTAAAATCGAGACCACCATGTGCCATCATAATTCCAGTGCACGCGTGGCCATCAGAAACGATCCAAAGGTGTATAATTGATGAACATCCTAAACCATGGTCAATGTGCCATAAAATGCTGGGAAAAGTCAATAAATTTCAAAGGCAAATGGGCCAGATTGCTGAGTCCATACCTCCATGTTGGGACAGAAAACCCCCTGGTTTGCTTTCTTTATTTTTCTTATTTCATTTTTAATTGTTATTTTTTATTTGTTTAAATTGATTATTATTTTTACAAAATACAAAAAATACATAAAAACTCAGAAAGGATAAAAAATATAATATTTATTTTATGTTATTTATTATTATTTTCATAAATAAATTGCATGTAAATATTTAGTATTAAATAGGTTTTAATTTTAATTCTTTTTATCACTAAAAATCCAAAAATATAGAATTAGGTTTAATAACTTTTTATTCCTTTTTAATTTATTTTTTTTATCCTAATATTATTTATTTATTTATTTTCATGATTAAATTGTACATAAAAATGATTAGGTTTAACTTAGGTTATATTCTAATATTTTCTTAATAAACTTAAAAAACATTAGAATTAGGGTTAGTCAATTTTAATTAATTTCTCCTTTTAAATCTTAAAAAACATAAAATACCAAAAACATTTAATTTTAATTTTAATTCTTCATTAACTTTAATTTTTACAAAAGGGTCCAACGCCCATGTTCGTAACTTATTTAATGTCGCGTATTTATTTTATATCGTTTAAATAATTATGTACATGTCCCAAAGCCTTGTAACAATTTTATTTCTCGCACTTTTATTTTATTGCTTTATTTATTTTCCGTCAAATCGGGTCCGGTTTAATTTTGGCGATGTGGACCCGCGCCATTTGTA
This sequence comes from Vicia faba, assembly GCA_948472305.1. Lineage (NCBI taxonomy): Eukaryota > Viridiplantae > Streptophyta > Magnoliopsida > Fabales > Fabaceae > Vicia > Vicia faba. The sequence goes on from OX451736.1 coordinate 1,246,788,490, forward strand.
ATAGTTGTAGATTTATTTTCCCGCAACTTTTAACTGTTAAATAAGCATGCAAGAATGAATGGCCCTAATTAAAATCAAGCGTAGATCACAATGACATGACAAAAGACAAATATCAATGAAAACGACACACGAATCGCACACACCACCCCTAGGGTACGCCTCACTGTTGCCTTTCGAAAGGTGATCGTCGAGTCGAGGATGTCTTAGTAAGTCCTCATGATCCGAGAACCTGGCATGAGGGTAGCTTCTAAGGTATCTTCCCATTGCTCCGGTGATCACCATGTCCTTAAAACTCGAATTGACCCGAACACCTCCAACGGTGGTGCTACCTACCTCTCAATGGTGGGATAGCACTACTTTAAAGGACATCTACACAGACGAATTCCTTAGGGTAGGTAGGTTCTCAAGGATACTTGCTCTAAATTCAAAACAAACTGAAAACTTTTCACACCAACACATTTTCAAAAGCTTTCAAAGCAAATTTTTCAAACACTCTGACGTACGAGTCGAACTGAAATTTTTCAAAGAAACTTTTTAAACCCACATTGAAAAGCAAACAAACATTTTGAAAACACACTGAGCAAGTATCTAAGAGCCCATGGATAACCATGGATAGAAAGGGTGCTAACACCTTCCCTTTCTATAATCTACCTCCCGAACCGAGAGCAATCTCTATAAGGAATTTTTCTGTGCTTTTGTCCTTTCCATTTGGAGAAAATAAAAGATGGTGGCGACTCTTGCTTCCGTGACATTTCGCGAACCAGCGTTAAACAGTCAGTTCCAGATCCACCGATCACAGAACTGGCGACTCTGCTGGGGATTAAACTTAAAGTGGGGTGTACCTTAGGGTAGTTCATAACTGTGTTTTCAATTGTATTGACTTGCTTGCTTTATTATTGTGGGACTGTCTTGGGAGTTCTATAGATCCTAACCCGGATCTGGGGGATACCTTTCTTAGAAAGTAGCAACAAGGCTGTGAGGGAACTGTGCGGGGTATACCGACATGGTTGAAACAGTCTGCTACGTTGATGTGGCACTTTGGTGTGTACCGGTAACCCTTGAGTTCAGTCAAGGAGAGTATGGGGCCTCCGCGTGGTGTCGTGAAGCATCAACAGACCTTAGGAACCTTAATTGAACTATCTTGGCCTCTTTAGGGTAGTGAGATAACTGACTTTGGTGCAGTCCGAGGTTGGTTGATACTCGATACTACACTCAATTGAGGGTTGCTTTCCTGGAATATTTCGGTCGCCAGTTCAGTGGCTAAATCGAAACGATGAACAATGAAAGCAATCCAGTGATATTGGGACCCTTAGAACCCGGTTACTTCTAATAGGACAGGTTGAGCCCACCAACTTCAAGAGGGTAATACCCAGACCTCATGCTGGAGATTGATCTTGGCAAATCTTGAAGAATATGGGAGGGCAAATTTTGGGGTACAACACAACCTTTTGTGCCTTTTACCATTTAGGGATTAAACTTGTGTATAATACCCTAATGACCAAGACAATGCATTGGCTCAATGAATTTGCATTAAATTATGGAGTACAAACTGGTTTAGAGGCCTGTAATTGTGAACCAAGCTAGCTAGGTCAGATTTGGCAAGTGGTATGAACATGTATTGGCCATGGTTGCAAAGTGAGTTTTTGCCAACTTCAAGCATTCGATTCTCCCTATACACAAAGGTGTTTGAGGAGTTCTTGGACAATTTGGAAAGCTTGCAACATGTACTATAATCCATATTTGAAATTCAACTTAAGACTCCAATTGTAACTATGTGAAAAATGGTAAAGAAGATGGGTCAAAATCCTGCTTAAACTAGGGCAAAATTCCTCTAAGTTAAAAGTTTTAGGTACCCTTGTTCCAAAAATCATAACTTGAGATACAAGCTTCTTTTGAGAAAACTTTGTGAATCAAAGTTGTAGACTTTGTGATGGACTACAACTTTCATGTTGTAAGTTTTGTTTGAATCCATTTTCATCTTGGTGAAAAAATGGGACAAAGTTAGGAAAAAATAAGAAAATTTTATAACTTAGAAAATTTCTAAGTTATGAAATTTTTCCATTTTAAACCCTAATTTGCATTTTTGGGTTTCTTGATGAACAAGTTTCATAATTTGACATGTCTTGATCAAAAATGACCCTTGGCACTTGATTTTGACCAAAAAGTCAAAGTTTGACTTTTCAGTATACAGTTAAATTTTGATTAGTTGACTGAAAAATTCATCTGTCAATCCTATGCATTTGAGATCTTTTGAACTTGTTGAATGGGTCAAGACAATGTCATTGAGTCCTTGATTCCATGGTTGAGCTTGATTTTGCATTGGCTAGGTCAAACAGTCAAAAATTGCCTTTGTACAGTCAAAACCCTAAAAATGACCATTTTGCCCTTTTGGTGATCTGATCAAATTTCTTATGGGATTGTGATCCAAACTTGATCAAATGGTTCATATGAGTTCATGATGTTGATGTGGGTCAAATTTCATGAGGTTTGACTGTCAATTGGCCGCAGTTGACTTTTTCCCCAATGCAACTGATTTCTAGGTCAACTGTCCAATTGACTGGGCAAAAATTTGAATCAAGGCTTGAAACTTGGTATGGACAAACTTGTGAGTACAATATGAAGTATGAAAGTCACTTTGGGCATTGTAGGTCAAAACATCACTGTGCAAACTCAAACCCTAATTTAGGTCAACAGTACAAGGAGGTGTCTTGAGCAGAGCAAACCCTAGCTTGATCTTGAATTCCAAGAGAAATGTTGATGAAATGAGAGGGAAAATTTTGGGATACAACAGTTGCCTCTGTTCAATCTTCTTGAACCTGAAGAGTTAGATTGGCAAGTTTTCCTTTCGCGACTCGAAGGTAAAAGAGGATTGGACACTAGAGTGCCCGTAAATTTGCACTCGTCAAAATATAGCTGAGGAAATGGGCTTAAAGATGCCATTTAGAGATGTAGAGTCTTGCTGGAGATGGACTTAAAGATGCCATCCAAGAATGTTTGTTGAATTGCAATGTGGTAGGTCAGAAGAATGATCGTCAAAATGGTATCCGTGTCTGGAATGCATTTGAATTGTATCTGAAGACCGAGTCTGTATGAGCAAAAGAATGGCGTCCGTGTCTGGAGCGTATCTGAGCTGTAACCGTATTTGAACTTTGAATGAATATCAGAATGACTACTGTGTCTGGAGTGTATTTGTATTGTATCTGAAGTTTGAGATTTGTATGAGTAGCAGAATGACTTTCGTGTTTGGAGTGTATCTGAAACTGTAATTGGAGTTGAGATCTATATGAGTAGCAGAATGACTTCCGTGTTTGGAGTGTATCTGGAACTATAACTGGGGTTGAGATCTGTATGAGTAGCAGAATGACTTCTGTGGCGACTGCACTGGGGAGAATCAAACTGCTGGTATAAAGGCCAGAATGGCATCCGTGTTTAGGGCGTATCTGAACTTGAAGTTGATAGTTGAAATCTGAATGAGAGATAGAATGGCCACCGTGTCTGGAGCGTATCTAGTCTGTATCGGATTGCTGAAGTCTGAATGAGTAGTAGAATGACCGTCGTGTCTGGGGTGTATTTGTATTGTATTTGGCTTGAAATTTTGAATGAGTAATTGAATGACCGCCGTCTCTGGGGTGTATCCATACTGTATCTGAATAATTGTTAACGATAGCCTTTTAATCTTATCCTGAAAAGGGTAAAATGTTAGCTAAAACACAAAGTTATGTTGCATGATATGTATGATGCAATGGATTGTGTTTCATCAATGTTTATGATATATGGATGTAATGGTTATGCATGTAAGATGAGTAGCTGTCTTGCTGAGGAAAATAATACCTTGATGGCTGGAGATAATGGAATCTTTGACTGCTGTCGGGGAAAGTAAATCCTTGACCGATGCTGGGGATTCCAAAAATCTTTGATTATTGAAGATGAGAAATCCTTGCTGACTGCTTGGGGATTGAAGATCTCTGATTGTTTGAGAAGGAGAAATCCTTGGACCACTACTGGAGATTGAAAATCCTCGGCGATTTGTGGGGATTAACAAGGCCTTTGACAACTTCTGCAGGGAATGAGAATCCTTTATGACTTTCCTGGGAAATAGGGAAAACTCTAAAAATCTCTACTGGGGAGTTAAAACCTAGGAGGCTTCTGCTTGGAGAAATGAGACCGAGAATCTTCGATCTGTTGGGAGATAACTCTGTGGGGAGAATGTCTACTCGAATGGTGGGATCAGGAGTTTTGGGTTGTATGCCAAACTACTGGGGAAATTGGGGGAAGTTGAACAATTCCCACCGGGGGTTGATAGTTGGAAACTTGACTTCGCTGGGGAAGAAGGTTCAGAATATACTGGCTCCGTCGGGGATCTTGAAGTTTAACTCCGGTGGGGAATAATACTCCAAATTTTAGCTTTGTTGAGGATCTGAATGATGTATCGTAGGGGATTTCTTCTGAAATGGCACAAAGATATCTTCCTACACTTTCAACTTATCAGTAATTATCCTTTCTCAATTTCGTTTTATTTGTAAGCAATGATTATGTTCAAATGCATATGCCTATTTAACAAAACATTGGACGTTTTCAAATAAAACATAAGTGTAAAAAGAAAAGAAAAGCAAACAAATTTCTGCACTTTGAAGTATCTTTGTATTAACTTTTGTAAGTATCTTTGTACAAAGGAGACAGACATCCTAGTAGGAGGATGTTGTCGTAAAAAATTTGAGAAAATTTTTATACAAAAGAAAGATGGCTATGTGTAATAATTCCATGGGGTTCCCATTCTGCTATAGCCTTCATAACTCTGAATATCTTGTCCATTCGTTGCTTCGTCCGCCGATGACTGGATTGATCAGAAGCTTGGAGTTTGTTGGTGAAGAGATTGTTCTTAAAGTGATCCGACGAGACATAGTCATAATCTTTAATTCCCTAACTTTTGCCTGGACCGCCCTTTCGGGTTTTCGATCCACTGGGAAACCCTTTTTTTGCCCAAGTCGCCCTTTCGGGTTTTCAACTTGCCGGGTGTACAGATTTTTTTTGTTTTATCCCTAATTTTTGCCTGAACCGCCCTTTCGGGTTTTCGATTCACCGGGATGCCCATTTTTGCCCAAGTCGCCCTTTCGGGTTTTCAACTTGTCGGGTCATTTTATGCGTAGTATCTTTTGACTATGTCTGTGTTTGCAGAGTGCGGCAAGTCGTCACCGTCCATAGTGGTCAGAATCATTGCCCCACCAGAAAAGATTCTCTTGATCACAAATGGTCCTTCGTAAGTAGGAGTCCACTTGCCCCTGGGATCACTTTGCGGCAAGATGATCCGCTTGATTACAATATCTCCGACTTGATATACCTGACGTCTGACCTTTTTGTTGAAAGCCTTGATCATCCGTTTCTGATACGTCTGACCATGACAAACAGCCGTAAGTCGTTTCTCGTTGATCAAGTTAAGTTGATCAAGCCGTGTTTGAATCTAATCGTCTTCACTCAAACCGACATCCTTCATAATCCTCAAGGAAGGAATCTGAACTTCCATGGGTAGAACAGCTTCCATGCCATACACCAAAGAAAATGGGGTTGCCCCTGTTGAAGTACGTGTCGTGGTACGATATCTATGCAGAGCAAACGGTAACATCTCATGCCAGTCCTTGTAGGTGATTGTCATCTTTTGAATGATCTTCTTGATATTTTTGTTCGCGGCTTCAACAACACCGTTCATCTTCGGCCGATAGGGAGATGAATTGTGATGATAAATCTTGAACTACTCGCATAGAGCGGTGATCATAGTGTTATTCAAATTTGTATCGTTGTCTGTGATAATCCTGTCGGGGATACCATACCGGCATATGAGGTTCTGCTTGATGAAGTGGGCAACCGCATTATTTGTAATTGAGGCATAGGAAGCTGCTTCGACCCACTTGGTAAAGTAATCAATAGCGACCAAGATGAAGCGATGTCCATTGGATGTCGTAGGCTTGATCTCTCCAATCATGTTGATGCCCCACATTGCGAATGGCCAACGAGCTGTCAGAATGTTGAGAGGAACGGGAGGAATATGCACCTTGTCGACATAGACTTGGCATTTGTGGCAGGTACGGGAATATTGATGACAATCAGCTTCCATGGTAGACCAGTAGTAGCCTGCCCTTAGAATCTTCTTAGCCATCGTATGTCCGCTCAAGTGGGTGCCAAATGTGCCACTATGTATCTCGGTCATGATTAACTCTGCTTCAACCTTGTCCACACAACGAAGTAGAACACAATCATGGTTGCACTTATAAAGGATACCATTGCTTAGGAAGAACTTGGCAGCAAATCTCCTTAAGAAATTTTTGTCATTGACGGAAGCTCCTTCAGGGTATTCTCGAGTCTGGAGATACCTTTTGATTTCATGAAACCAAGGTGGTTCCACTACTTCTTCGGTATTAATCTCATGACAGTGCGCAGGTTCGTCCATTCGCTCGACGGTGATTTGGGGAGCCTCGTTATCCCAAATGAGTTTAAACATGGAAGACATTGTAGCCAGAGCATCTGCTAGCTGATTTTCTTCTCGCGGGAAGTGTTCGAAAGTAATCTGCTCGAAATGAGGCAAAAACGTCAAGACATGTTCTTTGTATGGGATAAGATTAGGATGTTTAGTGTCCCACTCTCCTTTGACTTGACTGATAACCAAAGCTGAGTCCCCAAATACGACCAAAGATTTGATTCCCAAGTCTATAGCAGCCTTGAGACCAAAGATGCAAGCTTCATATTCAGCCATGTTGTTGGTACAGCTGAAGCAAAGTCGGGCGGTGAAGGGTGTATGGAAATCTTCCGGAGAAATGAGTACCGCACCGATACCGTTGCCAAGTGAATTTGAAGCACCATAAAAGTACAGGGTCCATCGGGATCCTTGTTCAGGTCCGTCATACGGTCCGTTACCTTCAATGTTGTCCAATGTCATGATGTCCTTGTCAGGGAAGTCGAATCTCATAGATTGGTAATCTTTGACGGCTTGATGAGCTAGATGGTCATCTAGTACACTCCCCTTTATAGCTTTTTGGGTAGTATACTGGATATCATATTCAGTCAGGATCATTTGCCATCTAGCGATTCTTCCAGATAAAGCAGGCTTCTCGAAGATATACTTGATCGGATCCATCTTGGAAATCAGCAGAGTGGTATGAGTCAACATATACTGCCTTAGCCGGCGAGCAGCCCATACCAAAGCGCAGCAAGTTTTCTCGAGCAGTGAGTAGCGAGTCTCACAGTCGGTAAACTTTTTGCTAAGGTAATAAGTGGCATGCTCTTTTCGGCCAGACTCGTCATGTTGGCCCAGTATGCACCCCATTGAGTTATCCAAAACAGTCAGATACATGATTAACGGCCTTTCTTCGACGTGTGGCATCAAAATAGGTGGTTCTAGTAAATACCCCTTGATCTTATCAAAAGCAACTTGACAATCATTGTTCCATTCAACCACCTGATCTTTCTTCAACAGCTTGAAGATTGGCTCACAGGTAGATGTCAGGTGAGAGATGAACCTGGCGATATAGTTTAAGCGTCCCAAGAATCCCCTAACCTCCTTTTCAGTGCGGGGGGCAGGCATTTCTTGTATAGCCTTTACTTTAGCTGGATCAACCTCAATGCCTTTGTTTCTGACAATAAATCCCAAAAGTTTACCAGACCTAACTCCAAAAGTGCACTTGCTTGGGTTCAGTCTGAGCTTATACTCCTTCAACCTGCCAAACAACTTTTGCAAATGATCAAGGTGTTCTTCTTCTGTCTGTGATCGAGCTATCATGTCGTCTACGTAAACTTCGATCTCATGATGTATCATATCATGAAACAAATCCACCATGGCGCGTTGATAGGTTGCCCCTGCATTCTTCAGTTCGAATGGCATCACTTTATAGCAGAAGATACCCCATTGCGTGACAAATGTAGTTTTCTCCATGTCCTCGGGGGCCATTTTGATCTGGTTGTATCCCGAGAATCCGTCCATGAAGGAAAATACCTTGTGTTGAGCTGTGTTGCCAACCAAGATGTAGATGTATGGCAGTGGAAAATCATCCTTAGGGCTAGCCCTGTTTAAGTCTCAATAATCCACACACATTCTGACTTTGCCGTCCTTTTTAGGCACGGGAACAATGTTAGCAACCCATTATGGATAGGAAGTAACATCCAGAAAGCCAGCGTTGAATTGCTTCATTACCTCAGCCTTGATCTTCTCAGACATGTCGGGCCTCATTCGGCGGACCTTTTGCTTGACCGATGGACAGACTTCTCTTGTAGGGAGACGGTGAACCACGATATTTGTGTCCAATCTTGGCATGTCTTCATAAGACCGGGCGTAGATTTCAACATATTCATTCAACAAATTCACTAAGCGCTCCTTGACATTTGGTTCCAGGTTGGCACCCACTTTTACTTCTTTCATGTATTCCTCTGTCCCCAAGTTGATGGTTTCTAGCAACTCTTCATGAGGCGGAATAGCCCTCTCTTCTTGTTGCAAAAGTCTGGCTAACTCTCCCGGCACTTCACAGTCTTCGTCAACTTCGTACTCAGCATGATTGACCAAATCCTCAGAGTTATCGAAGGCTAAAACAGAATAGTCACCCATGGAATCCGGAGTGGATGGGTACCTGCATTTGTGAGTGTGGGTGTGTGTAAGGGATAGCCATCCTTAAACAAAACAAAAATGCAAAAGGAAAGAAAATGAACACAACAATTTATGAAAACGTCCAATGATTCATTAAAACATGGCATATGATAATGAAGAAAATCAAGCCCTTACAAATGGACCTACATGCCCCGGGCAAGGCGTGAGGTGAAAATAGTGTACGAATTGTTTTAGTTATTACAGACCAAAATAAGAAATTGTTCAAAGATAAAATTACTGGTTGATGAAGGTGATGGGAATAAAATCCTTTGCTTCCCAGTTGCTTAAACCCCATTCGACGGTCGGAAAAATCCAATCTTCGAAGTTGTTCTCTTCATCTTCATCTTCAACAGCAATAACTTCATGGTGAGTGATCCTCACAGGTGGCCTTCCAGTCTTGGAGCGACGCATAGCTTTTTGTCCTGCAGCTGTAAACCCTAGTCCAAATTTGTCCGTCTTATGGGGAAAATCAGGCAATTGCCCTCATACTGTACTCTTCCCTTCTTTGATCCCCGCCTTTGCGTCCTTGAGAGATGCCATCCTAGGCACATGCTTGGGAACGATAGGCATCTCAACCAATGTCTTCGCAACTGCTACCTCAGGAGAAACTTCCTCAAAATGTTGGAAGGGCGTTTCGATGAACTCGCCATCCAACTCCACATAGCGGAAGGAATTGAGATGACTTATCATGTACTCTTCCTCTCCGTGCACCGTTATAATCTTACCCTTAACAGGATATTTCAGCATTTGGTGCAAAGAGGAGGTAACTGCCCCGGAATAATGGATCCACGGTCTTCCTAGCAAACACGAATATGACGGACGGATGTCCATCACATAAAAGGTGGAGTTGAAAACTTCTGTGCCTACTTTGATAGGAATGTCAACCTCTCCATGAATCATTCTTTTGGACCCGTCAAAGGCCCTAACAACGATGTTACTAGGTTTGAGGGTCAATCCTTCGCAGTCCAAACGGTCCAACTCTTTCTTCGGCAGCATATTCAAGGAAGAACCAGTATCAACTAAGACATGGGCGAGGTTGGTTCCCCTGCATTCAACTGAGACATGTAGCGCGTCATTGTGTTTCCTTCCTTTGGGAGTCAAGTCAGCATCGGAAAAGCCCAGGCCATTATCAGCAGTAAGACTGGCCACACACTCCTGAAACTGGTCAGCCGAAGTTTCCTGGGGCACGTGAGCCGTCTTTAGAAATTTTATTAAGGCCTTAGCATGGGCCTCAGAGCAAAGTAGAATAGCCAACATGGATATCTTAGAAGGGGTCTGCCCTAGCTGTTCCACAACGTTGAAATCGCTCCTTTTGATGATTTTCAAGATTTCCTCCATTTCTTTCTGAGTGGTTTCGGGGATAACCACAGCATGAGCCTTCATCCTGACAGGCGCTTCTAGTATCCCCTTACCCTTATTGGTAGTATCAGCAGATGGTCTTACTTCAGGAGTATCCAATTCTTCAATTATCGGGTCTTGTACAGATGGCCTAACAGGTGCGGAAGCTTTCAAGGGTCCAAAAATTGTTCGGGGGGGAGAAATCTCTGGAGAAAAGATCCGGCCGCTGCGGGTTATCTTGCTTGTACCCGCAATGTTCCCTATATCAGGGATTTCCTCTTCAGAATTCTCTTGGACTGCTTCAATCTGCTTGATACCATGATAGAAGATTTCTCCTCCATAGTTCCATGGTATCGTCTTGCTGGATTGATACGGGACAGGCCCCGGCATGGTGATCTTTAAAGGTACAAATTTAGGATCAGGTGTAATCTTGACAGGCCTTTTACAAGCCTTGGGAAGATTGTTGGAAATGGTTATTATTGCAATATCGTTGGTTGAAGTAGCAAAAGTAGCAGGAGTAACAGGAGTGAAGGTATCAACAGGGTTTTTTGGAAGAGTATCTCTTGGGTATCCATCAGGCGTTGGACACCTGATTTCAACATTGGGCAGTCAGCTTGTACATTTAAAGAAAAGTAACAGTCCTTCCCACAGCCTGGGAATATCTCGGCTCTCATCAAATTCTCTTTAATTACTAGTAACGGAGTCAAAAGGTCAGCAACATCAGTAACATGAAGGTCCTCCATAACGGCATGAACATTATTACCGTGCTTGGGAATTGGGGCAGAAATCACATTTGGCTTTTCGGGTGCATCGAATTCTACCTCCTTGGCGTCAATCAGGTCTTGGATTTTATTCTTAAGCGCCCAACAATTATTATTATCATGCCCAGCACTGTCAGAGTGGTAAGCACACTTGGCATTGGAGTGGTAGTATGGAGAGGAGGTATTAGGGTTCTTTGGCGCTTCCTTCAAACTGGCAAGATTCAGCTTTAACAAATGAGGGAGTACTTGCACTGGCGTCATGTTGATTCGGGTGAACTGCCGTTGTGGCCTTTCTACCCATTGTTGATTAGGTCTTGATTGATTGTTACAAGGTTGATCATTTAAAGAGTTTTGAATCATCACAGGCCCTACAGTTGGCCAGCGCTCGGTTCTTTCTTGACTTTTCTGAGAGTAAATAGCAGAGGCTTCCTTCTTAGCTGGGAAGGTTTTCTTAACAGCAGTGGACGCGGAGGTATCTTTCTGAATCTTACCACTTTTAATACCGGCCTCGACCCTTTCGCCGGTCAAAATTAGTTCAGTGAATCCTGTGGAAAAACTCCCGATTAAATGATTGAAGAAAGGGCAAGACAGGGTCCCCAGAAACATGTCAACTAACTCCCTATCTGACAAAGGTGGCTGCACCCTTCCAGCCAGATCACGCCACTTTTGGGCATACTCTTTAAACCCTTCATTGGAAGCCATTCCAATACTTTGTAGTTGAGTACGAGTGGGCGCCAAATCGGCGTTATATTGGTATTGACGATAAAAAGCAGCAGCTAAGTCTTCCCAATTGTGAACCTCTGATATCTCGAGTTGATAGAACCGGTCCAATTGTGTGCCTGACAAACTGTCTTGAAAACAATGTACCCAGAGGTATTTATCAGATGAGTGGGGTTGGATCTTTCTGACATAAGATCTCAGATGCATCTTTGGATATGACAGATCGTCATACTTAGCAAATGTTGGTACTTTGAACTTGGGAGGGATAACAATCCCAACGACCAACCCTAGTTCTTCAAAATCTAAACCAGGTACCCTCTGCAACTCCATGGCTGCTAGTCTATCCTCAAGATTCTTATATTTATCATCCGCTGGGAGATATTGCTATTCGGAGTAATCTTCGTCTTCTTCCTCTTCTTCCTCTTCAACTTCAGATTAAGAAGGTACCGCAACCCCTTTTCCTTTACCAGCCCCTTCATCAGACGTTGAGGGGAACTCGAGAACTTTTCTAGCATTGCTTTCAAACCTTCTTCCAAAAGTGGCTACTCCAGGTCTCTTCTTATTTTTCTCCTTATTCTTCTCCAACAGTGCTTTGAGGTCCTCTTGACCCTTTTCTAAGGTCATGAGGATTTGCTGGAATTGAGAATTTTGTGCTTGCAGATCCTTAACCGTCTGCTCCAAATCCATCTTGCTAAAATAAACAGCAAAAAGATAATGAAACCTGGTGTGAAGACATGTTTATGCATATGATGAATGATATGTTATTCATGTAATGCATTCAAGGATTCAGAGATTCAAATTTGTTGCAAACAAAAAGGAACACACGTCATATTAAGAAGAAATTGTTAGTATATAAGTGCCCCATGGAAAAAATATTACAAAATTCTTAATGTAAAAAGACATTGTGCATCCTCTTTGGTGCGATGTAAGTGTTGAGAGTTTCCTCCTCATGAAGTCGGCGGGTAAGCTCCAAAACCTTCTTCTCATTGGCATAGAAGCTAGCTTCAAAAGTATTACGTTCTTCCTTGAGTTGGATCTAACTCTTTTGCATTTCTTCCCATGATGTTGGCATGTCAGGATGTAGGATGGTGTATGGAACCTCTGCTTCCATAACAGGCTCTTTGATCAAGGGGAGAATGTGAGGGTATGGCATCATAAGATTCTGGGCGCGGGTTCGAACCCACCTAAGGTAAGGCTCAAGTGGGATGGAATTTTTGTGCCCCAGTGTCTTACTATCCACTTTGTTGGGAATCCTCCAAGCTCTGATGAACCTTTGTCGAAGTCCTTGTGCATCATTGTCGAAGTCAAAAACTAGGTCAGGAATCAGCATGTCATGAGGGCCATCCCTCCGAGCATATCCAAATTGTCTTAGAGCTAAACAAGGGTTGTAGGTAATGCCTCCCCTAATGCCAAGTAGTGGAAAATTAGGGAATTCCCCACAACGATCAATGATGATGACATTTTCTCTGGATCGAGAACACCAATGTACATCAGAATGTGTGAGGGACATCAATCGTTGTGACCATCTTAAACCCTACTCGTTCTTCAAAACTGATTGTGGAAGGTGAGAAATAAACCACCTTGCTAGGAGAGGAGTACAGCATATGAGAACACCTATTTTCCTCATTGTTCATGTGTAAAATGAGTGTAGGATGTCCCCAAGCAATGTAGGTACAGGATTCCGAGATATGAAAATCTTGACAGCATTCACATCTATAAGTTGATAAGGGTTTGGGAACAGGACCAACCCATAGATAAGGAGTGTCACAATCTCTTCAAAGGCTTGTAGATCAAGAGAATTCCAGCAGTCTTGTGCCTTCTCAAACAGAAACTTTTCCAAGAAACCCTTGACACCACTTCTGGTTTCCCAATGTCCCTTGATGTCAGATGGTTTCAAGTTTAATGCTTGAGCAACATCTTTAGGCTTTGGTTCTTTTTCCGTACCGTTGTAGGGTAGTTAATTAAGAATAGGAATTCTCAAGAGTTGAGAAAATTCCTCCAAAGTAGGTACTAGTTGGTAATCAGGAAATGTGAAACAGTGGTGTAGGGGGTCAAAGAACTGGAAGAGAACTTTCACCATGTCTTCTTCAATGTTGGAGTTGACCAAGTTGAGAAGTCTACCATGTCATTCACTGAAGGGAGAATTCTCTGGAAGTTTGGAAGTAAGCTCCTTGAGTTGAGGAGGGATTCTCACAAGGTTGACTTGTATTGTTTTCCTGCGAAGAGATTCCATGACCTACAAAACAAGAACAAAGATGAAGATCCAAACCCTTGAGATGGTTAGTGGATGCATATGATGCTTTATGATGTTCATGATGTATGCAAAAACACATGTACAAGCAAGTCACACAAGATCCTAGTTTCAGGCTTGCATGAGGTTTTGCGTTTGTGTTCGCAAATGTTTCGGTTTAGCAAGAGTCGCCACCGACTTTTTTATTTTATCCTAAGGAAAGGTCAAAAAGCACAGGAAAGACCTTTGAGGTGTTTTCTTGGGTTCGGGGAGTAGATTATAGAAAGGGAAGGTATTAGCACCCTTTCTATCCATGGTTATCCATGGTCTCTTAGTTACTTGCTTAGATCACTTGCTTTGCTTTTCAATTGTTTGAAATGGTGCTCTTCAATTGTTTGAAATGGTGCTTTGTGTGTGATTTTGAAAGATGTTTTGAAAAGAGGCCATCATTGTGGCAACCTTTGTAATGATTCTTGTTTGAATGTATACAAAGGTGTTTTTGTCTTTTGAAAGTTTTCAATGTTTGAAAGTAGGGTTTTGAAATTGTGTAGTGAAGTGTGTTTTGAAGATAGCAAGGGTGTTTTTGCAAGTTTTGATCAAGTAACTAAGAGTTGTCTACCCTATTTTACTCAAAGATCTTTCTTATGTTTTTAACCCTTTTAACAGTGTTGTTTTACCATTGTATTTGGTGAACAACCTTGTGTTAGGATGTTAAACGGGACAGGTGTGGGTCATCGTATAGACCATGATAGCAATTGTGTCAAGTATTTTTGGCAATTTTCTTGAGGGACTTGATCATTTTTGTTTAGGCAACTCAGATAGCGTCATCGAGGGACTATGATCTTTTGTTTTATTTTTGTTTTGCCAAAGTACTTGACATGCATACCATGGCCCATTTTTGAAGGCAACGAGTGGATTGTAACCCTAGGGGTGCAACTGTACATTGTGTTTGATTTCCGTGCATTTTGTTTTTGATTAGGTCAAACTATTTGTTGATTTGATTTTTGCATACAAACCCTAAGTCTAATCATGGCATAATTGAAAGCATTTAAAGGTGCGAGAATTTAAATTCTACACTATTACAACTTGATATAGGGAGGGGAGTACAAATTTGAATTTGGGATTATTTTGCAAGAAATTAAATCCTAAATTATTACAACCATATTGAATTTGCAAGGCATAATATTAAAATGTACAATATTTAAATAAATACAATAAATAAATATTAAATAAAATGTATTATGCAAAAAAGTTTTTTTATTTATTCATGTATGCAAAAAGTATTTTTTTTATGTAGAGAAATGTAAAGAAATAAATAAAAAGTTAATTTTATTTGTTTTTTAGGACAAAAACCCTAATTTCTTAAAGAAATAAAATATGATGTATTATTTATATACAAAAAATGTATTAATATGTACTAAAATGTATTATATTCAAAAAAGGTATTTTTAGTATAAAATGTCAATAAAAATAAAAATGTATTATTTTGGTGTTTTTTTTTATTCTAATTATTTAATAAAATAAAGTATATATATATATATATATATATATATATATATATATATATATATATATATATATATATATATATATATATATATATATATATATATATATATATATATATATATATATATATATATATATATATATATATATATATATATATATATATATATATATATATATATATATATATATATATATATATATTAAGTGTGTGAAAAATAAAATAAATTATTTACAAAAATGTGTATATTTCAAGAAAATATTTTCAAATGTGAATAAAAATATTTTTGTACATTATTTTTAAGTTTAAACAAAAATAATATAAGTATTTTTGGCAATTTAATGCTATAAAAATTAAAATAAATACCAAATAAATATAAAAACCTATGAAAATAATTTTTAGACATTTTTTATATTTGAAAATAAAATATCAAAGTCAGATATAAAATAAAAATGCAAAAATGACAAATATACAAGAAATGGGTCAGGGGGATGTGAAACTGTGTGAAAAGCAGAAAGTAGCTCGGCCCAGCCCAGCTACTTCATCTTCTTCCTCTGTTCAAATAACAACGCGCCTTTTGCGTACAAATTACTATCTCCTGATTCTGTGTTTTTTTGACAAAACTCAAAACATGAAACTTGTAGACCATCAAACAACGAATCTAACCATATAAAAAACTTAAGCTAACTCTCAAAGACCAGAGAGAATTTCTCTGGCCCTAATTTCTAACCTAGTTTTTTCAGAAAGTTCATGGACGAAATTCTCCTAGCACGATTAATATAAATGAAAATTAAGCACATGTATGGTTTCAGGGCTATGAATACAACATCTTTCATTCACAAACATAAGTCTAACTATTCCTAAATAGAGAGATAGAAGTTCATGAAATACTTGTTTCAGTTGAGTTCGAGCTGGGCAATGTAGAAACTTTCAATGGCGCTTGAGGTTCTTTTGAGCTTGCCTAATGTCCACTGAACCTTTCCCAATGCTTGGTTTATTTTGAAGTGGCCTGAATCGTGCTACAGAAATCAACCTGCAAAGCTTCCAAACAAAAATGGAAATGTGTGTTAATGGAGTTACAGCAATTTGTGAATGGTCTGGATAGCTCAGGTATGTTGATTGGAATGTGTTTGAAGTAGTTTTGGACAAAACGCACGAGGGAATATGATGGTGGCTTGCAAAATGCAGAACTGGCCCTATTTTGCAAGAAAATGGGGTTTTGGAGTATGAGGGTACTTTAGGGGTGAAAGGCTCGTGCTTCTAGCTTGCTAGGGTATGAGAAACTTGTTTGACAACTTTGTTTTAGTTGGTTTTATCAGATTTGTGAGATGATAGCTTTTTGCATAATGCCTTGGTTATGAAGCAAAATGAGAAGTGACCAAGAGCAGGCATGTACAGGCTAGCTCTAACCCTGCGTACATTGTGCAAGCTTGGACCCCCGTTTGTGGATTTGGTTGACAACATAAGATCTTGTTCAAGGCTCAAGGATTAGTGGTTTGACATAAAGCAACCTTTTGCAAAAATGGAAAGGTGCCTTTTACCATTTAGGGATTAAACTTGTGTACAATACCCTAATTACCAAGACAATGCATTGGCTCAATGGATTTGCATTAAATTATGGAGTACAAACTGGTTTAGAGGCCTGTAATTGTGAACCAAGCAAGCTAGGTCATATTTGGCAAGTGGTATGAACATGTATTGGCCATGGTTGCAAAGTGAGTTTTTGCCAACTTCAAGCATTCGATTCTCCCTAACCACAAAGGTGTTTGAGGAGTTCTTATACAATTTGGAAATCTTGCAACATGTACTATAATCCATCTATGAAATTCAACTTAAGACTCCAAGTGGAACTATGTGAAAATATGCCAAGAAGATGGGTAAAAATCCTGCCTAAACTAGGGCAAAATTTCTCTAAGTTAAAAGTTTTAGGTACCCTTGTTCCAAAAATCATAACTTGAGATACAAGCTCCTTTTGAGAAAACTTTGTGAATAAATGTTGTAGACTTTGTGATGTACTAAAACTTTCATGTTGTAAGTTTTGTTTGAATCCATTTGCATCTTGGTGAAAAAATGGGACAAAGTTAGGAAAAAATAAGAAAATTTTATCTTAGAAAATTTCTAAGTTATGAAATTTTTCCATTTTAAACCCTAATTTGCATTTTTGGGTTTCTTGATGAACAAGTTTCATAATTTGACATGTCTTGATGAAAAATGACCCTTGGCACTTGATTTTGACGAAAAAGTTAAAGTTTGACTTTTCGGTATATAGTTAAATTTTGATCAGTTGACTGAAAAATTCATCTGTCAATCCTATGCATTTGAGATCTTTTGAACTTGTTGAATGGGTCAAGACAATTTCATTGAGTCCTTGAGTCCATGGTTGAGCTTGATTTGCCATTGGCTAGGTCAAACAGTCAAAAATTGCCTTTGTATAGTCAAAACCCTAAAAATGACCATTTTACCCTTTTGGTGATCTGATCAAATTTTTTGTGGGATTGTGATCCAAACATGTTCAAATGGTTCATATGAGTTCATGATGTTGATGTGGGTCAAATTTCATGAGGTTTGACTGTCAATTGGCCACAGTTGACTTTTTCCCCAATACAGCTGATTTCTAGGTCAACTGTCCAATTGACTGGGCAAAAATTTGAATCAAGGCTTGAAACTTGGTATGGACAAACTTTTGAGTCCAATATGAATTATGAAAGTAACTTTGGGCATTGTAGGTCAAAACATCACTGTGCAAACTCAAACCCTAATTTAGGTCAACTCTAGCTTGATCTTGAATTCCAAGAGAAATGTTGATGAAATGAGAGGGCAAATTTTGGGGTACAGCATTATTATTATTATTTTTATTACTAAAAATCCAAAAAAATAGTTTATTTATTTATATATCTAATATACTTATATTCTCTTATTTTTTATTTCCTTTTTTAAACTAAAAAAGACAAAAAAAATATCTTCTTAAACAAACTTAATTTCTTTTTCTTAATAAATTAATAATTAGATTTAGATTTAGTTATTTTCTTTTTAATTAAAATTAATCTAGAATGTAGGTTTTATTTTAATTAATTAATTTCCATACTATTTTGATTAAACTTAAAACCTTTTCTAAAAAACCTAAAAATGCTTTTTTGATTAAATTTTATTTCCTTTAAACTAGGGTTTTATTTTACTTATTTTAATTAATTATTTTCTTTTAGATAATTAGGTTAAAACCAAGGCTCTTTCTTAACAAAATCCAAACAAAAAATCTATTTCTTTTCCATTTATATCCTTGTACATTATATTCCTTTCAATTCTTGTACATTATTCAATTCAATATGGTTGTAATAGATAATTAGGTTTAATTTCTTGCAATCCCCATTTGTAAATGTGTATAACCCATCCCTAAATGATGTAATAGTGTAGTAAATTTACTTTCCGCAATTTATCGCTTTCATATAATTGCTAGTAATTAGGGTTTGTATGGGAAGATAAAATCAACAACTAAATAACCCTAATTCAAGATAAACCAAGCATGAAAAAATAAACACTTGCGCACTTACATCTCTAAGGTTAACTTCACTTATTGCCTAAAAAATGGTCATTTTATGCATGTGGGATGTCTTAGCAAAAACAATCAAAAATACAAGATCATAGTCCCTCGATGATGCTACGAATGCTGTCTTGCAAATGATCTTAGTCCCTCAAAGAGAAATGCTAAGATATCTCAAAACATTGTTATTCATGACTATACGATGACCCATGCCCATCCCTTTACATCCAAAGATAAGGCTTCTTACCAATCAATGGTAAGATAGCAATATCAAAGGAAAGGAGAGAAATGAACAAAAGACTTTTGAGTAGGTAGAAACGTTCTTAGTTGCTTGCTCACTTTCAAAACAAACTCATCAAACACTTTTAAAACAAACACACACCAAACACTTTCAAAACATGAAATATTTTCAAAAGTCCAACACTTTGTATACGTTCTTCCAAAACGAGAACCATTACAAAGTTCTCCTAAACGAATGTGCCTTTTCAAAAATACTTTCAAAACCCACCACAAAGCACATTTTCAAACAAAGCAAGTGATCTAGCAAGCAACTAAGAGCCCATAGATAACTATGGATGAAAAGGGTGCTAACATTTTCCCTTTTCATAATCTACCCCCCGAACTCAAGAAATAATCTCAAAGGTCTTTCCTGTTCTTTTCACCCTTTCCTTTATTTGGATAAAAGAACATTTGGTGGTGACTCTTGCTAACAGCAACAATTGCGATCAAAATGCAAACATCCCAAGTCAGTTCTCCCACCATATTACAGTAACCACGATTCTACTTTGCTTTGGTGCGTAGACAAGAGTGAAGCAGAGAAGATTATGGATGATTTACATGAAGGTACCTTTGGCACCCATTCTAGTGGGCACACGATGGCTAAAAAGATCCTACGGGAAGGATACTACTGGTCCACTATAGAAGCAGATTGTTATCAACATTCGCGAACTTGTCACAAATGCCAGATCTATGCTGATAAAGTACATGTGCCTCCGGTTCCTCTAAACGTCTTGACTGCTCCCTGGCCATTTGCAATGTGGGGCATCGATATTATTCGAGAGATTAGACCTACGGCCTCTAATGGGCATCGCTTCATCCTGGTTGCCATTGATTACTTTATGAAATGGGTCGGGGCGGCCTCATTTGCTTCTGTTACCAAGAACATGGTGGCCCGATACATCCGACACAACCTCACCTGTCGGTACGATATCCCAGAAAGAATCATTACAGATAATGGTACCAATCTTAATAACACTATGATCACCGAGCTCTGCATGCAATTCAAGATCTATCATTATAACTCTTCTCCTTACCGACCGAAGATGAATGGTGTTGTAGAAGCTGCTAATAAAAATATCAAGAAGATTGTCCAGAAGATAATAGTGACATACAAAGACTGGCATGAGATGTTACCATTTGCTCTTCATGGTTACCACACCACGATGCGGACATCAACAAGGGCAACTCCTTTCTCTTTGGTATACGGTATGGAAGTTGTCCTGCCCATAGAAGTCCAGATCCCTTCCTTGAGAATCATGAAGGATGCAGGGCTGAGCAAAGACGAATGGGTTCAGACTCGACTTGACCAATTAAACTTGATTGATGAGAAGAGGATCGCAGCTGTCTGTCACGGCCAGATGTACCAAAAGCGTGTGATCAAAGCTTTTAACAAAAAAGTTAGACGTCAGGTATATCAAGCTGGTGACCTAGTAATCAAGCGCATCATACTGCCACAAGGTGATCCCAGGGGCAAATGGACTCCCACATACGAAAGACCATTTATGATCAAGAACATATTTTCTGGTGGAGCCATGATCTTAACCACTATGAACGGTGACGACCTTCCACATCCTGTAAACATGGACATAGTTAAAAGATACTACGCAAGAACAAAGACCCGCTAGGTTGACTGGCCTAGGCAAAAATAAGGGCATCCCAGCAAACCAAAAGTGTTCAGGAAAAAATTAGGGATATACATGAAATAATCTGTACACCCGACAAGTCGAAAACCTGAAAAGGCGGCTTGGGCAAAAAAGGGTATCCTGGTGGACTGAAAACCTGAAAGGGCGGTCCAGGCAAAAATTAGGGATTTGAAGCGTATAGCTACGTCCCATTGGATCACCTTACAGCCAATCTTCAGTATCAAATATCAAGCTTAAGTGGTACTAATCAATCCAGTCAGTTTCAGACAAGCAGCGAAAGAGATGAGACACTCAAAGACATAAAGGCAATAGCAGAATGGGAACCCAATGGGATTATTTCACATAGTCGTTTTCTTTGTATGATATTTTGTAAATTTTTATTCTTACGACGGCATTCTCTTACTAGGATGTTCGTCTCCATGTACAGAAACGGTTATCCAAGTTAATACAAAGTTATTTCTTTGAAAGTTCCAAACTATTTGTTTTTCTGTTTTATTTTCAAAACGTCTAGTGATTATTTTTGAACATATGCATTTGAATGTGATTACCGTTTACAAATATGCGCCTAAAAAACGGAAAGACAGTTACTAATGACTTTAAGAAACGGGACAATATCTAAGGGCCATCCACAAAATCCCCGCAGATATCCTCTCCAGCAGGTACAGAGGTAGAGACATCCTACTACAAGGTCACTGCCATATTCTCAGTATGCATCCTAATGGTGTCAAGTGTTCTCATATCCTTGGCAGAGCAAAATCTCTAAATTACTGCTCCAACAAAATATTCCCCAGTAAATTCACCAAGCTTCTCAGGATTCCCCAGCAGGATTACACAAAATCCCTAAACAGTTCACGGAGTTTTCCTTCCCCAACAGAGTTTATTTCTCTAACAATGGAAGTTCATCTCCCAGCATTTCAACTTCAACAAATTTGAAGACCTACATTCTTCATCGCCAGCTACAATCAGGGACTCATTTTCCCTAATTCAACAACACTACAATGGAACAGTTGATACGTTCATACATTGCACTCATGCATCATTCTACAAACATCATAGCATATGCAACACAAATTAATATATCACAATCTCATTTATTTTGAGAGCATTATGCAATTCATACATCATGACATTGCATGAAATTGACTTTACCTTTCCAGTTTGAGTTCGCAGACAGACAAACACTATCAACTTATACAATAGGTCAAAGATTAATGCCCGAAACCAGACGGAGAAACTATCTACACGACCAAGTGGTATGAACTCCCGAAGCAAGACGTGTTTACCAATAAATACAGCAGGCCACAGATTAATGCCCGAAACCAGACGGGGAACTATCTATGTGACCAATGTTACCAAGTTCCAGATTAATACCTATAACAAGCCAGGACAATTATCTGTGGACGACCGACTATATATTAATACCTATAACAAGCCAGGAAAACTATCTACATGAGGAGATTGAAGATTAATACTTGTAACAAGCCAGGAAAACTATCTTTCTTTCTCAGGTCAAAGATTAATACCTGAAACCAGACAGGACAACTATCTCAACGACCAACAAAAACAAGTTCCATATTAATACCTGTAACAAGCCAGGACAACTATCTGTGGACGATCGACTGTAGATTAATACCTGTAACAATCCAGGAAAACTATCTACATGAGGAGATTGAAGATTAATACCTATAACAAGCCAGGAAAACTATCTTTTTTTCTCAAGTCAAAGATTAATACCTGAAACCAGACATGACAACTATCTCAACAACCGACAAAAAAACAAGTTCCAGATTAATACCTATAACAAGCTAGGACAACTATCTGTGGATGACCGACTGTAGATTAATACCTGTAACAAGCCAGGAAAACTATCTACATGAGGAGAATGAAGATTAATACCTATAACAAGCCAGGAAAACTATATTTCTTTCTCAGGTCAGAGATGAATACCTGAAACCAGCCAGGACGACTATCTCAATGACTGACAATTTTCAAAGTTCCAGATTAACACCTGGAACCAACCAGGAAAACTATCTGTGAACAGCTGATTTGTAAATTAATACCTGAAACCAGACAGGAAAACTATCTACATGACCAGATGAAGCAATCTTACATGGGTTTCTTCTCATGATCTCCAGATGCAATCTAACACGGACTCATCTTGAATCAATCTTACACGGGTTTCTTCTCATGATTTCCAGATGAAGTCTTACCCGGACTCATCCCGGAGCAGTCCCACACAGGCTCGTTCTCATATATCTCCAGAGGCAGACTAACACTGGCTCATCCCAAAACAGCCCTACACAGGCTCTTTCTAATACATTTTTAGGTAACGGTTAATTCCATTATCCCCAGAAAGTTACTATGAAGCCTGGATTTCAACCAGAAAAACAACAAACTTTCGTCTCTCCAGTCTAGAGATAACTCCTCAGTAGAGCCTTTGACAACTGAAGTTCCTAGACTCTATTCCCCACAGAGTTTTCCTCAAGCGGGAGAACAACAGAAACCCATATTCCCCAGTGGAGTCCTCCTCAGACAGCAGGAGCAAGAATTCCTTACAAAGGGGCCATTTATGAAATCAGCATCTACTTTGGATAGCATCTTTAAGCCCATCTCTGATGAATCTCAGTCACCTTCTCCAAATGGCATATGTAAGCCCATTCCCAACATCATCAACCATCAGTGTTACTTCATGTGAGTGCAAATTTATGGACACTCTAGTGTTAAATCATCTCCCACCTTTAAATCACGAAAGGCAGACAAGCCAATCTAAATCCTTGGGTTTAAGAAGATTGAACAGGGGCAGTTGTTGTACCCCAAAATTTTCCCTCTCATGTTTTCTAAGGTTTTCTCTTATATGGGTGATTACAAACACTTGCTTAAAGAAAATAAGAATTTTGAAGATAAACAAGGTGTTTTCGATTGGCATTGAAACAAGGTATCTTCGAATGGCGTTGAAACAAGGTGTCTTCGATTAGCCTCGGGACAAGGTGTTTTCGATTGGAATCTGAGCAGGTTGTCTTTCGATTGGAATCTGGACAAGGAGCTTCGATCAGATGTCCAAAATCCTTTGACACAAACTTGGTTCACAAGACTTTGACTAAGTATTGGCTGTTTCATTCCTGATTCGATTGACAAGGAAATGACTTTCCTTGTGCGTGCCTTCAGCACACAAGGCCAAGACTTCTTCAGATTTGCCTTCAATCCACTAGGAAATGGCCTCTTTTATGCTTGCTTTGGCCTCTCTCATGCTAGCATCCACAAGGCAATTGCTTCCTTTGTGCTAGTTTCGAATGGGCCATGGCTCCCTCTGAAATGGCTTGCTTCGATTCCACATCTAAAATCCTTAACACATAGTTTTCCACCTTTCGACACCTAGTAAGGCCTATTCAAAGGACAAATAAATGATGCCTCTAAAGGACATGCATTTGGTTCAGTCGAAAGACATACAATGGTTGGAAATAATTTTTGCTTGCTGGCCAAAGTATTATATACTGCCAGGCCCAAGCCTCTTGCACAATCACATTCATGACAAAAGAAGTTTCGACTGGCCAGAAAAGAGATTTTGATTGGGTTAGTTGAAAAATTTCAGGTCAAGCTACTAAGGCAAATAGTGGCTTAATCGAAGGTCACAATGCTGAGGCCTAGGGCAATTCGAAGGAAGGTGAGGAGGTTTGATAAAGAGCTAAAGAAGCATTCAACCATACAAAAAGGAAGAGTTGATGCTTCGATTTGTTTGAATTGAAGGAAAGGCAATCGAAGAAAGTAACGCTTAGGGGCTGATCGAAGACACTCTGGTGAAGAAAATTCTGAGCAATTTGAATTCATACAAGCCGCCAATTATCACCTGTCCAAGTTCATTCCCAATTCCAAAATGCAATGAAAATTCTCTAAATGGAAATCTTTAAATTGGTCTGATTTTATTTTCAAAGCCATGTTTAATGGCTAGTCTTCAAGGACATGTTTCTTTCTCCCATTTTCTTGTCTCCTCCCACTCCTATAAATATAAGACACCAACACAAGCCACAGAGACTACTTACATACGCACACAGACTTACGCCTACATACTGCCTCATACATACACAGTTTTCCTATCAAAAGAATACACACAGGCTGCCTCAGAAAACATATCAAAATTCTAACCAGTTTTACAGGCACCCTCGGTCCAAACAAATACTATATTTGTGCTCCTGACACTCCCTAGATTCTACTCCAAGCCAGTCCACACCAAATCCAAGCATCTCATCCTTGGTAAACTTTCAAATTGATATTCATGTTTTCATGATGTATTAATGTTTTCCAGTGTTTGATTTATGCCCAGGGTATCATATAGCATAACATTCACATGTAACATACAAAGATAGAGGGCACGATTTGTGCTCTTCGTCGAATCTCAAGAAACCAAGGGTTTTAAGGTAAACAAACCCAGATTCAAACTCAAAGGAGTCGAATTAAGGGGAGGTCAAATTAAGAAAAGACCTGGGTTCACACCCAGGCTATGCTTTTGTTGTGTTGACATTTTTTCTTGCAGATTTCAGTGCCTTCCTCCACAGGAAATTCATCATACGCCTCTAACAATATTATTTGTTGGATCGAAGGCCGTATATATTCACAGAATCGAAGGTCATCATTCACAGGATCGAAGGTTATCCTTCACATGGATCAAAGACCACATGTCTTCACGGAATCGAAGGCCATCCTTCCTTAGGATGGAAGGCCATCATTTTTCTTTGATCGAAGGATTCTTCTTCTTGTATTTATTTTTATTTTTATTTTTACTCACTTCTTTTAAATCAAAAATCAAATAAAGTCACAAAAGAACATTAGGTTAGTATTTTTTCTAATTAAGTTAATTTTATTAAATTAATTAATTAATTATTTTAACCTTTTCTTTAAATTAAAATTAAGTAGACTTAGGCTTTGCTTTCTTTTATAAATAAAAACAAACAAAAATATTTCCTTTTCCTTAGGATTTTTAGACGTCTTTTCTAATTCGCGCGCTATTTTATTTTAGCGTTATCATATTATTGTATTTGCTTTCTGGTTGTAATAAACTGTAATTAGGACTCCTTCATTTTCTGCTCTTTATTTTTTCTCAAAGTCTGGACATGTAATAATCCCCTTACTGAAGCCATGTAATAGCGTAGGATTTCATTTCCGCACTTTAAATTCCTGTACATATTAACTACTAAATGTATGACTAATAGGATTGTATGGCAAAGATTAAAATCAGAACACTAGAAAACCTAACAAAAAAGACAAAAATAATTGAACATAACACACTTAGACATATACACCTCTAGGGTATCCCACTTTGGTTACCTTCGGAAAAACGGTCACAACTCTCGAAACGTGAGAGGTTTTTGTGGCTATCCTCTGGTTCAAAAATATCATAAGTCCCTCGATGACCCTTTCGATGTTGCCTCAGTAAAATATGATCTTAGAACCCTAGGGCAGTTACTAAAACTTCTTGCCAAGTTACCTTTGTGACTATGAAAAACGTCCCTTTGAATGTCCCTCATACATCCAACGATAGGGCACCCTACTCACTAATAGTAGGATAGTACTATCTAAATGAAAGGAGGAAAAGAACGAAACTTTTCGAGTATAAGTAGATAGTTCTTAGATGCTTGCTCAAAAAAAAAAACTTTTGCACTTACACAAAAACCTTTCAAAAACACTTTCAATGAAAACGCTTTATCAACACTCTTGAGGATTGATACAAGAGTTATCATAAATCGAATCGCCGTACTAAGGAATTTTAAAATACTTTTCAAAAACATAAAGCACAAGGTATTTAAGAAATAAGCTAAGCATCTAAGAGCCCATAGAAAACTACGGATGGAAAGGGTGCTAACACCTTCCCTTTCCATAATCTATCCCCCTTACTCAGAAAATTCTCGAAAAGGTATTTTTCTGTTATTTTCACCCTTTCCTCAATTTGGATAAAATAAAAGTTGGTGGCGACTCTTGCTTACCGCAACATTTGCGAATACAAATGCAAAACCAGTATAACAGTCGGTTCTGCCACCATATCACACCTTGGTTCTAAAAAAAATGAGATAACAGGTTTATTATTATTTTCTCGATTAATGACTTATAGTTATGTTACCTCGGGTTTTCATTACACTGACTTTGCTTTGGTGATGTTGTAGTTCCTATAAATGAAATATTTAAGTTTTACTATTATTGCCTATTCTTGTTTAACCTAGTTTTTGTGTTAAGTCGTTGAAAACAGTTAAAAATATGACAAATAGGATTCGAAGCGAGGTTCCTTATAACTATATTACCTTGGTTCTAAAAGAAAATGAGATAACATGTTTATTATTATTTTTATTGATTAATAACTTATAGGTTTATTACCTCGAGTTTTTATTACACTGACGTAACATTCTTATTATCTTATTAATAAAATCAAACATTACGCTCTGAAAACATATTCTCTTTTTTTTAGCGTGTTAGATATGAAAGCTCTATCACAAAATGTATTATTTATTGTAGTGTCGACACTTGCAGCTCCACTATCGACGTGCAAAGATGAAAACATTTCAAACATATGAGCTTTATCTTCTACAAGTTCTTCTACTTGCTTAGTAGATAAAAATGCCAGTTCTCCAATGTGATACGGTGGGAGAACAGACTTGAGGTTTTACGTTTGTGTTTGCAAATGTTTCGGTTTAGCAAGAGTGCCACCGAATTTTATTTTATCCAAAAGGAAAGGTCAAAAAGCACAGGAAAGACCTTTGAGATGTTTTCTTGAGTTCGGGGGGTAGATTATGAAAAGGGAAGGTGCTAGCACCCTTTTCATCCATGGTTTTCCATGGGCTCTTAGTTACTTGTTTAGATCACTTGCTTTTCTTTTTCAATTGTTTGAAATGGTGCTTTGTATGGTTTTGAAAGTATTTTGAAAAGAGGCCATCGTTTTGGCAATCTTTGTAATGATTCTCGTTCGTAAGAATGTATACAAAGATGTTTGTCTTTTGAAAAATGTTTCAATGTTTGAAAGTTTGTTTGGAAATGTTTTGAAATTGTGTGTGTGTTTTTGAAAATAGCAAGGATGGTTTGCAAATTGACCAAGTAACTAGGAGTTGTCTACCCTACTCAAAAGTATTTCCTACACATTTTTATTCCTTTGACATTGTTGTTTTACCATTGTATTTGGTAAACAACCCTATCTTTGGATGTTAAACGGGATGGGCATGGGTCATCGTATGACCATGATAGCAATGATGCCAAGTATCTTTAGCATTTTGAGGGACTAAGATCATCTTTGTTTAGGCAACCTTTTGATAGCGTCATCGAGGGACTATGATCTTTTGTTTTGTTTTGATTTTTCCAAGATACCTAGCATGCATACCATGGCCATGTTTTAAGGCAAAAAAGTGGATGAAACCCTAGGGGTGCTTGTGTGCAAGGTGTTGTCATTTTACATGCATTTTTGTCGTGTGTTAGGTCATGCTATTTGTTTGATTTTGTCTTATCATACAAACCCTAGTTTTTACTAAACATGCATATAATACGATAAATTGCGTAAAGTAAATCTAGACTATTACAACAATATTATGAGAAGGGGGTACAAGTTTGAATAGGGGGATATTTGCACAAAATAAAACCCTAATTTACTATTACATCCCAATTGAATTTATTGTACAAATAAATAAATAAACAAATATTTAAATGTTGGATAAATTGTAAATATGCAAAAATGTTTTTGTATTAATTTTATGTATGGGAAAATAAATTTATTTATGTCTTAAAAATAAGAAAATAAAATGATTATTTTTGAAAGGGTGAAAACCCTAATTTTTGTTTTAAAAGAAAATATTGTTTTTTAATTATTTATTTTATTCATTTTTGTTCAAGAAAAATATTAATAATATTATGCACAAATATTAAAAAATTAAATATGGTATGAAAATATTATTTTAAGTGTATAAATGATAAAAATAAAAATGTATGATATTTTTATATTATTTACAAGTTTTATTTAAGAAAATAAAGTATATTAACCTAATAATTTATTTATTATGCAAAAAATAAAATAAAAAATATGATAAAATGCAAAAAATAAAGAAAATATTTTTTGTGATTTTGATGTTTAGAAAAAATAAATAAAAGTCAGAAATATGAAATATGCAAGAAAATATAAAAAAAGAAAAGAAAATGGTCAGGGGGTGCAACAAGTAAAAGGGGGTGCAAATAGAAGCAAGCCCAAGCGCCAGGCCCAATCACCACTTCATCCCTATCCTCCAGACAAAAAAAAACGTGTGCGCCCTGCTTCAAACTGTATCTCTCTATTCTTTGCACAAAAACAAAATCTTGCAACATGAAACTTGTAGCATTTTTAGTCACGATTCCAATGATATAAAAAACATGAACTAACTCTCTAAGATCAAGGAGAGTTTTATCACCCCTAATTTCTGACCTAAAATTTTCAGCAACTTCAACAATCAAATACTCCTAGCTCAGTTAATATAAATGGAAGCTATGCATATGTACAGCTCAATCAACTTAAGGACTACATTTTTGCTTCACAAACCTAAGCTTAAGGATGCCTAAATAGAGAGATAGAAACTTGACAAATACCTTGTTCAGTTGAGTTTGGATATGGCAATGTAGCAACTTTGAGTGAGGCATGAAGTTCTTGTGAGCTTCCTTGAGGTTCCCTCAAGCTTCTCCAATGCTCAACTGGTCTTATAGATGCCTGAATCTTCCTATAGAAGTCAACCTGCAAACTCAGAAAATGGAAATGGTGAAGCTCGAAACAGGGGTTACAGTTGCTTGACAAAGGCCTGAATAGTTTAGGTAGGAGGTATGGAGTGTGTTTGAAGTGATTCCAAGCAAAACGCACGAGGCAATATGGAAATGGCTTGTGATTTGCAGAGATTGCCCTGTTTGGGCGGGAAATTTGTGTTTTTGTGTTTTGGGGTGTTTGAGAGGTTGGCAACTCGTGTATTCTGTTTGTTACAATGTGTTGAACTTGTTTGAAATGAGTCCAAGGCTTGCTCTTATCAGATGGAAGAGTTGTGTGGACTTTTGCAAGTTTCTTGTTTTTGAAGAAAAGTTGGGAAGTGACAATGCTAAAGCCTGTACAGGCTTGCTTGCTAGCTTCACATAGTTGGTACCAATTTCCTGATATTTGTGGATATTGTTTGCTGCAAGAGATTAGGTTCATGGCTCAAGATAAACAAAGTTGCTAAAAGCATGCTTTATCAAAGTAGCAATGTTACCTTTATGTCATAAATGGATTAAATCAATGTGCAAAGCTCCATAGGTCAGAATAAAACCATTGTCCAATGTATTTGCACTAAATTAAGGAGTGTAGAAGGGATTAGGATCTGTAAAACCAAGTACAAGCATGTTTCAAACTGATTTGCAACTTGTACCAATGTGAAAAATGCCTTGGACAAAAGTGATAATTTGCCATTTTCATTCCTTCGATTCTCCCTAACCACAAATGATTTTGTAGAGTTCTTGGACATTTTGGAAATCTCGTAACATGCTCTACAATACATCTATGAAATGAATTTTGAGATTCCTCTTGGAACTAGGTGAAAAGTTGCCATGAAGTTAGGTCAAAAATCTGCCTAAATTAGGGCAAAATTTCACTAAGTTAAAAAGTTTATGGACCCTTATTCACAAAATCATAACTTGAGATACAAGCATCTTTTGGGAAAACTTTGTGAATCAAAGTTGTATATTTTGTGGAGGACTACAACTTTCATGTTGGAAGTTTTTTTTGAATCCAATTTCATCATGGTGAAAAAGTTGGGAAAAGTTGGGAAAAAATAAGAAATTTTCATAACTTAGAAAAATTATGTTATGAATTTTTTCAAACTTAAACCCTAATTTCCAAATTTAAGTTTCTTGGTGAACAAGTTTCATGTTTTGACACATTTTTATGAAATATGACCCTTGGTACTTGATTTTGACCAAAAAGTAAAAGTTTGACTTTTCAGTGTACAGTTAATTTTTGATCAGTTGACTGGAAAATTCATTTGTCAATCCAATGCATTTGAGATCTTTTGAACCTTGTGATTAGGTAAAGACGATGCCATTGAATCCTTGAAACCATGCTTGAACCCAATTTGCCATTGGCTAGATAAAAAATCAGAAATTGCCCTTCTACAGTCAAAACCCTAATTTTGACCATTTTGCCCTTTTGATGATCTGGTCAAATTTCTTGAGGAGTTGTGGTCCAAACTTGATCAAATGATTCATATGAGTCTATAATGTTGACGTGGATCAAAAATTATGAGGTTTGACTGTAAATTGGCCATGGATGACTTTTTCCCCAATATAGCTAATTTCTAGGTCAACTGTCCAATTGACTGGTCAAAAATGTGATTCAAGACTTGAAACTTGGTATGAGCAATCTTAGGAGTCCAACATGAAGTATGAAAGTAACATGAGGCATTTAAAGTCCAAAAATCCCTGTACAAACTCAAACCCTAATTTCAGGTCATCAGTGCAAGGAGAGGTCTTGAGCTGAGCAAACCCTAATCTGGTCTTGAGTCTAAGAAGTCTTGTGAGGAGAATCTTGATAAAATGAGAGGGAAAATTTTGGGGTACAACAGCTGCCCCTGTTCAATCTTCTTGAACCTGAAGAGTTAGATTGGCGAGTTTGTCGTTCGTGACTCGAAGGTGAAAGATGATTGGACACTAGAGTGCCCGTAAATTTGCACTCGTCAAATTGTAGTGGAGGGAATGGGCTTAAAGATGCCATTTGGAGAGGTGACATAATCTTGTCGGAGATTGGCTTATAGATGTCATCCAAGAATGTTTGTTGTAAATCAGGAGAATGAACAATAGAATGGTATCCGTATCTGGAACGTATCTGAGTTGTATCTGGAGATTTGAATCTGAATAAGTGACAGAATGGCTTGCGTGTATGGAGGGTATCTGGACTGTATCTTGAATAGGAGACAGAATGACTTCCGTGTCTGGAGCGTATCTGGACTGTATCTGTAGCTGAAAACTTGAATAAGTGGCGGAATGGCTTCCGTGTCTGGAGCGTCTCTTAACCGGGGAGAATCGGACTACTGGTGTAAGGGCCAGAATGGCATCCATGTTTGGAGCGTATCTGGGCTAGGGAACGTTAGAATAAGTTACATAATGGCAACCGTGTCTGGAGCGTATCTGTATTGGATCTGAAGTTGAGGTCTGAATGAGTAACAGAATAACTTCCGTGTCTGGAGTGTATTCGTACTGTATCTTGACTTTGAACTCTGAATAAGTAATAGAATGACTTCCGTGTCTGGAGTGTATCTTTACTATATCTGAATAAGAGATATGAATGAGTAACAGAATGACTTTCGTGTCTGGAGTGTATCTGTACTGTATCTGAATAAGAGATCTGAATGAGTAATAGAATGACTTCCGTGTCTGGAGTGTATCTGTACTGTATCTGAAATCTTTGAATATTTGTTAAAGATAGCTGTTAATCTTATCCTGAAAAGGGTAAAATGTTAGCCGAAACACAAAGTTGTGTTGCATGAAATTTATGATGCAATAAAATGTGTTTTATCAATGTTTATGATATATGAGTGTAATGTATGCGCATATAAGCTGATTTGTTGTATTGCTGAGGAAAATAAATCCTTGATAGCTGGGGATAAGAAAATCCTTGACTGCTGCCGGGGAAGATAAATCCTTGACCGCTGCTGGAGAAATGAGAATGAGAATCTTCAATCTGCTGGGGATTAAGAGAAATCCTGACTCCTCTGGGGATGTAGGGATCCTTCCTGCCTTTGAAGTTGGAGGATTATAAACATTCTGTTGTGAGAATAATGCCAAGTGTCGCTTGAGAAACCTGCTTGGGGAATCCCGAGAACTTTGATGACTACGGCTGGGGATTACATAATGGGAATCTTTACTCGGCGAGGAATAGGGAAAACTCTGATAGTTTCTGCAGGGAATCAAGAATGAGAATCTTCAATCTGTTGAGGAGTAATGAAAACTTCGGCGACTTCACTGGGGAATGATGAAGACTCTGTGGGGAAGAAGTTTATCCTGTTGGGGAGTAGTGAATACTCTATGGGGAATAGCTATACTGCTGGGGAGTAGCTATCCTGCTGAGGAGTTTAGGAGACCCTGTGGGGAACAGCTCATTCCTATTATGGAGAGAATTCAAGAGTTTGGGTTGTATGCCAATCTACTGGGGAATTATCCGAAGTTGTCGTCTGGTTAGTTGTCAGGCTTCAAAGCAACTTGCTGGGAAATTATCAGGTTTTAAGATAACTTGCAGGGGAATTTGAAGAAACTGGAGGATTTCCACTGGGGTTTAAAGGTTGAAGTTTTAGCTCCGCTGGGGAAGAAAGTTTCATCTCCGCTGAGGATCTGTAGTTCAAAGCTTTGGCTCTGCTGTGGATTGGGAGTTTGAAATTTAACTCTGATGGGAATTAAAGGTTTGAAATTATAACTCCGCTGAGGACATATATTTCAAGGTTTTAGCTCCGCTGGAGATCTAGATGATGTACTGTAGGGATTTCCCCTGGAATAGCCTAAAGACGTTTTCCTATACTTTCACCCTGTCAATAATTAATCTTTCTCAACTCATTTATTTGTAAACAGTGATTATACTCAAATGTATATGCTCATTAATAAATCATTGGACGTTTTCAAATAAAACACATGTGTAAAAAGGAAAAGACAAATAGTTTTCTGCACTTTGAAGTATCTTTGTATTAACTTTGTGTAAGTATTTTGTACAAAGGAGACAGACATCCTAGTAAGAGAATGCTGTCATAAAAATGAGAAAAGTTTATACAAAGAAAGATGGCTATGTGTAAAAATCCCATGGGGTTCCCATTCTGCTATAGCCTTCGTAACTCAGAATATCTTGTCCATTCGCTGCTTCGTCCGAAGATGATTGAGTTGATCAGAAACCCGGAGCTTGTCTGTGAAGAGATTATCCTTAAAGTGATCCGACGAGACATAGTCATACGCTTTAATTCCCTAACTTTTTCCTGGACCGCCCTTTCGAGTTTTCGATCCACCGGGAAACCCTTTTTTGCCCAAGTCGCCCTTTCGGGTTTTCAACTTGCCGGGTGTACAGATTTTTTTGTTTATCCCTAACTTTTGCCTGAACCGCCCTTTCGGGTTTTCGATTCATCGGGATGCCCTTTTTTTTCCTAGGTGTGTCAACCTAGCGGGTCGTTTATGCGTAGTATCTTTTGACTATGTCTGCGTTCGCAGGGTGCGGCAGGTCGTCGCCGTCCATGGTGGTTAAGATTATTGCCCCACCAGAAAAGATGTTTTTGATCACAAATGGTCCTTCATAGGTAGGAGTCCATTTACCCCTGGGATCACTTTGTGGCAAGATGATGCGCTTGATCACAAGATCTCCGACTTTATATATCTGTCGTCTGACTTTCTTGTTGAAAGCTTTGATCATCTATTTTTGATACGTCTGACCGTGGAAAACAGCAGTAAGTCTCTTCTCGTCAATTAAGTTCAACTGATCAAGTCAGGTTTGGATCCAATCGTCTTCACTCAGACCTGCATCCCTCATGCTTCTCAAGGAGGGAATCTGAACCTCAATAGGCAAAACAGCTTCCATGCCGTATACCAAAGAATAAGGTGTTGCCCCAGTTTATGTACGCGCCGTGGTACGGTACCCGTGGAGAGAAAACGGTAACATCTCATGCCAGTCCTTGTAGGTGACTGTCATCTTTTATATGATCTTCTTGATATTTTTGTTTGCAGCTTCGACAACACCGTTCATCTTTGGCCGATAGGGAGATGAATTGTGATGTTGAATATGGAACTGCTTGCACAAGGCGGTGATCATAGTGTTGTTAAGGTTTGCACCATTGTCGGTGATGATCCTTTCGGGGATGCCGTACCGGCAAATGAGGTTATGCTTGATGAAGCGGGCAACAACATTCTTTGTGACGGATGCGAAGGAAGCTGCTTCGACCCACTTGGTAAAGTAATCAATGGCCACCAGGATAAAGCGGTGTCCATTGGATGTTGTAGGCTTGATCTCTCCAATCATGTCGATTCCCCATATAGCGAATGGCCAAGGAGCTCTTAAGACATTGAGAGGAACTGAAGGTATATGTACCTTGTCCGCATAGATTTGACATTTGTGACAAGTCCTGGAATGTTGATAGCAGCCAGCTTCCATGGTAGACCAGTAATAGCCTGCCCGTAGAATCTTCTTAGCCATCGTATGCCCGCTAAAATAGGTGCCAAATGTACCATTGTGCAGTTCAGCCATGATCTGTTCAGCTTCAACCTTGTCCATACAACGAAGTAGAATGCAATCATGATTGCGCTTGTACAGGATACCATTGCTCAGGAAGAACTTGGCAGAGAATCTCCTCAAGAAATTTTTGTCGTTGACTGAATCTCCTTCAGGATATTCTTGAGCCTCGAGATACCTTTTGACTTCGTGAAACTAAGGTCGGTCCACTACTTCTTCGGTATTAATCTCGTGACAATGTGCAGGTTCATCCATTTACTCGATGGTGATCTGGGGAGCCTCATTATCCCAGTTAAGTTTAAACATGGATGAAATTGTAGCTAGAGCATCTTCCAGATGATTTTCTTCTCGCGGGAAGTGCTCGAAGGTAATCTGCTCGAAATGAGGTAGCAATGTCAAGACATGTTCTTTGTAAGGGATGAGATTGGGATGTTTAGTGTCCCACTCTCCTTTGATCTGACTGATAACCAAAGCTGAGTCTCCAAACACAACCAAAGATTTGATTCCCAGGTCTATTGCAGCCTTGAGACCAAAGATGCAAGCTTCATACTCGGCCATGATGTTGGTGCAGTTAAAGCAAAGTCTGGCGGTGAAAGGAGTATGGCAACCTTCTAGGGAGATGAGTACCGCACCGATACCGTTGCCAAGAGCATTGGAGGCACCATCAAAGTACAGGGTCCATCGGGATCCTTGTTCAGGTCCGTCATATGGTTTGAGATCTTCAATATTGTCCAATGTCATAATGTCTTTGTCGGGGAAGTCGAACCTCATCGATTGGTAATCTTCAACAGCTTGATGAGCCAGATGGTCAGCTAGCACACTCCCCTTTATATCTTTTTGGGTTGTGTATTGTATATCATACTCTTTCAGGATCATCTGCCATCTAGCTATCCTTCCAGACAAAGAAGGCTTTTCGAAGATGTACTTGATCGGATCCATCTTAGATATCAGTAGAGTGGTATGAGTCAACATATACTGCCTTAGCCGGCGAGCAGCCCATACCAAAGCGCAGCAAGTTTTCTCGAGCAGTGAATATCTTGTTCACAGTCGGTAAACTTTTTGCTAAGGTAATAAATTGCATGCTCTTTTCGGCCAGACTCGTCATGCTGCCCCAGTATGCACCCCATAAATTATCCAAAACAGTCAGATACATGATTAGCAGTCTTCCTTTGTCGGGTGGCATCAAGATAGGAGGTTCTAGAAAATACTCCTTGATTTTATCGAAAGCAACTTGACAGTCATCATTCCATTTAACCACCTGATCTTTCTTCAACACCTTGAAGATTGGCTCACAGGTAGATGTTAGGTGAGAAATGAACCTAGAAATGTAGTTTAGGCGTCCCAAGAAACCTCTGACCTCCTTCTCATTGCGAGGAGCAGGCATTTCTTGTATAGCTTTGACTTTGGCAGGATCAACCTCGATGCCTTTGTTGCTGACGATGAAACCCAAGAGTTTACCGGATCGGACTCCGAAAGTGCACTTGTTAGGGTTCAGTCTGAGCTTGTATTCCTTCAACCTGACAAACAGCTTTTGCAAATGGTCGAGGTGCTCTTCTTCCGTTTATGATCAGGCTATCATGTCGTCTACGTAGACTTCAATCTCATGATGTATCATGTCATGAAACAAAGCTACCATGGCGCGTTGATAGGTTGCCCCGGTATTCTTCAGTCCGAATGGCATCACTTTATAGCAGAACATACCCCACTATGTAACAAAAGTAGTTTTCTCCATGTCTTCAGGTGCCATTTTGATCTGGTTGTAACCTGAAAATCCATCCATGAAAGAAAATACCTTGTGTTGAGCTTTTTGTCAACCAAGATGTCAATGTGCGGTAGTGGAAAGTCATCTTTAGGGCTAGCACTGTTTAAATCTCTATAATCCACGCACATTCTCACTTTTCCATCCTTCTTGGGCACGGGCACAATGTTAGCGACCCATTATGGATATGAAGTAACAGCAAGAAATCCAGCATTGAACTGCTTCATAACTTCTGCTTTGATCTTTTCTGACATGTCGGGCCTCATGCGGCAGACTTTCTTTATAACTGGTGGACAGTCTTCCCGCGTAGGTAGACAGTGAACCACAATATATGTATCGAGTTCTGGCATGTCTTCGTAAGACCAGGCGAAGATCTCAACAAATTCATGTAACAGCTGAATTAGGCGCTCTTTGACACTTGGCTCTAGGTTGGCACCCACTCTGACTTCTTTTCTGTCTTCAACAGTACCCAAGTTGATTGTCTCTAACAGCTCCTCATGAGGTAGAATAGCCCTTTCTTCCTGTTGTAGCAGTCTAGCCAATTCTCCCGGCACCTCACAATCTTTCTCACCTTCGTATTCGGCATGGTAGACCAGATCTTCAGAATCATTGAAGGCCATAGCAGAATTGTTACCCATGGAATCCGGAATGGAAGGGTACCTGCATTTGTGAGTGTGGGTGTGTGTAAGGGATAGCCACCTTTAAACAAATAAAATGTAAAAAGAAAGACAATGAACACAAAAGTTTATATGTGAAAACGTCCATGATTCATTAAAATGGCATATGAAGATGAAAAATCAAACCCTTACAAATGGACCTATGTGCCTCGGGTAAGGCACGGGGCTAAAAGTGTACGAATTGTTTAAGAATTATTACAAACCAACAAAAATGTTTGAAAGATAAATTACTGCGGTATGAAAGTAATCGGAACAAAGTATTTTGCTTCCCAGTTGCATAGTCCTTCGTCAACAGTTGGGAAAATCCAGTCTTCCAAGTTGCTCTCCTCTTTACTATCCTCCAAAGCATTGACTCCATGGTGGGTGATCTTCACTGGTGGCCCTCCGGAGCGGGCGCGGCATACAGCCTTTTAAGCAGAAGAAGTGAACCCCAAGCCGAATTTATCTGATTTGTAAGGAAAGTCTGGAAGCTGCCCCCAGATTGTGCTTCCTCCTTCTTCAATCACAGCCTTTGCATCTTTGAGAGACGACATCTGAGGCGGAGGTCGGGTAATCATGGGTACAGAAGGCACTGTCTTGGTTGCCGCAATCTCTGGAGCTACCTCTTCAAAATGTTGAAAAGGGGTTTCGATGAATTCACCATCCAATTCTACATAGCGGAAAGAATTTAGATGGCTTATCATGTACTCCTATTCGCCATGAACAGTTATGATTTTACCCTGG
The DNA here is from genome assembly GCA_948472305.1 of Vicia faba. Taxonomy (NCBI): domain Eukaryota; kingdom Viridiplantae; phylum Streptophyta; class Magnoliopsida; order Fabales; family Fabaceae; genus Vicia; species Vicia faba. The sequence goes on from OX451736.1 coordinate 1,246,826,500, forward strand.
ACAGGGTACTTGAGCATTTGATGTAGAGTAGAAGTGACGGCTCCAGCATTGTGAATCTAGGGTCTTCCCAACAAGTAAGAATAGGAAGGACGGATGTCCATCACATAGAATATGGAGTTGAAGGTTTCAGTTCCCACCTTGATCGGGATGTCCACCTCCCCGTGGACCATCCTTTTAGAACCATCAAAGGCTCTGACAATTATATTGTTGGGCTTCAAGGTTAAACCTTCACAATCCAGTTTATCCAAGGCTTTCTTCGGCAAGACGTTCAGCGATGAACCAGTGTCTACCAGTACGTGTGCTAGAGTAGTCCCTCTGCATTCCACCGAGACATGCAAAGCGTCATTATGTTTTCTCCCTTTCGATGTTAAATCAGCATCGAAGAATCCTATACCATTGTCAGCTGTTAGGCTAGCTACACATTCCTAGAACTGATCCGCGGAGGTTTCCTGTGGCACGTGGGCCGTCTTCAAGAATCTTATCAAAGCTTTGGCATGAGCTTCTGAATAGAGCAGCAGGGCCAACATAGAGATCTTTGAGGGGGTTTATCCCAGTTGTTCCACAACATCATAATCGCTTTTCTTGATTATTTTCAAAATCTCTTCCATTTCTTTTTGAGAAGTCTCAGGGATGACAAATGGCTGAGCCCTCGTCCTGACGGACACTTCTTGGATCCCTTTCCCTCTATCATCAGCAGCAGCAGAGGGGACAACCACAGGAGTTACAACTTCTTCAATAATTGGAGTTCTCGCAGATATGTTGACTGGTACAGGGGTAACCTTAGGAGCAGCTGAGGGTCCAAAGATTTCCTTTGGAGGGGCAATATCTGGAGAGAAAATTCTTCCACTGCGGGTGATTTTGCTCGTTCCGGAAATGTTTCCAATGTCGGAAGTATCTTCGTCAGAACTCTCTTCAGTTGATTCAATTTGTTTAATACCGTGGTAGTAGATTTCTCCATCTTAGTTCCACGGTATTGATTTGTCGGACTTGTACAAGACGGGCCCCGGCATGGTTATCTTAAAAGGTGCAATCTTTGGATCAGATGTAATCTTAACAGGTCTTTTGGAGACCTTGGAAAGATTGGCGGATATGGTTATTATTGAGACATCATTGACAGGATTCGGTGTAACATGAGTCTTCTCAAAAAGGATTTCATGGTTATCCATTAGGTGCTGGATGCATAAATTCAACAATGGACAGTCGGTTGATAAGGATGAACAAAGGCAGCAATCTTCTTCACAACCTGGTAAAATCCCAGCCTTCAGTAAATTCAACTTGATTATCGGTAGCGGAGTTATCAAATCATCAACAGTAGCAACAAACAGATCATCTTCAACAACATGGGCATTGTGGACATGCTTTGGCATTGGAGCAAAGATTATATTCGGCTTTTCAGGGGTGTCGAATTCCACTTCCTTAGCATCTATCAAATCCTGAATCTTATTCTTGAGGGGCCAACAATTATTGGTGTCGTGCCCCAGGCTATCTGAATGATAAACACACTTGGCGTTCGAATGATAGTACGGAGAAGCAGTATTCGGGTTCTTCGGGGCCTCTTTCAAACTTGCAAGGTTTAACTTCAATAGATGGGGTAGAACCTGAGCAGGGGTCATGTTTATCCAGGTGAATTGTCGTACAGGCCTTTCCACCCTTGTCTGGTTGGTTCTGGGTTGATTATTTCTGGGCTGATCAGCTACAGACTTTTGAATCATTACGGCTTCCACCGCTGGCTGGCGCTCGACTCTTCCTTGACCTCTTTGAGAGTAGACAGCTGATACTTCTTTCTTTGCGGGAAAAGGCTTTTTGATGGCAGCGGAAGCAGATGCATCTTTTTGAATTTTCCCGCTTTTAATGTCGGCTTCAACTCTCTCACCAGTTAGAATCAACTCAGTGAACCCCACAGACGAACTTCCAATCAGATGATTGAAGAAAGGCCCTAACAGAGTTCCAAAGAACATGTCTACTAGCTCCCTCTCAGATAGATGTGGTTGTACTTGTCCTGCCAAGTCTCTCCATTTCTGGGCATACTCCTTGAAGCCTTCATTGGAGACCATGCCCATACTCTGTAATTGAGTACGGGTTGGTGCTAAGTTCGCATTGTATTGATACTGCTTGTAGAAAGCAGCAGCCAAATCTTCCCAATTATGCACATCAGATCTCTCTAACTGGTAGAACCAATCTAACTGCGTCCCCGACAAACTATTCTGGAAAAAATGGACCCACGGGTCTTTGTCAGAAGAATGTGGTTGAATTTTCCTGACATAAGATCGTAGGTGCATCTTGGGATAAGACACCCCATCGTATTTGGCAAATAGTGGCACTTTAAACTTCGGAGGGATTACTATTCCAGATACCAACCCTAACTCTTCAAAGTCCAGCCCAGGCACTCTCTGTATCTCCATGGCAGCTAGACGCTCTTCCAGATTTTTGTATTTGTCATCTGCAGGAGGGTATTGTTGTTCTAAGTAATCCTCATCTTCCTCATCTTCAGTTTCAGAATTTGAAGGTGTGATACGTTGGGAGAACTGATTGTTGTTTTGCGTTTGTATTCGCACTTGTTCGGTTAAGCAAGAGTCGCCACCGACTTTTTATTTTATCCTAAAGGAAAGGTTTAAAAAGCACAGCAAAAACCTTTTGAGATATTTCGTGGGTCCGGGGGGTAGATTATGAAAAGGGAAGGTATTAGCACCCTTTTCATCCATGGTTATCCATAGGCTCTTAGTTACTTGGTTTTTTAGATCACTTGCCTTGATTTTCGATTGCTTGAAAATGGTGTGTATGTGTGTGTGTTTTTGAAAATGTTTTGGAAGAAGATGCCTTGTCTTAGGCTACCCTTGTAACAATTCTTTACTCGAATGTTTTACAAAGGTGTGTATCTTTTCGAAAAGATGTTTCAAAATGTTTTGAGAGTTTGTTTTGAAAGTGTTTGTGGAATGTGGTTTTTGAAAAGAAGGCAAGTGGTTTTGCAAATTGATCTCAAGTAACTAAGAGTTTTATCTACCCTATTGTACTCAAAGGTTTTCTCTATGTTTTCAACCCTTTTTAACAATTTTGTTCCACCATTGCATTTGGTGGACAATCTTGCGTTTAGGATGTTTAACGGGACGGGCGCGGGTCATCGTATGGACCATGAATGCAATGGTGCCGAGTGTCTTTGGCAATTTGCTTTGAAGGGACTATGATCATTCCGTTTTAGGCAACATTCAAAAGCTTCATCGAGGGACTTATGATCATTTGAATTTGTTTTGCCAAAGATACTCGACGTGCAAGCATGGCCCATTTTGGAAGGCAACATGTGGGATTACCCTAGAGGGTGCAAGTGTGATTGTGTATTGATTTCATGTATTTGTCTTGTATTAGGTTATCTAGCGTTTGATTTTATGTACATGCAAACCCTAGGTCTAACCATGGTATAATTGAAAGCGATAAATTGCGAAAATTTAAAGTCTACGCTATTACAAAATAAGTATCCGGGAGTGGGGGTACAAATTTACGAATGGGGATGAGACTTAGGAATATAGTGTCCAATAAGTTACAACCAAATCGAATTCGCGATCAAATGTAAATGTAACGAATATCAATGTATAAGATAAGCAAATGTATATAGGAGCAATGTAAATGTATTGTGTAAGTATACGCGCATATACGTATGTAATTATTTGTATATGTAATTATTTACAGGTTAGGAAAATATGAATTCGAATGTGTATTAAGTATTGTTTTAACTTAAATGAAAAGAATTAAATATTTATTTACTTAATTTTTTGTAATCTTATATATTCTTAATATGTAAAAAAGGAAAATTTAAGAAAAGAAAATATTTCTAAGTTTGAAAATTGTCGCTTTACATTTGATATAAAAAATGCATCTTTATATTTTTTGTGTTTAATATATATAAAGAGTATTAAATGTTTTAAATTAATTAAAAAATGTATTTTATTGATTATGTACAAAAAGAATTTTAATTAAATGAAAAGAAAAATGTTTTCGATTTTAATTATATTGTTTAATAAAAAAGTATTTTTATGTATTAAAGTATTATTGTAAAAAATATATAAAGTTAGAGAAAAAATATATTGTTTAAAAAATATGTTATATAAAAAGGGGTTTGTGTTAATTTATTAACAAAATAACTTGTTCTATAAAAAAGATGGTTAAGTTGATTAATTAACAAAAGGAATATAACGTTTGTTTTATAAAAAGGGGTAAAAGTTTTTTTTTGAATGGGCCTTAGGCGTTCAGAAATGGGCAAGGCCCATGTTGACACAAAAATGTTTTAGGGTTCTATTGTGTTTTCATTTTTTTGGATGCTTAGGGTTAGGTGAGGCAGAAGCGCCGTTTGTTCGTTCTTCGTTCATCTTCTCCGATCGTTCCTGAGTGCAATCTTTGCCAGGAACCTGACTCTCCCCTTTGCCCAGCCATCAGCGTTTCCTTCGCCTCCTTTCCCTCTCCATGGTTCAATGGAACCAACTAAAAGGTAACCCCCTTTTGTTCCCTCTTCTGGCTAGCGCGTTTAGGGTTCGAATCCTTCTTATATGTTACTGTTTACTGCTTTTTTGATTAAGTGTTTGACTTTGTTTGTTTAACGAGGATGAAAAGGGAAGGGAAGAGAATTTGACTACCTTTCGTTTGAGGGAGGAATGGTGGAGGTGCTCGGAGGCTTAGTGGTGAAGGGGATTGCAGGCGCTTGATGCTGGAAGCTAGCTTTGGGAAAACTTGGTATTTCTGTACCTTTTTGCCATTTTTAGGGTTTTATGATGATATTGACTGAAAACCCCTTTTGAAAATTCACTTCTTTCTTCTTCTCTCCTACTGTATGCTCGTTGCTTATGTTGCCTTTAACGCTTGCCTTTGAATGCCTTTGAATGCCTTTGAATGCCTTTGAATGCCTTTGCCTTTTGTATGCTTCTGTATCTTCTTTGCCCAAGGATGAACCTAGGGTTCTGAGGGCTCTGAATGCACGCTTATGTTACCTGTGTTGGATGCCTTGAGATGCTTCTTTTACTTGTCCCTCAGTTGCCTTTGGAATGTTTGTTGTGTTATCCCTTTTGCCCAATGATGAGCCTAGGGTTCTGAGGGTCTGAGGGTTTGACTTTGAATGCTTTTGGTTGCCTTGAGTTTGATTTGGATGGTGTTGGTGTTTAGGCAGGTATGATACTTGACAGAGGTTTGGTTGTTTTGAATGTGATGATAGGCAGGTTATCGGTGTTGAAACTGGCCTTTAGCTTTGAACTTGGTTTGAGCTTATTTCTTTATGGCCTTCACAGGTTATGGTGCTGGATGTTTGACATAGGTTACAGGTTACAGGCATATGCTGTTTTTTTACTGGTTATCTTAGGTAGGTTTAATGCTTTTTGTGTTTAAGGCTTGGCCTTGCTTGCTTCAGGCAGGTTTGAGGTCTTTAGTGGCTAGGCTGGTATGTTGTTTATGTGCAGGTAAAGGGGCTTAGCAGGTTTGAGTCTTGACAGGGTTTTGAAAATGGTAAGGCCTTGGATATTTTTGTTCTTTGACAGGCAGGGTGAGGCTTGGGCATATGTTAGTTATGTTTGTGGTGTTTGAAGGTTTCAGACTTGAGGTTTTTTGCAGGTTTTTGATACTTGACAGTGGTTTAAGGCTTTCTTGGATTTGCTCTCCTCCTCCTCTTACTGTACTGTGTTTAGTTCTTTATATTTTCTTCCTTCCTGCCTAAAGCCTAAAACCTACTTTCTTTTTCTCTTCTTCTTCTCTCTCTAGTACAGCTTTGCATTAAGATATTATTTATGCTTTGTACTTCTTTTTCTGAAAGGGCCACTTCTTTTGGGAAATGATGAAAAGAAAATGTGTTTTGCTTGCATAACAATTTTTCTCTGCATTCTTGTCTCTTCTTTTGACAGCTTTTGTACTTTTGGATCTTTTGATATCTTCCCAAATCTTCTTTTCTTTGACAGCTTGGGTAGCCTTTTGGCATTTTGACAGCAAGTTTGAATTTTTCAGTTTGGACTTCTAGTTTGATTTGCACTTGGAGTTTTGAGACTTGAACTTATGCAGTTTGGACAATTTTTGAATTGTGCAATTTTGACTTTTGGTGCATTCATTTTTTAGCAAATAAAAATTCGTCCCTCTTTGTGAACCGGGAGAAATCCCGTGATTTGCAGAGAGGGTTAACTGATCCCAATCAGTTCCCCTTAATAATGAACTGTCTTTTATTTATCTGTCATTATTTATTTATCTGCTATTTGACTTTTCTTCTTTTCTTTTGCAGATGAATATTTGAATGGAGAGGGGTATTAAATGAAGAATGAAGAATTAGAAAAAATAGGATAGTTTCATTTTTTTATTTAAATTTAAACTAATGTAAAATCATTGTTGTAAATAAATTGTAAACAATAATTGTACGAATAATTTAAAAATAAATAAAAGTTTTTATTATCCAATTAATTCTATTTTCTTTATTGTTTATTTATTATTTAAAATTCTTTGAATTAAAATAATTGAAAGATAAATTCCAATCACTTAATCTTAGAATAATAAATAATTTAAATAAACAAAGCTTTAGCAATTTACTCAGTTAAACCTGGCCTTTCCAATATCCAAAGCAAAGCAACAGTTAACCAAAACAACTGATCAGGCGCATTCCCTTTTCACTGATTTTTACCAAACACTGTAAATCCAAACTGCATGGATCTTTTGACTGGTTCAATCAAACGAACGTGAATTCAAACCAAATGCACTCTTTTTACTGATTAAGTCAAACAATGTGAATCCAACCCAAATCTCGGAATAACTTGCAAAGTGCTTGTAGAATTTAAATCCTTCTGGGAACGTGCCCAAAAAAAACCCTAATTCCTGATTAAATTCCAAAGAGCGTTCGCCTGATCAAAGTTGAGCCAAAATTAACCAAAACCCTAAGCCAATTGTGTGAAACATTCCAGAGCCCTGAAAATCAATAAAACCCTAATTTTTGCTTGGCTGACGAGAAAAGTCTGTTTGACCGATTCTTGAGCCAATCTGAAAAATCAGGAAACGCCTGAAGCTGTGATTTCTTGTGGAAAAATGCAAGGGCAAATTTTGGGGTACAACAGAAGGCACAGCAGTCTCTTTACCCTTTCTCTCCCCTTCCTCAGAGTTTGATGGAAAATCTAGGACCCTTCTGGCTTGACCTTCAAATCTTCTACCCATGGTAGCCACACCAGCCCTTTTCTTCTTCTTTTTCTCTTTTTCCTTTACTAGCAGAGTTTTGAGCTCCTCCTGCCCCTTAGCCAAGGTCAAGAGTAGCTGTTGGAATTGTGAATTCTGAGCTTGCAAGTCTTTAACCGTTTGTTCAATATCCATCTTGCTGAAATAAACAGCAGAGAGATGAGGAAACTTGGTGTGAAGACCTGTTTATGCATATGATGAATGATATGTATTAATGTAATGCATTCAAGGATTCAGAAACTCAAATTTATGTCAAACAAAAAGGAACAAACGTCATATTAATAAAATAGAATTGTTAGTACATCAATGCCCCACGGGAAAAATAATACAAAATTCTAAGGTAAAAAGACGTTGTGCGTCCTCTTTGGTGCAATGTAGGTGTTGAGAGTCTGCTCTTCATGAAGTTGACGAGTAAGTTCCAAAACCTTCTTCTCACTGGCGTAGAATTGGGCTTCGAAAGTGTCGCGCTCTCCCTTGAGCTGTATCCAACTCCTTTGCAAATCTTCGAGTGATGTTGGCATGTCAGGATGTAGGAGGGTGTATGGAACCTCTCCTTCCATAACAGGCTCTATAATCACAGGGAGAATAGATGGGTAAGGTATCATAAGACTTTGGGCGCGGGTTCGTACCCACTTGAGGTAAGGCTCAAGAGGGATGGAATTCTTGTGTCCCAAAGTTTTACTGTCTACCTTGTTGGGCATCCTCCAAGCTCGGATGAACCTTTATCGAAGTCCTTAATCATCATTGTCGAAGTCAAAAACCAAGTCTATAATCAGCATGTCATGTGGGTCATCCCTTCGGGCATACCCAAATTGTCTCAGAGCCAAGCAGGGGTTGTAGGTGATGTCTCCCCTAATGCCAAGTAGTGGGACATCAGGGAATTCCTCACAATGGTCGATGATGATAACATTTTCTCTGGACCGAGAACACCAATGAACATCTGAATGTGTAAGAGTCATCAATCGTTGTGACCACCTCAAACCTTGCTCATTCCTCAAGACTGATTGGGGAAGGTGGGAAATAAACCACCTTGCTAGAAGAGGAGTATAGCACATTAGAACACCTCTTTTCCTCATTGTTCGAGTGTGAAAAGAGTGTAGGATGTCCCCAAGTAAAGTAGGCACAGGATTCCGAGACATGAAAATCTTGACAGCATTCACATCTATAAGCTGGTCAGGGTTTGGGAACAATACCAACCCATAGATGAGAAGAGCTATAATCTCCTCAAAAGCTTGCAAGTCTAGAGAATTCCAACAGTCTTAGGCCTTCTCAAACAGGAATTTTGGCAAGAAACCCTTGACACCACTTCTGGTTTCCCAATGACCTGTGACATCTGATGGTTGCAAGTGCAGGGCTTGAGCAACATCTTCAGGCTTTGGATCTCTTTATGTACCGTTGAAAGGTAGTTGATGGAGAATAGGAATCCTCAAGAGTTGAGAAAATTCCTCCAAAGTAGGCACTAGCTGGTAGTCAGGAAGTGTGAAGCAGTGGTGTAGGGGGTCAAAGAACTGGAAGAGAACTTTCACCATGTCTTCCTCTGTGTTGGAGTTTACCAAGTTGAGAAGTCGACCATGTCTCTCATTGAATGGAGAATATTCTGGAATCTTGGAAGCAAGCTCCTTGAGTTGAGGAGGGATTATCACAAGGTTGGCCTGAATTGTTTTCCTGCGAAGTGATTCCATAGCCTACAAAACAGGAACAAAGATGAAGATCCAAAATCCTTGAAATGGTTAGTGGATGTGTTGTACCCCAAAATTTGCCCTCCCATATTCTTCAAGAAATTGCCAAGTCATGCTTCAAATCTCCCCAAGGGTTGCACAGTGCAAGAGCCTCCAAAGCAGTCAAAATTAGGGTTTCTGTTCTGATCAAGAAAATGAAGCTTCCAAGGGTCCAATCAAGTCCCACATGCCTACAAATATGGTCAAGCATCCTCATATCAAGTTTCAAGACATTCAGCACAAAATTGCACAGTCAAAAACCCTAATTGCACTACAGTCAACTGTAGGGGCAAAATGGTCATTTGACAGTCAAAAGTTCAAATTTTTGGTCAACATATCATTTTGAAGCCATAAACATCATTTGATCAATGCTTGATCATGATTCTCAAAGCTTGGCTCAAAAATCATCAAGATGCAAAAGTTTCCTTATTTGGACAGTTGAAAAAGTCAACTGTAAATTGACCAGGGCATAACTTTCACATGGATTATCAGAAAAATTTCATCCAAAGCTCATTTTGAAGAGAAAGACATTTCCTACAACTCATCTTCATACTTCAAGTCCAAGAAATGCTCTCATAAAAAGTTATCAATTTCAACATTATAGGTCCTTTTCAAAAGTCAACAAAAAGGGACTTTAAGTCAAAGGCCATAACTTGAGATTAGTAAATCCAAATGACATGGGACCAACGGCATTGGTTAGAGGACTCAAAGACCTTTCCAAAATGTCCAAGAACATGAGAAAAGCTTAAAAATTGAGCAAGTTATGCCTTGTAGAAGTTGGGAAATTTTTGGGTATTTTGAAAAGTCAACATTGATTCAAATGACCTAAAATTGCTAATGGGCCCATTTTTCTTCCACAATTCATCATCCCAAGCATGTGCACGACCACTTGGCCCAAAGAGAAGTATTTCTTCATTTTTTATTTATTTATTTGAATTTTTATTAATAATAATTCATTTAAATCAAATTAAATACATGAAAAATATTTAACCTAGGTCTTACAATCTTTTTGTGCACAAAATCTACTCAATAATTCGTGTGAAATTAAATAGGGAAAGATTTGGAGAGAATTGATCTTAATTTGTACAAAAACACATGGAAAATATTTGAAAAAAGATCATGAAAATCAAATCTTTCAAAGTCATGAATGCCAAGCTTTTTGTGTGATTTCCTTAACCTAATTCATTCCTACATATACAAGAAACACAACCCTAATGCCAATGACCACGCAGCTGCTCAAAAATCTGGAAAGCCAAAACTTGAAATTTGTCAAAAAACTCCATAACTGAAAACCAACTTGCAGGTCGATTCAAGCCTCAAAACCTATTCCATTAGCTTCCTCAAGGATCATAGGACATATTCCAATCAAAAACTGAGCCCCATACTCAAGAAAACGCAAGATCACCATTGAAGTTGGTAAAGAAAATTTCTGAATCGGTTTCTATCATACATGCATTGTTAACATATTTTGTTGTTATTTTTGTGTTTGTAATGATGTTTGCAAGCTAATCGTGTGCTTTGGTTGAAGTTTTACGCACTGTATGCCAAGATACCATTGTCAATTTTTAGGGTTTACAGGATTTCGAATTGGGGGTTTCTTGGTCTTGTAAAATTAGCAAACCACGATGCCAGGAATGGATTCAGGGGACTTGGACGAAGACAATGGGACTCTCGCGCTCAATTTATGAGCGTCACAGGGCTAGTCGCTATTTTTCAGAAGCTAGCCTAAGAGAACATGTGAAAATCGTTGCTCATGATGTTTGTATTTCAGGAAAATAAAAAACCAACGAAGAAGATGAACTCGTGGCAAGCGATGGGTGGCTGGTTTGAAAGTTCGCGCGCGAAGTCCACTAACGCTTTTATTTTCTTTTATAATATTTGTTAGTTGTTTAATAATCAAAGCGCGTAAATTGGTTCAGTGGCAAGGCATAGTGTTGGCAACGTACATGACCTGGGTTCGAGCCCCAGGTCTTCACCATCTCAATATTATTTTTCAATTGATAATCACATGCAGAGCCAACGCTGGATACCACCATACTCCTTCATGATCAGATGGCCACGCGTCCCAATAGAACAATCAGAAGGCCAAGAACTGCGCAATACCATGGATTGTAGTCAACGCTTTTGCACGTGAGTGGAAAAGTCTCCAAGGCCAAGAATCTAAATGGGCCAGATTGCTAAGGGCCTCACCTCCTATTTGGGGGCTGCACCCCCAGGTTTGCAAACTCTTTAATTGTTCTTTATTTTATTTTTATTTTTTTACTTTCAATTATTATTTTTAATTAATTCTGTCAATTTAGTTATATTTTCATAAAACCAAAAAACACATAAAAATCAGAAAGAAGAAAAAATATAATAAATATTTTTGTTGTAATATTTTTTGTAATTAAATTGTATATAATTAAACTTAGTTAAATTAGGTTTTAGTTTTAATTCTCTTAAAAAAAATCTAAAAAAACATAGAATTAGGGTTTAACTAATTTTCATCCTTTTATTTTTCTTTCATAAATAATTAAATAATTAGATATTTATTTTTATAATTAAATTTGCATGTAAAAAATTAGGGTTAATTTAGGTTAAATTCTAATGTTTTCTTAATAAATTAAAATAAAATAGAATCAGGGTTAGCATTTAATTTCAATTAATTCTTTTTCATTAAAATCCTAAAAATCATAAAATACAAAAAAAAAACAATTTCCTTTTCTTTTTCTTTATTAATTAATTCCATGTAATTTTAATTTCATTAAAAAGGGTCCAACGCCCTCGTTCCGATTTAATTCTTATTCGCATATTTATTTTATTTCTTTATAATATTTATGTATCTCTCCCAAGGCCATGTAACCTTTTTAATTTTCTCGCACTTTTCTTTACTTTCTTTATTTTTCTGTCAAAATCGGGTCCTGGTTTAATTTTGGCGATGTGGACCCGCGCCTTTGTAATAGTTTAGAACTTTCAATTTCCGCATCTTTTTTAACTGTTAAATAAATGCATGCAAGAATGAATGACAAAAAAATAAAAACAAACGCATAGATCACCCATAACCTGACAAGACAAAAATAAATGAATCTGACACACAAATCGCACACCACCCCTAGGGTACGCCTCACTGTTGCCTTGCCTCGAAAGGTGATCGTCGAGTAGAGGATGTCTTAGTAAGTCCTCATGATCCGGGAACCTGGCATGAGGGTAGCTTCTAAGGTGTCTTCCCATTGCTCTGGTGATCACCATGTCCCGAACCTCGAATTGACCCGAACACCTCCAACGGTGGTGCTACCTACCTCTCAATGGTGGGATGACACTACTTTAAAGGACATTTACACAGACGAATTCCTTAGGGTAGGTAGACGACTCTAGATACTTGCTCTAAATTCAAAACAAATTCAAAAAATACTTTTCACACCGACACATTTTCAAAAAGCTTTCGAAAGCAATTTTTCAAACACTCTTGAGGACCGATACAAGAGTCGAACTGAAATTTTCAAAGAAACTTTTTTAAAACCCATATTGAAAAGCAAACAAACCATTTTTGAAAACACAATGAACAAGTATCTAAGAGCCCATGGATAACCATGGATAGAAAGGGTGCTAACACCTTCCCTTTCTATAACCTACCTCCCGAACCGAGAGCAATCTCTATAAGGAATTTTTCTGTGCTTTTGTCCTTTCCATTTGGAGAAAATAAAAGACGGTGGCGACTCTTGCTTACCGCGACATTTCGCGAACCAGCGTTAAACAGTCAGTTCCAGATCCACCGATCACAGGATGCATATGATGCTTCATGATGTCCATGATGTTATGCACAAGTATATATGTACAAGCAAGTCACACAAGTTCCTAGTTTAGGATTGCATGGGGTTTCATAGGTAAGTACCCTCTTGAAGTTTAGTTGGCTCAACCTGTCCTAGAAATAATAATCGGGTTCTAAGGAGCTCAATATCACTGGATTGTTTTCTGTGTTCATTGTTTCAGTTTATCCACTTTACTGGCGACCGAAATATTCCAAGAAAACAACCCTCAATGAGTGTAGTATCGAGTATCTACCAACTTCGGACTGCACCAAAGTCGGTCATCTCACTACATCCTAAAAGGCCAAGATGGTCAAGTAAAGGTTCTAAAAGTCCATTAGTGCTTCATGACATCACTCAGCGGCCCCGTATTCTCTTTGATTGACTCAAAGGCTACCGGTACCCACAAATATGTCGCACTAATATAGTTATTGCTTAGACCATGTCGGTATACCCCACACAGTTTCCACAACGTATTGCTATTTACCTATGAATGTTTCCCAAATCCGGGTAGAGGATTCAAACCCAAACAATAGAACCAAAGTGTAAAGCATACAAGTCAAACAAAATAATCATGTAAAGTTGATCTAAAACCCTAAGGTAACCCCACTTTTATAATTGTCCCCAGCAGAGTCGCCAGTTCTGTGATACGGTGGGAGAACTGACTTGAAGTTTTGTGTTTGTGTTTGCAAATGTTTCGGTTTAGCAAGAGTCGCCATCGACTTTTATTTTATCCAAAAGGAAAGGTCAAAAAGCACAGGAAAGACCTTTGAGATGTTTTCTTGAGTTCGGGGGGTAGATTATGAAAAGGGAAGGTGCTAGCACCCTTTTCATCCATGGTTTTCCATGGGCTCTTAGTTACTTGTTAGATCACTTGCTTTGCTTTTTCAATTGTTTGAAATGGTTCTTTGTGTGGTTTTGAAAGTATTTTGAAAAGAGGCCATCGTTTTGGCAATCTTTGTAATGATTCTCGTTCGTAAGAGTGTATACAAAGATGTTTGTCTTTTGAAAAATGTTTCAATGTTTGAAAGTTTGTTTGGAAATGTTTTGAAATTGTGTGTGTGTTTTTGAAAATAGCAAGGATGGTTTGCAAATTGACCAAGTAACTAGGATTTGTCTACCCTACTCAAAAGTCTTTCCTACACATTTTTATTCCTTTGACATTGTTTTTTTACCATTGTATTTGGTAAACAACCCTATCTTTGGATGTTAAACGGGACGGGCATGGGTCATCGTATGATCATGATAGCAATGGTGCCAAGTATCTTTAGCATTTTGAGGGACTAAGATCATCTTTATTTAGGCAACCTTTTGATAGCGTCATCGAGGGACTATGATCTTTTGTTTTGTTTTGATTTTGCCAAGATACCTAGCATGCATACCATGGCCATGTTTTAAGGCAACAAAGTGCATGAAACCCTATGGGTGCTTGTGTGCAAGGTGTTGTCATTTTACATGCATTTTTTTCTTGTGTTAGGTCATGCTATTTGTTTGATTTTGTCTTATCATACAAACCCTAGTTTTTACTAAACATGCATATAATACGATAAATTGCGTAAAGTAAATCTAGACTATTACAACAATATTATGGGAAGGGGGGTACAAGTTTGAATAGGGGGGTATTTGCACAAAATAAAATCCTAATTTACTATTACGTCCCAATTGAATTTATTGTACAAATAAATAAATAAACAAATATTTAAATATTGAATAAATTGTAAATATGCAAAAATGTTTTTGTATTAATTTTATGTATGGGAAAATAAATTTATTTATGTCTTAAAAATAAGAAAATAAAATGATTATTTTTGAAAGGGTGAAAACCCTAATTTTTGTTTTAAAAGAAAATATTGTTTACTAATTATTTATTTTATTCATTTTTGTTCAAGAAAAATATTAATAATATTATGCACAAATATTAAAAAATTAAATATGGTATGAAAATATTATTTTAAGTGTATAAATAATAAAAATAAAAATGTACGATATTTTTATATTATTTATAAGTTTTATTTAGGAAAATAAAGTATATTAACCTAATAATTTATTTATTATGCAAAAAATAAAATAAAAAATATGATAAAATGCAAAAAATAAAGAAAATATTTTTTGTGATTTTTGATGTTTAGAAAAAATAAATAAAAGTCAGAAATATGAAATATGCAAGAAAATATAAAAGAAATAAAAGAAAATGGTCAGGGGGTGCAACAAGTAAAAGGGGGGTGCAAATAGAAGCAAGCCCGAGCGCCAGGCCCAATCACCACTTCATCCCTGTCCTCCAGACAAAAAAAACGCGTGCGCCCTGCTTCAAACTGTATCTCTCTATTCTTTGCACAAAAACAAAATCTTGCAACATGAAACTTGTAGCATTTTTAGTCACGATTCCAATGATATAAAAAACATGAACTAACTCTCAAAGATCAAGGAGAATTTTATCACCCCTAATTTCTGACCTAAAATTTTTAGCAACTTCAACAATCAAATACTCCTAGCTCAGTTAATATAAATGGAAGCTATGCATATGTACAGCTCAAGCAACTTAAGGACTACATTTTTGCTTCACAAACCTAAGCTTAAGGATGCCTAAATAGAGAGATAGAAACTTGACAAATACCTTGTTCAGTTGAGTTTGGATATGGCAATGTTCAACTTTGAGTGAGGCCTGAAGTTCTTGTGAGCTTCCTTGAGGTTCCCTCAAGCTTCTCCAATGCTCAACTGGTCTTGTAGATGCCTGAATCTTCCTATAGAAGTCAACCTGCAAACTCAGAAAATGGAAATGGTGAAGCTCTAAACAGGGGTTACAGTTGCTTGACAAAGGCCTGGATAGTTTAGGTAGGAGGTATGGAGTGTGTTTGAAGTGATTCCAAGCAAAACACACGAGGCAATATGGAAATGGCTTGTGATTTGTAGAGATTGCCCTGTTTGGGAAGGAACTTGTTTTTGTGTTTTTGGGTGTTTGAGAGGTTGGCAACTCGTGTATTCTGTTTGTTACAGTGTGCTGAACTTGTTTGAAATGAGTCCAAGGCTTGCTCTTATCAGATGGAAGAGTTGTGTGGACTTTTGCAAGTTTCTTGTTTTTGAAGAAAAGTTGGGAAGTGACAATGCCAAAGCCTGTACAGGCTTCCTTGCTAGCTGCACATAGTTGGTACCAATTTCCTTATATTTGTGGATATTGTTTTCTGAAAGAGATTAGGTCCATGGCTCAAGATAAACAAAGTTGCTAAAAGCATGCTTTATCAAAGTATCAATGTTACCTTTATGCCATAAATGGATTAAATCAATGTACAAAGCTCCATAGGTCAGAATAAAACCATTGTCCAATGTATTTGAATTAACTTAAGGAGTGTAGAAGGGATTAGGACCTGTAAAACCAAGTACAAGCATGTTTCAAACTGATTTGCAACTTGTACCAATGTGAAAAATACCTTGGACAAAGGTGATAATTTTCCATTTTCATTCCTTCGATTCTCCCTAACCACAAATGATCTTGGAGAGTTCTTGAACATTTTGGAAAGCTTGTAACATGCTATACAATCCATCTATGAAATGCATTTTGATATTCCTCTTGGAACTTGGTATAAAGTTTCCATGAAGTTAGGTCAAAAATCTGCCTAAACTAGGGCAAAATTTCACTAAGTTAAAAAGTTTATGGACCCTTATTCACAAAATCATAACTTGAGATCCAAGCATCTTTTGGGAAAACTTTGTGAACCAAAGTTGTAGATTTTGTGGAGGAATACAACTTTCATGTTGGAAGTTTTCTTTGAATCCAATTTCATCATAGTGAAAAAGTTGGGAAAAGTTGGGAAAAAATAAGAAATTTTCATAACTTTGAAAAATTCTAAGTTATGAATTTTTTCAAACTTAAACCCTAATTTCCAAATTTAAGTTTCTTGGTGAACAAGTTTCATGTTTTGACACATTTTGATGAAATATGACCCTTGGCACTTGATTTTGACCAAAAAGTCAAAGTTTGACTTTTCAGTGTACATTTGATTTTTGATCAGTTGACTGGAAACTTCATCTGTCAATCCAATGCATTTGAGATCTTTTGAACCTTGTGATTAGTTCAAGATGATTTCATTGAATCCTTGAAACCATTCTTGAACCCAATTTTCCATTGGCTAGATAAAAAATCAGAAATTGCCCTTCTACAGTCAAAACCCTAATTTTGACCATTTTGCCCTTTTGATGATCTGGTCAAATTTCTTGAGGAGTTGTGGTCCAAACTTGATCAAATGATTCATATGAGTCTATGATGTTGATGTGGATAAAAAATTATGAGGTTTGACTGTAAATTGGCCATGGTTGACTTTTTCCCCAATACAGCTGATTTCTAGGTCAACTGTCCAATTGACTGGTCAAAAATGTGATTCAAGACTTGAAACTTGGTATGAGCAATCTTAGGAGTCCAACATGAAGTATGAAAGTCACATGAGGCATTGAAAGTCCAAAAATCCTTGTGCAAACTCAAACCCTAATTTCAGGTCATTAGTGCAAGGAGAGGTCTTGAGCTGAGCAAACCCTAATTTGGTCTTGAGTCTAAGAAGTCTTGTGAGGAGAATCTTGATAAAATGAGAGGGAAAATTTTTGGGTACAACATCCACCATCACCAAACTCAGGGAACCTCACGGTCTTGCTGTAGCAGTTGGTATGAACATAGTTGAACTCTAACCAGTTCATCCTTAGGATGACATCAATTTGATGTAAAGGTAGACATACCAAATCCATCATAATACTCTTACCATAAATGGTTAAAGGGCAATTCAAACAGACTAGCTCCGTAGTCACAAAACCATTAGCCAAAGTATCGATCACCATACTCCCACCCATTGAAGACAATTTTAAACCCAACATAGTAGCATACTCAAGTAAAATAAATGAATGAGTGGCACCAATAGTAACCAAATTAACATCGTTAATAAAACAAGTACTCAGAATTAAGTTGTCCTTATTTGGAACCTCTGAACTACTCGAAGAAAACACTATACCACTAGTATGAGCAGTAGTAGCAACAATCTTTTTCGGCTTATGACATTGAGTACTGATGTGATCTTGTTCACCGCAGTTGAAAGAAGTCGTACCTTCATTCTTGCACTCAGAAGCTCTATGACCTATCGTCCCACATTTGAAACATCTCAGCACTTTGTTCACATAATCATTAGCCCGGTGTCCCCACTCACCACACTTGTAACACTTCACAATATTGGAAGCTCCTCCAACACTTGTCTTCTTCCTGTTAGAAACTTTATGTTTTCCCATGTCAGTTGGAGTCACATACGGTTTCCCACAATCTTGGTTTGTCCATTTATTCTCACTGGAACTCTTAAAATAGGAAGATTTAGCTCTATCATCTTCCTCAAAGATTCTGCACTTGTTCACTAGCATGGGAAATTGGTGAATCTCCGGATATCCAATACCTAGTTTAATCTCCAGACACAAGTAATTCTCAAATTTGATACACGTAGACCCTTCAGTTGCCGCACTATTGTATGGACAAAACTTCACCAGTTCCTTAAACCTGGCAGCATACTCAGCAACAACTGAATTCCCTTGTTTCAGCTCAAGGAATTCAATCTCCTTCATACCACACACATCTTCATTAAAATACTTCTCCATAAAAGCAGCTCTAAACACAGCCCAAGTGATCTTTGTACCAAAAATATCCACCCTCTGGTGTGCATTATCCAACCAGTCATCAACCTCTTCTTCCAGCATGTGAGTACCAAACATACCTTCAGCTCCTCTGAGCAAGCCATCACTTTGAATATCTTTTATCTCCAATATTTTGGTAGTTAGGAAGGTTTTGCGCCATTGCTTGAGCCAAAGGTTCCAATGCCTCAGTAGTAGCATCATCGTTTCTTCCACCAGCCATAACTTTGCATATAGACAACCAACCTTAAAAGAAACAAAACATCGATGGTGTTTACACACCATCGACTAACCATAGAACATACATCATATAAAACCTGGTCAGAAGGATCAACCTGCTGTGATACCACTAATGTAACACCCTTCTAAGCCCCACGTACAATTTACAAATAAAGTAATTAACACAACAACACAAGGGTGTCACACTGCATAAAGACAACATAATTATCCTGCTTTGTAACACATATTACAACAAAATATTTAACTTTTCAAACATACACATTTATGATGTTTACACGACATCAAAACTCATATGGAAATATTTGTAGTGGAATCATCATCAAGTAATCATAATAGGTAATACAACACTTAGTGGTATGTCTTAAACTCCAACTTTACTAATAATAACGAAATATTACTGATACTCAACTTAAAACATCACATAAACACCACAATAACATAATTAGAATTTGATTCTAAAATAAACGACATAGTAGTTCAGAAATCGAACGTTAACCCCAACCCGATGTTATGCAAATCAGTGCAGAAATTCACTACATAAAACAATAAACTAAAGAGAGTCTTCAATAGTTAGCTTCCACTTAATTCCACATAGTCTACTTTTGAGTATATGCGCGTTACCAACATAGAGGAAACATTCAAATAGAAGGGATGCGTAATCATAATCAACTATAAACAAAATAATAAAAGATAGTTTGGATGAATCATTTACAATCATTTAACAACTTCAACAAATCATAACTCACACTCAAACATCATAAAAAATTCATGTACAACAACATATCGTCACAAGGTTCACACATATTCACATAAGCATTCACGAGTATCACAACATCATGTAGCACCAATAGATTTATGCAATGTCACATAGAATGCTAATACAACATCACCGACTCAGTACATGTGGTACCAATTATTAACACATAGGTTCTTTTCACTTCCTGGACCACCACCATAGGATCTTGGTTACTCTTGAACCGAAGCATAACGAATGACTACCATCACAATAGGTAACACTTCACTAATTCCCCAAACAAAGAAATTAGCTACTCGTACTCGAACCATCACCATAGGAAACGAGACCACATCGTAAATAGAACCGAAGTACCGGCATCATAAATGCATGATTTGCAACATGCAACGACATCATTATCAACAACATATACACAATGTTTCACTCTTGACCGTGTATGCCAATATCATCACAACACCAGTAATGCAATTCATCTCAATAACACCACTATAGTAACATCTTCATAACAACATTATCAACAACATTTTCATCAATTCATCACACAACTACATTATTTGCCACACAAGTGCTTAAATCAACACTCAATAATTCATCAATTAAGCACATAACATCAAGTACAACTTATAAATCATACGAACACAATCCTACTACTATATTCAACTATCATTTATTACTTAAATACATTAGGAAGAGGTTTATATACAATTAGAAGTGAATACATGTTGAAAAATTAAGTTTCTGGGCAAATTCCGGATGCATGTGCCAGCACATACGCGTTACAGGTAAGCATATATACTCTCGTTTTAAAGCCTGTAACATTTGTTTGGCATGTGTCGGCTCATACTGCTTCATGTGTCGGCACATGAGTCAATGTTTTCCAAAAATTATTTTTTTCTAAAGCTATGTGTCGGCACATAGCTCTGACAGGTCGGCACATGTTGTACGTTGGGCATAAAAAATTGTTTTAAAGCACTTAAACACTAATTCGCTTGATAGTAACTTAGACATACGAATAGACATCATAATAGACCAATTTTTATGTTATTTTATCATCCTAAATTCATCTCTCATGTTATAAAACTATAAAGTAACACTACATCAAAATTATAATCACCAAGCAACCATTTATCATCATCAATTCACCTATCCAACACATGATTCATGAACACATAATACAACAAATAAAATACAGTAGAATCAATATCATCAACAACGCAACACAACATAATCATACAACATGAATATCAATGATTTTCATCAGTTGCATCAAAAATCATTATAATCAACAACACTCAGCAAGAATTAAGCCCTACATCTACCCTTCCCTCATATCATTCATAATTGACAACCATTACCCATCCTTATCTTAGAATTGCTCTAGGATTTCCTTCTCACACTCTATAGATGGATGCTCTTTTGCTTTCTCCTTACCCTAACTTCTCTTCCAACTTTCACGTATCAACAAAATGATCTCAATTCTCTCTATTTTCCCCTTTTTATCTAGTAACACTAGACCCTTTATATGTTTTCCCTCATATGCCCTGACTTATGCTCATGCAATTATCTTATTGCCCCTTAAATCTCTATATTCTCTAATTTATTTTATTTGCCCCATTATTTCATTAATAAACCACATAAACTATTATTTAGTTATTCTAAATAATTCTAACTTAAGAACTTATATTTCCTTCAATAATTTCATCGCCACAACGAATCACAATTATTTCATGAATAAATCCAATAAATCACTAATATTCATAATTAAATACATAAGCATCACAATTTCTAAATTTGTGATGTTACAAGAAGCATCTACGTTAAGTGAAAGACTTATCCAAAAGTCAAAAACTCAACCAAACAAATAAAAGAGACATCATATATTCACCTAAAATCTTAAGTCAATAAATATTTGGATTCTCTCACTTCAAAAGTGGTTCATATCCACTTTTTCAAGAAATATGAGACTTATACAAATCACAGTTGTTTCTCAACATAAGTCGTCACAAAGAAACACACTAGAAGTGAATCTCCTTGTATCTAGATAGCTTCCAGAAGCTTCATCAATGTAAGAGATTAAAGATGAAGTGGATGATACATTGCCATTGAAGGAAAAAAAAGGAAATTGTACACATTGAAAATCTAATTTTAAATTAATCGTCAATCATCTCAACTTCTCTATTAGAGCCACTATTTGTTTCCATTACATCAGCCTTCATATGCTCATCGAAACGAGCTCTATAAAATTTGTAATTTAGATTGATGGAACTTGCATTATGTAAACAATGTGATATGCATCAATTCAGAGACCCCATATTTTAAAACTTTGGTTAAGACAACTAAGATGTTAAATCTTATTTTTATTACTATTGATATGTACATAATTACCTGAGAAAATCATAGACGTGAGAACAACTTAATTAGATAGTGGCAATTAAGATCATATAATTAGCTTGCAATTTTTATATATTTCACAATTGTCTAATGGAATACCCATCTGATTAATGACAACAGAAATTTGTTTGTTTTCTTTTATGTGTTAACAAGAATTTTCATCTGAACTACAAATTGCAGATGGTATATTTTTTTCGAGTTAGACAGTAACTATTTTTTCCACACAAAATAAATAACTATTGATAGAATAAAAAGCTCATCACATTTATATTATTTAAATATAACTGACCAACTTTTGATGATTTTTTTTCTTCCTTACATAAATTCAAGAAAATCAGAAAACATACATGAAAAATAAAATACTTAAGCTTCTCATATAGCCACACTGTGTAAAACAACAGTTTCGATGGTAAGTCCTGGCCCAAAACCAAACAATACACCCCATTCAAGACCTTCTCCGGTGGTCTTAAGTCCCTCTTGAGCCGATTTCTTTCTCATCTCGTCTAAGATGAACAATACACATGCACTTGACATGTTACCATATTCACTTAGTATTTCTCGTGTGGCCCTCATCTTTTCAGGTTTTAATCCTAACTTTTGTTCGACTTGATCTAGAATTGCCCGTCCACCAGGATGAGCTATCCAAAATATTGAGTTATAATCAGATATGTTTAATGGCTGGAATGCCTCAACCAGTGCTTTGTTGATGTTCTTTGAAACTATCCCGGGAACATCTTTAAGAAGATGAAATGTTAGTCCAGCTTCGCGAAGATGACCATCGATGGCACCTTCACTGTCTGGAGCAATTGTTTGTGCAGTCCAAACCATCTCAAAGATAGGTTTCTCAATTTCTGGAACCGGATCAGAACCAACAATAAGTGCAGCAGCTCCATCTCCGAATAATGCTTGTCCAACAAGACTGTCCAAGTGAGAATCACTAGGACCACGGAACGTAACTGCTGTGACTTCAGAACAAACAACCAACACACGAGCGCCTTTGTTGTTCTCAGCCAAATCCTTGGCCAAACGAAGCACCGTGCCACCTGCAAAGCAACCTTGTTGGTACATCATGAATCTTTTCACATACGGACGTAGACCTAAGAGTTTGGTGAGTTGGTAATCGGCTCCAGGCATGTCTACACCACTTGTGGTGCAAAAGATCAAGTGAGTAATCTTGGATTTTGGTTGACCCCATTCTTTGATAGCCTTCACTGCAGCCTCCTTCCCTAGTCTAGGGACCTCTACCACGACCATGTCTTGCCTAACATCCAAGGAAGGTGCCACATATTCACAAATACTAGGATTCTCTTTCAAAATCTCTTCGGTTAGATACATGTATCTCCTCTTGATCATAGATTTATCGCCTAAAAATTATTATAAAGAAATGACATTAATACAATAAATAATACGTGATATAAAACCAATCACATAAATGAATCTATGATCCAAAATAAATTCTCAAGTACTTTCACTATGATACCTAATATTATAAGAACATACTATATCATGTTATCGATGAAACATTGATTCTATAACTTCAGAAATAACTTACACATGCGTTGGAATTTCTCCTTGAGCTCAGTTTTGTGCTCACTGTTTGTGATTTTGAAGTAGAAATCAGGATAAGTACTTTGTTCAACACAATTTGCTGGATTAGCAGTGCCAATGGCCAAGATAGTTGCAGGACCTTCTGCTCTTTGAGCCTTGCGAATTTGAGACACACTAACCATCTTGATATGTTTAGTAGTTTCTAATTAAAGAGTATATGATAAATGTGTTAGGGGAGAGAGGGTTATATATGAATGAATGGATGAATGAAAGGAAGATTTGGAAGGGACTATGGTGTATTGAAATTTGAAGGGTAGCTGAACTTCACGTGCTTAACTAACACAATTTCCATTATTTATTCTGAACAACCAAAACAGATACTTTTGCTAATGGCAGGGTGAACGTGGGTGGGTGTGTTCCAATGGGGGAGTTTGGTGAAAAATACGTGCATGACAATATTAAGTAAATAATTAATAAACAATTCCCTTTTTAAAAAATTGAATAAGAGGGTGATGCGAGTTATAAGCCACGCCTCTATATCTGATGTTCTTGCATAGTTATTTATTTAACTGGCTTAACACAACATTTAATATTCACTTTCTACATGTAAAGAAGTGGAAATCATTCTCAAATTATATCTAGCTGTTTTTTAAGTTCATCAAATTATTTGTATAATTTTTTTTACAACCATCTTCGAAAACAACATTAATAGATGATAACCAATCTCTTGTCCATTTAATTTACTCCCTTCGTTTTAAAATGACTGTTGTTTTAATAAATAAATTTTGTTTAAAATGACTGTTATTTTCACTTTTCAATGTAATAATTGTTACTATTTTTCTAATTGTGTCTTTTACTTTTTACTCTATACTATTGTCAATATATTAATAGGATTAATTTTATAAAAGTATAATATTTTATGACAATATCATTGTATTCTTTAATTTGTGTGCAAAAATCTTAAACGACAGTCATTTTGAAACGCATGGAGTAATTAATATATGTGAACAAAATGTATTTGTGCATGAAATTTTAAAATAATATGATTTTGTTGTGCAAATGATTTAATTTATATATTAACAAGAGGTGTAATTGTGCATAGAATTTAGGTTAAGTTATATCTTTGGTTCATATTGATCAAATGGATTAGTAAAAAGTGTTTTAGGGATTTGAATGTTGTCATCATCATCCACTTCATCATCAAATATTTTTTTAGCACAAATAAATCAATATATATTTTTGAATTTTAAAACGGATTTATGTTTTTTTGACCGATGTAGCTATGAAACATTTGATTACTAAAATGTGTTTGCAAAGGGTAAAGGGTATATTATAAGCATATGCTCTAAGTATATTTAAGAAAGTGTAGGAATAGATATATGGGTTCAAAGGCTCATTCCATTAGTATAGAAAAGACTTTTTATATCGGACGAATAGTACATTTTATATTGGGTCTAGATCCGATGTAAAGTCAAGTGATGTAATAAATTAAAGATATTTTAGAATAAAATACACATATAAATTATTGTTGAGAAAGATCATTCACGTTATCAAAACAGTCACCGTTATCAATGTATATCTTCTTCAGTGACTCTTTCTTAACCTGGTAGTTGACAGCTTCTCCAAGCATTTTCCTAGATAATTTCTTCGCCAACTACAAGTCATCGTCTAGTCATGAAGAAGTGTAAAAAAAAAAAGCCAAAACGGTTTCTTTTGGTGAATAAATAAAACACCACTACAAAAAAAATACTCTCATTTGCAACGTGAAATTCACGTCACAACATGAAAAATCACGTCACAACTCCTAATTTGTAATGTGAGTGATCACGTGGCTGGAGAGTGAGTGGCAATTTATTTGCGACGTGATTTTCATGTCACAAAGTTGTGACGTAAAAATCACGTCGCAACATACTTTTATAGGAATTTTGTACCTGCAGGGAAAGCAGGCGCAACATGAAGGAAGACAGGAAAAGCACTTTATTTGTCACGTAATTTTCACGTCACAAATTAATGATGTGAAAATCACGTCGCAAATTAATAACCTTTAACACTTTCTCTTTGTCCAGCGTTTGTTTTGTTTATATAAAAAAAATAAGTTACGACATGATTTTCACGTCATTAATTTGTGACGTGAAAATCATGTCACTAATCTTTTTTTTTTAATTTATTTACTGAAATTTGTTTTTCTTTTATAATTAATTAAATTAATAAAATTAATTAATAAATTCAATATATAATAAGTTAAATTAATAAATTTAATATATAATAAATTCAATATATAATAAACTAAATTAATAAATTTTATATATAATAAATTTAATATATTAAATTTAATATAATAAAATTAATAAACAAAAATTATAAATTTAGGAATTCTTAATTTAATATTAAAAAATTAAATTACACAAATTCAAATTTGAAAACAAAATAAAAAAATTTTAATTCTACTGGTCATCTTCGTTTCTTTCATCCTCCGGCTCTTGACCACAAACGTTTTGATTTCCACCAAACCCTTGCATAAATTATCTCATTTGTTGCTCCATATCAGCTTGCCTCTTCGTCATGACCTCAATTTGTCGTTGCTGCTCTTGCCTCATTGCCTCCATTTGGGCTTTCATTGCCGCCTCACGTTGTGCTGACTTGCGTCTCGCCTCATTTAACGCCAATTGTCTTACTGTTTCAAGTTGTTCTGGTGTCAAATTTGGTTGACGTGGCCCTCCTTTCCCATCTCTAACTCTTTGAAATAGAGTTCTATCCCCACTTCTCAAGGTGCCCGTCAAATTTCCACCACCAAAAAAATAACCGTTAGGACCTTTTCCGCCAATGACTTGATCCCAAATATAAAAATCCACATTTAGATGAAGCGGCTCTCCCTCTCCCGGAAGATATTGAGGATTATGAATCAGAAAATTTGCGAGCAATATCTGATAATCCTCATAAACATTCAATAAAAAAGTTAAGTTAAATATATGTTAAATTATATTAAATTAAATTATACTATATTATATTTAAAAAGTTATCGCGTGATTTTCACGCCATGACTTCTCAATTGCCACATGATTTTCACGTCACGACTTCTGAGTTGCCACGTGAAAATCACGACACAAAATTGTCATTAAATAAAAAATTATAAACAAATTAAATTAAATTACTTACGAAAGCTTTTAGAGTATGTTCATCAACAAAATCTCTGGTTTTCTTTGTCCAAGCCTTTTTAACCAACTCAATCATCAATGGAGGTCTCCCCAAAGTCTTGGTCTAAATAATAAAATTAAGTTTAATTAGTAAAATATATTATGAGTCAAAATATAACTTTAAAAAAATGGTAACATTACCATCCATCGAACATGCTCTGCGGTACTTATACTTCCAACTACATTAACGCAACCCCCTTTTTCAGATGCCCTCATCTTCTTAAAATTTTCAGATTTAGTTCGAAATTTGGGTGACTCTCAATATTTAAGAATTTCCTCAAAAACCTCATTGCCTATCCAATTGGGACGGATACCCTGAAGTTCCCAACACTCTCTAACACGCCGCATTATGTCAGAAAGTCGTCTTGAGGTTCTGTCATAATAATTTTTTTTAATCAGCTTCTCGTTCAATGGATTACACATACATTTTTCCTACAATATTGAATGACATTAAAATAAATAGTTAGATAATCATAATGAAACAGTCATATAAATAAAAATAACTAAAAAATAAATTAATTATACCTTAAATTTGTTAAACCAAGCTTCTTTATTTTTAACGTCTTTGAAGGTATTCCAAAATTGTTTATACATCTGCTGAATTAAATAATTTATAACCTTAGCAGCAGTTTGACTCGGCGAGAAACTAAACAACAATAATTTGAATTAGCAATATTAAATATAAATTTATATTAAAAATGAAAATGTATTCTTAAATAAAAATTTATAAATAAGAAACTTACGAGTTTCCTTTGGGCCAAATCCAAAATCTCCCGTCAATGACATGAATCCCACTCGGATCGTCATTCCCTCTAAGATCATTTCCATACAACACATCATCATCCCCATCCACATCATCATCATCATCCGGCTGCGCATGATCATCCTCACGTGCAGGTACATGTGTGGAATATGGGGTGCGGGATCCTCCAGTCTGTGTAGGATGTGGGGTGTTGGATCCTCCAGTCTGCTGGAATGATAAGGGCATCTGTGTGGGATGTGAGGTGCTAAATCCTCCAGTCTACTGGAAGGATGAGGGCATCTGTGTGGGAGGTGGAAAACTGGATCCTCCAATATGCTGAAAGGATGAAGGCATCTGGGTCTGAGGGAAAAGAAAACCAGGTAGCCTAACAAAAGATGGTACCCCAAACGGGCTAATAAAAGACGAACTCCCAGAGGAGAGTAATGGCACAAAAGGCTGAGTAATGGCCATGGACATAGGATCGACCTGACTCTGCGGGGGAGGACACATGGCCGACTGAGGTGCCTCACATGTTACTAACCTCGGGCGTTGGGACTTCTTACCACTATCCTTACTCTTATCAAGTCGAGGTGGCATTTTACCTATTTATATAGAATACACAATTAATATATATATTCATCAACAAAAATAATAAATTTGAAAAATACATTCTCATCAATACATATTCATTAACACATTCAATAGATGATTCATTGTTCTCATCAATACATTTTCATTAACACATTCAATAAATAGTTCATTATTCTAAATCTCCATGCTCGTCATCCATATCATTTTCATCATCTGATGTGATATTGTCCTCAGATCCAAACTCTTCATCATGATCTTCGTCCACATTATTATCAACCAACAACATAGACGCATCAACTTGATGTCCCTCAACCATTGTATCGGACAAACTTATAATTTGTTCATCTGCAATCACATCATTAATTTGCTCAACTTCATCAACTTGGTAAGCAGTATCTTCCACTAGATCTCCAGTTTCAATATGACCCAGCGGTTTTGTTTCTATTACAATGCACCATCCTCGTTTACGTGATACAAATGAAGGATAAGGAACATAATAAACTTTCCTAACAACATGAGACATTATGAAAGGGTCATACTCTTTGTACCTCCCATCCATTTGAATCTCAACAGTACCATATCACTTATCTATTTTTGGGTCTCTAGTTGGATCATACCATTCATAATAAAACAGACAACTTTATTTTCCGAGTCCAAGTAATTGTATACCAACTCGTAGATATGTTTAACAAAGCCATAGAAGTCATCTTCACGGTCATCTGTAACTCCTTTTACAAATACACCACTGTTTATGGTTTTTTTCCCTTCAGTCCATGACTCAGTGTGAAATTTATATATGTTCATGAAGTATGTGTGTCATTCATTTGCACTTTGAGCAAGGCCTTCAGACAAGTTTCTCAAATGGAGTATTTTTGGCTTCAGTGCAACAATACTAGACAATCTCTCCTTGAACTATGCTGGAAACTGAGCCTGAATGACACCGGATGTTGATTGTACATCGACACTATGAAAATAGACGATGTTAAATTCCCTAAAAAGAAACACACTATAAGTTTCAAGATAATAAGTTTTATATTAACACTGTAAAGAAAATTAAACAATTGGGGTATACTTACTCAAGATATGGTTTAACTTCAATGCAGTTGATCAAGACATGGACATGTGCGGATTGCATTTCTTTTTGGGTCAACCAATGCACACCCTTCTTTCCAGAGGGACGA
Source organism: Vicia faba (assembly GCA_948472305.1). Classification (NCBI taxonomy): domain Eukaryota; kingdom Viridiplantae; phylum Streptophyta; class Magnoliopsida; order Fabales; family Fabaceae; genus Vicia; species Vicia faba. The sequence goes on from OX451736.1 coordinate 1,246,855,472, forward strand.
CCTGGAAGCCCAAAGACTAATAAGGTGATTTGACTTCTCTCGTTGACATTTACAGGATTTCGTACGATTCTAGGAGCTAACATCAAGTGATTGAAATAATGACTGCAAAAATGTGATGTTTCCCGATGCAAGTAATGTGAACATATAGATCCTTCAACTCTAGCTTTATTTTTCATTGATCGCTTTGAATCACCCGTGAACCTTTCAAACGAATACATCCACCTATTTTGAACAGGTCCACCAAGATAATCTTCATATGCAAGATGCACAGGTAGATGTTCCATGGAGTCAAAAAAAACAGGAGGAAATACTTGTTCCAACTTACAGAGAATGAGTTGAATGTTTCGTTCCAACTTAATGATGTCATCCACTCTTAAAGCTGACACACAAATATCTCTAAAAAATTGAATAATTTCAGTTAGTGAATTAAGCACATTTTTTGATAGTGAACCAAATGCAATTGGTAGCAATTGTTCCATAAAAACGTGGCAATCATAAGTTTTCATATCATGCAACTTCTTAGTGTTAGCGTCGGCACACCTTGCTAAATTTGAAGAGTACCCATCTGGAATTCTTAAATCTTTTAACCATTGATAAACCGCTTTAGCTTCTTGGGAAGTCAGACTAAAACAAGCCTTGGATTTTAATAATTTTCCATTCGGTTGAGGTTTCAACTCCAACTCTTTCCAGTTACACCAAATTTTCATGTCATGTGTAGCCTTCTCATTATCTTTTGTTTTGTCTTTAACATCCATCACTGTGTTAAATACATTATCAAAAAAATTATTCTCAATATGCATAACATCAAGATTATGGCGCAACAAATTATCTTTCCAATACGGGAGGTCCCAAAATATACTTCTTTTTGTCCAATTGTGTGTGACTCCATATCCTTCAATTCTACATGTTTTTCCAGTATCTGTAAATTTTGGTAGTTCACAAAATTTGTTCCATATATCACATGGTGACAATCGAGGCGGAGGCAGATCTGTTACTCGTTCGTCTTTTTTAAAAATTGTCTTGTTTCTTCTATAGGGATTATTTGTTGGTAGGAATATACGGTGAAAGTCAAACCATGAGCTTTTCCCCCCTTTATCCAACGTAAACACTTTGGTGTATACCATGCAATGCGGACAACCCATTTTGTCATGCGTACCCCAACCAGACAACATGCCATATACTAGAAAGTCATTAATGGTCCACATCAAGGCAACTCGCAAAGTAAATTTTTGTTTAAGGGATATATCATAAGTCCATTCTCCAATCCACAACCTCTTTAAATCATCAGTTAAAGGTTATAAGTACACATCGGTTCCGGCTTTTGGACTGGACGGCCCTGGAATGACGCACGTTAAAAACATGTATGGTTTTGTCATGCATATCTCAGGAGGGAGGTTGTAAGGGGTTATAATAACTGGTTAACAAGAATACGCACTTCCCAAAGCTTGCACATATGTGGCAAAACCATCAGAGCATAATCCAAGCCTGACATTTCTAGATTCTGCGGAAAAATCAGGATGTGTCTGATCAAAGTGCTTCCATGCCTCGCCATCAGATGGATGTCGCATAGTGCCTAAACTTGTTTGGTTTGTATAATTCCATGTCATTTGACTTGCACTATGCATTGAAGCAAACATTCTTTTTAACCTTGGTATTATCGAAAGATAAAATATGGACTTTACTGCTACGAGCTTTTGCTTGCTGTTAATGGCTCTACTGCGAACTTGATATCTTGGACTCTTACAAAACTTGCATTTCTCCAACAATCCATCTTGAGTACCAAACTCATTGTCATAAAACAACATGCAACCACTAATGCAATAACCAATCTTTCTTACTTTTAAAACCAACTTCGACACCCACTTCTTTGCATCATAAAAACTTGAAGGCAAGTTGTCTTTCGTTGCGGTGGAGTCCAGCATCATTTTTGCGAAATGTTCCAAACACTGATCAGGAACATTCCAATTTGACTTGGCGACCAATAATCTCACACACATTGATAACTTTGAGTCTGACGACCTCTCAAACAATGACATATTTATCTCATTCAACAACTGATAAAATATTTGCGCTTCCTCATTTGGCAACTCTTCCCTGTCAAAATCTTCAGGTTGATCATATGTCACGTTCACACCAAAAGCATCCTCAACCATCTCACCGATCAGATTAAAGTTTTTCTCATATTCCATAGGCGGTCGACTACTTGAAGCATGTGTGTTGCTAGTCTTTGGTACGTTACTCAGCAGTTCTTCACCATTATACGTTCAAACCCAATAATTTTCAATGAAACCGCTTCTATGCAAATGACGTGCTACTTCCTCCGGGTCACTAATTATTGGTCTACATTCACATTTAAAACAGGGACACCTAACTCCTCCTTCGCTTCGAAACATTCCTGAGCAAACGCCCACGTGATAAACTCATTAACTCCTTCTATAAAATGGGGGTTTAAGTGCACGTCTTCCTGAATAAAATCTTTCGTACATCCAACTACGACCATACCGATAATATTTAATAAACTTATTAATAAACATATTGAATATATATATATATATATATATATATATATATATATATATATATATATATATATATATATATATATATATATATATATATATATATATATATATATTAAATATTATGTCTTATAATATATAAAAATATAAATTTTTGTTTTTTTATTATTATTAATATTTTTTATATTATGTTTTATAATATAAATAACATATATTAATAAATATAAAATAAATTTTTATAATATATGCATAATTTCGTTTTAAATAAAATTCTAAAATATATTTTTGTTTTATTTTTCATTTATAAAAATTATAATATTAATCTACTAACAACTTTTATAAAATAAATATCAAATTTAACCTAAATAATCAACCAATAATCCTGAAAAAATATCAAATTTAAAAAAATTACAAAAATACCTCTCTTGAATCTCCTTCAATCTTCTTGTTCTATCTTTTTCAAATCCTCTTCAATGTTCTTCAATCTTCTTCTTATCAATTTCTTGAAAAAAAATTAACATAAATCAAAATCATATTACAGAATAAACATTAAACAAAGTTATAAAAAAAATGAAACAAAATTAGAGAAGATGATTACCTTTGAAAATTTGAGGTGGAATAGAAATCAAAATTGGAGAAGATATAGGTAGAAGTAAGAAGATGAAACAGAAAAGTAAGAGGGAATGAAAGAAGAAAGAGAAGATAGAGAAGATCTGTGAAACGAATATATATATATATATATATATATATATATATATATATATATATATATATATATATATATATATATATATATATATATATATATATATATATATATATATATATATATATATATATATATATATATATATATATATATATATATATAAACAGTCAGCGACGTGATAATCACGTCGCAACCTTGCCATGTGATTATCACGTCACTACATCTCCAACGGTCATAAATAAATTGCACCAACTGCGTGCAATCAACATCAAGCAGACAATTTTTTCCCTAAAAGGTTGCGACGTGAATTTCACGTCACAACTTGAAATTTGAAATTTTCAAGCTTCCCACCATGTGTATGTTATAACTTTCTGAATTTTATATTTTAATTAATAGGTTGCGGTGTGGGATTCACGTCGCAACGTTTTTTATAAAAAAATATTTTCTAACTCCTCATTTGTTAACGTTATTTTTATATTTTATTATTAAAATCATGTAGCGACGTGATTATCACGTCGCAACCTGCCACGTGATAATCACGTCATAACTTCACTTCACTTGAGAGCATTTATCTTGTAGTGCATAGACATATTGTTTTACCAATTGATACATCTTTGCCAATGTAAGTAAACTACCTCCCTGTCGATGAAAAATATGAAGAAAAAAATATCAGCTAAAGTTTACAATAGATAAGATAGTGAAGGGTAAATAGAATAATTAAAAAGAATCTTGAAAAGAATAGATTGAAAGTCTTGTTTTCCAACTTTTGACTGCATTTTCCATTGATTGAGTCCAAGCTGTAGAGTTCCCTGAGCATCAGACTCGGTGGATATATCCAATAAGGTTGTATCGTTTGGCAAATCAGAAAGGGGTTTTCGAACACCCAGGCGCATGACCTTCGTAATGATCTGACACTCATCAATCAGATCTCAACATATATTCACCAGTATCTCGAATCTAACTCTCTTATTGTTGACGTTGTTGGTATCCTTCCCTAATTCGTCACGGTAATTGAATGAATCAGTGTTTCTGCTTCATCGATATCTACCCTGAGAATCTTTCTAATTGATCGCAACTTCTCGAAAAACCCTTTTTCCGTATTCGTTGGGGTCGACATGACCTCTGGGTCGAGCGGCTCCACTGGCGCTGATATTTAGTGTTCTTCTCATCAGCCCTCGAGGAGGTACCAGTGCTAATCCACTGGAGCTCCCCATGAATCGTCTTTTTTCTAGTGAAGTTACTCGATCTACATGAAGTAGACCTTCACCAATCATGTAAAGTTTAGGATCCACCAGACTGTCCCGAATAATGGAAGTGCCTCTCAATACTTGTTACTGAGATGGGTTTCTGTCTTTGAGGCGGAAACAAAAAGAATAGATATGGGATTGTAAGGTAGATTAGGGTTTTATTTTTAAATGACTTTTTACATCGATCAAATGCATGTCCGATGTAACGGCCCATATCTCACATCAGTGCAAGCCCTGGACTGATTTAAAATCCTTTATAATAAAATTACATTTTATTTACCAAATGGCCACCGTATTTTTTTTAACATCGGTCCAAATCTAGGCCCGATGTAAAATCATTTATAACAAAATTTTATTTTATTTATCAAACTGCCACCTCATTTTTTTCACATCGGTCCAAATTCAGGCCCGGTGTAAAATCCTTTATAACAATTATATTTTATTTACAAAACTGCCACCGCATTTTTTCACATCGGTGCAAATCTAAGTCTGATGTAAAATCATTTAGCCAAATATCTTATTTGTAGTAGTATTCTTCTAGTATGGTTAAGTTAGGCACAGATGGTGCACGTAAAGCAAACAAAGTAGTTGATTGTAAGGGAGTTATTAGAGATCATGAAGGTGCTAGGAAAAATGGAATCTCCAAATATTTGAGAAATTGGAGCTATTCTTGCTGAGTTCTGGAGAGTGTTTGAAGGGTTAAAAATAACAAAATCCTTAGGTTTGTGAAAAGTGAAGATTAATGTTGCTGGTGAAAGCAATTGAAAAAAGGAGAGGTTGAGATTGTGGAATGTGCTTCTATTCTACGGAATATTAAAGAGATTATTGAAGAGTATGAAGTTATGATCGTTTTTTATGTTTACAGAAACACAAATATGTGTGTGGATGTTCTAGCAAATCGTGGGTGCACGGAGAAGAACTTCTTCATTTATGATGAGGCTCCGAGCTTCTTGAGGCCATATTTGGATGCAGATTCTATTGGGATTATTAGTCATAGTTTTGTTGCTTTGTAGTTTCTTTTTCTTTTTGGCTTAGGCCCTCTCTCTTATAAAAAAAATTGTGTTTTTTATGTTTTAAATGTTGTCTTCAAATTCTTAATGATCATGTATTAAACTTTGGCGATAGCGTTAGATGAGTAGTGTTGTGCTTAGGGCGCCACAACTTAAATCATTGTTGAATAGTAATGTGTTTAGTGTTGATGTGCTTACATCATACCCTTAACAAAATAATAAGTTACTCTTACAACATACACCTAATGTAACATGTTATTACCTCTGCTAATAAGTCAATCAAAGAAATAGCTTTTATTTAAATGTCTGCATATTTTTTTTATTAAAATATAATTCACTATAGTCCATATTAATAACTGTAATGATATGTTAAGGCTTACAGGCTTCGGATTCCAGTACCTATATTTTTCCTTTTTTGGTTACAAAATGGGTGTGTCACTTATAATCTTAACATTTATTAAAATAAAAATACATTTCACCACTAAAATATCAACGGTTGTAAAAGGTACACCGATATTTAATCACAGTGGTTTTTATCAACCGTTGTGAAAAGTATAACATATAGTTAAGCAAAATTTCACTCTTTACTGTCGTCTCTCTCATAAAACAAAACTCTAACACTCTCACACGCCTTATCCTTACTCCATAAACAGTTTCATACCACATATTCACAAAACTCCAACATATCTTCTTCAACTCTTATGGATCAAGGAAAGGTGTTACACAAAACTGATTTCTTTCACTTCCTCTTCACATTTCAGGTATGTAGACGTTTCCACTTTTCACTTCCTCTTCACATTTTTGTTGATAAAAGTTGTATGTTGTTGATGATTTTGGTTTTGTTAAAAAAAGTTATATGTTTTTGTTTAAGGTATGTTGTTGTTGATAAAAGTTATATGTTGTTGATGATTTTATTTTTGTTGAGCTATGTTGTATGTTGTTGTTTAATGTATGTTGTTGTTGATAAAAGTTTTGTGTTGTTAATGATTTTGTTTTTGTTGAGCTATGTTGTATGTTGTTGTTTAAGGTATGTTGTTGTTGATAAAAGTTCTATGTTGTTGATGATTTTGTTTTTGTTGATAAAAGTTCTATGGTTTTTAGGTATATTGTTGATAATAAAAGTTGTATGTTGTTGCTGATGATATTATTTTTGTTGATAAAAGTTATATGTTGTTTAATGTATGTCGTTGCTGATAAAAGTTGCATGTTGATGATAATTTTATTTTTGTTGATAAAAGTTCTATGTTATTTAAGTTATGTTGTTGATGATAAAAGTTGTATGTTGTTGATTTTTTTGCTTTTGTTAAGCTATGTTGTATGTTATTTTTTATTTTGATTTTGTTGATAAAAGGTCTATGTTGTTTTACATTGCAGCTTTGATTATGCATATCATAGAAGATTAGTTTATTATATCATATGTTATTTGAGTGTTTTTCCAACCCCTTACTATATATATATATATATATATATATATATATATATATATATATATATATATATATATATATATATATATATATATATATATATATATATATATATATATATATATATATATATATATATATATATATATATATATATATATATATATATATATATATATATATATATATATATATATATAACCTTCAAATTGATGAATTAGAAAAGTATGATATGAGTTGTTAATTTATATTAAAAAGGAACTTATACTTATCAATATTTTACGAAATTTTTGCAGTCTATACTATTCATATCTTACTCTTTAATGGTTAGAACTTGATTCAATGCTTCTTATTATTCAACTATTACTTCTTTCACCTCTAATTTTATCTACAAAGTAAATAATATTTTGTAAAACAAACTGGAGGTGAAGGAAATGTAGCAGAAAATTAGAAGGTGAAAGAGAAATAAAAGTGGCGCCCTGATCAAGGAGCGAAATAAGAATCGTTTTTCTGCTCGTATTTTAGATAGTCGAATATCGAAATCGTTGGAAAAACCTCCAAATATCCAAAGTTACAATGAAAAGGAGATTGGGATGAGTATGTTCAACATGTAGATGATTGTCTAGACTATTATCGTGCTAATGCAAAGTACAAGCTTTTTACACTAACTATAATTGAATTGGCTATGATATGTTTTAAATCTCTTCCTGGAACAAAGGTAGACTCATGGACTAACATGTACGAGAATTTTACTGCTCGGTTCACCGCTCAAAAGAGACAACCAACAACAATAGCACTGCTTAGCATGATCACCAAAAAAAGGAGTTTGTGGGAGTATATCGATTGTTTTACAAATGTAATGGTAGAAGTGGGAGGCTCCAACGAAAACCTAAAGAGATAGATTTTCGAAAATAATAGGAGACAGGATAATACTTTCAGAGAGAAATTAAGGCGTATAGAGATCTATAAATTAAAAGAGTTGCAGAAAAGGGTTAACTCCTTAATTATAAAGAGAAATTCATTGTCTCTGAATCTCTCTTTGTAAAGGGGCTTATATATATATATATATATATATATATATATATATATATATATATATATATATATATATATATATATATATATATATATATATATATATATATATATATATATATATATATATATATATATATATATATATATATATATATATATATATATATATATATATATATATATATATATATATATATAAAGTAAAAGACAATTCATCCTTCATTAAACTAGTAAAATCAGCGAGTCGTACTTTGGTCTAAAAATGGGAAAATATGCTAAATATTTGTGATTTTAAAATAAAAAGGCTTAAATGTACTTTTGGTTTCTCTATTTTCAAGATTTTTAAGTTTTAGTCCTCCAATTTTAAAAACTAATTTTTTTGTCACTAAATTTTATCTCACTTGGGATTTTATTGGTCCCCCTATAACTTCGCATACGTAGCGCTTTTATTAATGACATGACATTGTCTCACTAACTTTCTACAATATATATTCATCTAACGTGGAGTTATTATAACAGTGGCATGTCATTAATAAGAACGCCACATATGCAAAACTAGAGAGGGGCTAATGAAATTCTAAGTGAGGTAGTAAGATTTATGGACCAAAAAGTTGACTTTTAAAGTGGGAGGACTAAAACCTTAAAAATGTGAAAATATGGAGACAAAAATACATTTAAGCCAAATAAAAATTAAAAATAGATCTATGTATAGAAGACAATGCTCACAAAAATGTCACGTAATAATTGATGTATTGAAGTAAGTAAGTCAAATCCAAGGATTGATATGATTTTTTTTTTTTAAAATAAAGAGACCAAAATCAACTTTGGCTTGAAAATAAGAGCCCTAAAAAACATTTTAACCTTATTATTGTAAGCAAATATGTTATTTAATAGTCAAGGGATATGAAAATATTTATTTTAAATCAATAACAAATGCAAAAATAAAAGATATTAAGGATATAAGTACATTAACATTGTTGATACATATTGAACTCTCTATATTTATGATTACAAGAAAATTCAAGCAAGATTAAAATATTAGAATGAAATAAAAGAAGCAAGCATCCTCAGATAGCGACACTATGGAGAACAACAGTTTCAATGGTTAGTCCAGGTCCGAATCCGAACAGCACACCCCATTCAAGCCCTTCTCCAGTAGTCTTAAGTCCATCTTGAGCTGATTTCTTACGCATCTCATCTAAGATGAACAATACACATGCACTCGACATGTTTCCATATTCACTTAGTATTTCTCGTGTGGCCCTCATCTTTTCAGGTTTCAAGCCTAACTTTTGCTCAACTTGGTCTAGAATTGCTGGTCCGCCAGGATGAGCTATCCAAAAGATAGAGTTGTAATCAGATATGTTTAATGGCTGGAATGCCTCAACCAGTGCTTTGTTGATGTTCTTTGAAACTATCCCGGGAACATCTTTAAGTAGATGAAATGTTAGTCCAGCTTCGCGAAGATGACCATCGATGGCACCTTCACTGTCTGGAGCAATTGTTTGTGCAGTCCAAACCATCTCAAAGATAGGTTTCTCTATTTCTGGTATTGGGTCAGAACCAACAATAAGTGCAGCAGCTCCATCTCCGAATAATGCTTGTCCAACAAGACTGTCCAAGTGAGTATCACTAGGACCACGGAACGTAACTGCTGTGACTTCAGAACAAACAACCAACACACGAGCGCCTTTGTTGTTCTCAGCCAAATCCTTGGCCAAACGAAGGACCGTGCCACCTGCAAAGCAACCTTGTTGGTACATCATGAACCTCTTCACATACGGACGAAGACCTAAGAGTTTGGTGAGTTGGTAATCGGCTCCAGGCATGTCTACACCACTTGTGGTGCAAAAGATCAAGTGAGTAATCTTGGATTTTGGTTGACCCCATTCTTTGATAGCCTTCACTGCAGCCTCCTTCCCTAGTCTAGGCACCTCTACCACGACCATGTCTTGCCTAACATCCAAGGAAGGTGCCATATATTCACAAATACTAGGATTCTCTTTCAGAATCTCTTCGGTTAGATACATGTATCTCCTCTTAATCATAGATTTATCACCTGAAATAGTTATAGTACAACAGTTTTGAGCTAATGATACAAAAAGCAACCACATATCACAAGTAGCAGCTTCTACAAAATAAAATACTTACACATGCGTTGGAATTTCTCCTTGAGTACAGTCTTGTGTTCACTGTTTGTGATCTTAAAGTAAAAATCAGGATAAGTGCTTTGTTCAACACAGTTAGCTGGGTTTGCGGTGCCAATGGCCAAGATAGTTGCAGGACCTTCTGCCCTCTGAGCCTTGCGGATTTCAGACACACTAACCATCTTGGTCTCTTTAGTAGCAGAACTGAGTTGGTTTACAGAACTTGTTGTAGAAAAGGAAAGGGTTGGAAGAGAGTTGTGGTGAAAGATGTATGGGGTCAGATGGTTTTATATGCTGAAGAGAAGAGTAGTGAATATTGAAGGGTAGGTAGCTGAAAACATCACGTGTAACATTTTCATACATTCATACACAACTTGGTGTTAAATGTTAATAATACTATTGTATGAGTTTGGTGGGAATTATCTTACTTAGTCTCTACCATCTCGTTTTTTTTTTTTTTTACAACTCCATAATTGTCTTGTTTCTATTTATATTTTAGTCAGTAATTTTCTATATAATATATTAAATTTAATGTATTAAATATTATAATAATATATCATCAATTATAACTTTAATACATTATCAAATAAAATTCTAAATTTGCCACATCATCCTATATTTTTATGTGTCACATCTCAAAATTTATTTTTAACATATGCTTCTACAAATTTAGAAGTCACAAATTTGAACTCTCGCAAATACGGAATAAAATCATTTTAAATAAATTGATCTAACAAGTTAATCATTAATACAATTATGTATCCTTTATATTAAATATATTCGGTCATATTTCAAATATAAAAGAGATGTGGAAATTCAAATACAATAGAATATTTTTTGTTTTCCTGAATTATAGCAATAAAAGTAACACTTTTATATCTATATATCTATATAATAGATTAAATACAATGCATCAACTATTATAATAATGCATCATTAATTATAACTCTAACACATCATCAAGTATAACTTTAAATTTGCTACATCATCCTATAGTCTTATATGGCACATCCCAAAACTCATTTTCATCATATACTTCTACAAATTAGAGGTCACAGGTTCTGGAAAGTCCTATTTTTTTGTGCTCCAAGAAGCAATTGGTGATTCCATTATCAACCTGTGAAGCTCTCAAGAAGAAAGTGTGGTTGAAGGTCATGAAAGAAGAGCTTTATACTATTGAAAGAAACAAGACTTGGTAGTTAACTGAACTTCCGAAGGAGAAGAAAAACATCAGTGTCAGATGGGTCTTCAAGGTGAAATCTGTATTTCTAAATGGAGTATTAGATGGTGCACACTATAGCAATCAAAAGTAACTTGCAGATGTTCTGATGAAGGATGTCAAGACTGAACACTTTATTTGTTTGAAGGATGAAAATGGTGTTGAAGAGTTTTGTTAGCTGAATATGAATTTAAGGGATGGTGTTGGAAGTAATTCATATTCAGAAGATGTTGTTATTCAGAAGCAGTAGAGCTTCTGAGGTTGTTAGCCAGAAGCTGTAAGCTTCTGAGACTGCTTAGTTAGAAGCAATAGTTTGTAGTAATCAGAAGTTGTTATTAATCAGAAGCAGAAGCTTCTGAGGTTACGTTCAGAAGTGTGTTTAACTTTTGGGGTTCTGGAACTGAGTTTGTTAGTGTAGCTATTAAGTTTAGTATTTCCTAGTTTATACCTTTTAACTTAGTCATTAGGTTTTACTTTTATTAAGGCCTACGTGGCAATTTACTTTGTGTATAAATAGATGAATAGTAGCATCATTTGTATCATTCTTTTTGTAAGCTTTATAGTCGGTATTACAGTAAATATATTTTCTCTTACGTTTTCTTCATTTATTAACCTTGTGCACCAACAGTTTCGAATGCTCGCAAAAACAGAATAAAATATCATTTTGAACAAATTTATCTAATAAATCAATCATTAATCCAACTATGTATATTTTTTTAATTAAAAATATTATCTCATATTTCGAATATAAAAGAGATGTGGAAATTCAAATACAATAAAATACTTTTTGTTTTCCTGAAATTATAACAGTAAAAGTAACCCTTAAAATAAATATTTTTAATCTTAAAATAGTTCTTACATAATCTATATAATATATTAAATCAAATGCATCAAATATTATGACAGCACATCATCAATTATAACTCTAACACATCATCAAGTATAACTCTAAATTTGTCACATTATCCCATAGTCTTATATGGTACATCCCAAAACTCATTTTCATCCTACACTTCTACAAATCGGAGGTCATAGGTTCAAACCTCACAAAAACAGAATAAAATATTATTTTAAATAAATTGATCTAACAAATCAATCATTAATCCAACTATGTATATTCTCTTAAATTAAAAATATTCTCTCATATTTCAAATATAAAAAATATGTGGAAGTTCAAACAATAAAATATTTTTCGTTTTCCTGAAATTATAGCAATAAAAGTAACACTTGAAATAAATATTTATAATCTTAAAGTAGTTCTTACATAATTTTCAAGTATAAATCAATTTAAATTTATTTAAAATATAATATAGTATGCAACAATTTTTTATGATATTTATATACCGTACTACTATATTTTTTATATAGTATCATATAATAAACTAATGACAAATAATGAAATATTACACAAAAGAGATAAGAGAATTCAAAATATAATAAAATGTTTTTATCTTATTTTGGACAAAATAGTCCAACAAATCAATCATTACTCCAACTATATATGTTTCCTTATTTTAAGAATATTTCTCTCAAATTTAAAAAATAAAAGAGATGTCAAAATCCAAACACAATAAAATATTTTTTATTTTCCGAAAATTATAGCAATAAAAATAACACTTGAAATAAATGTTTTTAATCTTGTAGTAGATTTACATAATTTTCAAATATAAGTCACTTTAAATTGATCTTAAAAAATAATATAGTATGCAATAATCTTATAAAGTTTGACAAAACAGACATAAATTTTATAAAATTATTGAAAATTTTATTTGATAGTAATTATAAATAAACGTTTAATTTTATTTAACACTTTAAATAATTATATATATTTAACAAATTAAAGTAAAATATCTAAATAAAAGATAAGTGAAAAAAAAATACATGAGAATCAAAACAAAAAAAAAATCACTTTATAGATACGTAAGTTTGTAAATCTAAATTACGGATATCACTTTCAATTTAGAGATATATATTTTCTTTTCAAATGTAATATATATTTATCTATGTGATTAATTTATATTATTATTTTTATTATAATTTACAAAAAAAGTTTATAATATAAATTTAATAATTATATTTTGTCGAAACAAATTTTTAATATATTTAAAATTTAATATTAAAATGAATAAATTAATTTTCAATCGTGCATCGCCTTTCTTTTAATATTGTTATTTTATTATTTGTATGTTAACTAGTTGAATCAAGAATGAAGGAGAAAGAGTCATGAATAATGAGTTATGAACCAATAAAAATAAGGATAATTTTGTCATAATTGAATATTTTTAAATTGAAAAGTAGATAGATGAATTTCTTTAAATTTGAGTGATGCATGGCCACCTACCCACATGTAGACCAAACAAAAACATGACTGCAAGTTTAGGTACTTTATGTTAGTTTTTAATTTATATGTATTATTAATTAAATTTTGGATTTTACTTTTTTTATAGAATTTATTTGAAATATATTAATACATTGTTAGTGAATAATAACTATTAAATTTATATAGATATTTAATTTTTTCTTTAATTACACGTAAAATATTATTTGTTAATAATTACAATACGTGTAAAATATTTTTTATACTGATATTGCATATTAACTATTCTCTTTTTATTAAATTGTTAACTTTTAATTTATAAAGTTTTGATTAGGTACTAGTATTTTTAAATCAATAATGATTGGAAAGTCAATAAATCATAGTATTCAACTGAAGGATTTCTTTTTTGCCGTCGCAATAGTAGATAATATTGTATGATAGGTGGGTAGAGTCGTTTACAAAGTCTAAGATTCCAAGGGTTTGTTGAAAAATATTTGGTTAATGATTTGTAAATATGTAGTTCATAAGTTGTTATTTTTGCTTTGATTGATTTTTATAATCTAAAAAATAAATATTATCATCTATCTATTAAGATGGATTTAGTTTCTCAAGTATATGTTAAATGTGATAACAAAAATTTAATAAATAAATTATATAAATTTATTCTTGGTTTAAATGAAATATATTTTCTTAAAATTAGAGAGCACAAGTATGAGAAAATATTACGGTATAAGAACTTTATTAATAAATTGTTTGCATACAATCATAGAAAGGAATTAAAATTGCTTTCATGATCTATAACTTTAATGGTGGCATGCTCTTAATCAAAGGATTAATGATTATCAAATAAGGAGAAGTGCTATGCTTACACCAAATTATAACACCGTAGCAGTTTTACACCGTAGCTTGGAGTATTAATTTGTAAGTGACACAAATACCAATGCATATTTTAATAATAAAATAAGGGGTAACAGTGGATTCAACCGTATATAGATACGGTGTAGATGTAATATTTGGTGTAATTTTAGCATTTCTGTTAGTCTTAATGTGATCAATGAGCACTGTTATATCTTTAATTTTTTTTCTAATGAATAAATACTTAATATTGATACGTTTGTTTCTACTTCCGCTTATGGAATAAAAATTTTAGAACCTCTTCATAAGAATAAAAGACTTTAAAATGGGTTAAAATCAATGTTTTAAAATCTAGACCGGTGATCGACTCGATAAAGTTACTGGGTCACTGGGTTACTGGTCGGACCAATGAGTCACTGGTCAGACCGCATAACTTTTGATCCGGTTCCTATAAAAAAAATATTCATTACCTGAAATTTGTAACTATAATAATATAGAAAAATATAAATTCAAATAATTTAGAATAAACAAAAGTATTAGTAACAATCAAAATAAGTGATAGAAACTTAATGTAGCAAATTATAAATTCAAAGAAGTGATAGAAACTTAATAATTCATAAGTTATAGTATTATAATAAGTCACAAAAATCCATACTCAACGATCCATAATTTTTTATATTCATGAAGTCAAATTATCATAATCTTGATATTCATATCCATCTTCAACTTCATTGTCTTCTCCACCAACTTCATCTTCTCTGGTGTTGCTTTTTTCTTGATTCACAGTATCAACAATAGTATCTTGTGCATTATCCATATCTTCATCTCCATCCTCATCTAAATCTATTTGATCTATAACAATATTTTAAAAAATAATTAACAAAAAAAATTTAGAGATGGTAAATATGAATTAAATTGATTCACAACCACAAACTATATTATGCTCATATTAGAACATACCAATATCACTTGAAATTGGTTGGATGGTCATATTTGCAAGGTCATTCCGCAATGTTTCCAACTCTTCATTGGTTAAGAGAGGTGGTGAATCCTCTAATACCCAACTAGAATGGTCGGCAATTATTTCAATATTGATAGGATCATAACTCTCATTTCTTATTTTCCTAAACACACATGAATTAAATCTAAGTATATGTATTTAAATATAAAAATATAATGATCAGAGAAAAATAACCATGATAATACATATTTTGAAGTCTCAAGTTGTAACGAACAAATACTAAATCATTAAGCTTTTGGTGCTCCAATCTATTTCTTTTTTTGGAATGAATATGCTCAAATATACTCCAATTGCGTTCACAACCCGGAACACTACAAGTTTGGCTTAAAATAGGAATAGCTAACATTTGCAAAGTTGGTGTACAAGTGTCATAAATTTCCCACCATTGATCTGTTTATACCATGTGATTAAATAAATTTATAAACATATTTGTTATACCCCAAAATTTGCCCTCCCATATTCCTCAAGAAATTGCCAAGCCAAGCTGTAAAATTCCCCAAGGGTTGTGCAGTGCAACAGTCTCCCATACAGTCAAAATTAGGGTTTTGAGTCTGATCAAGAAAATGAAGTTTTCAAAGGCCCAATCAAGTCTCATATGCTTACAAACATGGTCAAGCATCCTCATATCAAGTTTCAAGGCATTCAGCTCAAAATTGCACAGTCAAAACCCTATATTGCACTACAGTCAACTGTAGGGGCAAAATGGTCATTTGGCAGTCAAAAGTTCAAATTTTTGGTCAATATATCATTTTGAAGCCACAAACATCATTTGATCAATGCTTCATCATGATTCTCAAAATTTGGCCCAGAAATCATCAAAGATGCAAAAGTTGCTATATTTGGACAGCTGAAAAAGTCAACTGAAATTGACCAGGGCATAACTTTCACATGGATTATCAGAAAAATTCCATCCAAAGCTCATTTTTAAGAGAAAGACATTTCCTACAACTCATCTTCATACTTCAAGTCCAAGAAATGCTCTCACAAAAAGTTATCAATTTCAACATTATAGGTCATTTTCAAAAGTCAACAAAAAGGGACTTTAAGTCAAAGGCCATAACTTGAGATTGGAAAATCAAAATGACATGGGACCAAAGGCATTGGTTAAACGACTCAAAGACCTTTCCAAAATGTCTAAAAACATGAGAAAAGCTTAAAATTTGAGCAAGTTATGCCTTGTAGAAGTTGGGAAATTTTTGTGAAATGGCAAAAGTCAACTATTCTTGAAACTCCAATTTTTGACAAAAGGGCCCACTTTCTTCCACTTGATTCAGCCTTGTCATGCCACACACGTGTCCCATGATTAATTTCAAGACCAAATATTGATTTTTCTATTTTATTTAATTTTTGATAATTTAATTCATTTTAAATCTTTAAAAATTCAAATAAAATTCAAAAGTCAATGAAATAGTGTCATTTGAATTGGGATAGCTTCCATATATCATGTGCCAGCTCACAAACTCATGCTAGGGTGAAATTGCACACCAAGTCTTGGTCTTGGCTTAAAAGAAGGAAATTTGGTTAATGGTGAAAACCCTAGGACTAGTTCTCTCATGGGCATGGATAAAGTCCAACTAATAACCTAATTTTGTTCCATCATAAGCACTGAGTCAAACCCTAAGCCTTGGAGACCATAAGCTGCGCCCAAAAAAGCTATTGCACATTGAAAATTTTCCATAAAAACACAAAAACTGATTTCAAGGTGAGGGGACGATTCAAGCCTCAACTTCCATTCCATTAGATTCCTGGGACAATTCTGAACGTGTGCCAATCCCTAACATCAACCAAAACGCGAAGAATTGGTATAATGACTCAAAACTGTACAGATGAAAACTTGGAGTCGTGCATCATGATTTAAGCATCTTTCTTAAGTTTTATTTGTTGATTCATGATTGTTATTGTGTTCTGATGCTAACCATACCAATTAATTTCGTTTTTGTGCAATATCCATGATTATGCCATTGATGCAGATTAGGGTTCTTCAACCTTAAAATTGGGGTTTTTGCAATCAGGCAAAATTAGAGGCTGGGACTAAGACCATTAAGTTCAACGCGTCTGGACGATTAGATTGATGTAGTCGCGATCAATTTATGATTCACATAGCGCTATTCGCTATTTCTTCTAAAGCTGTCTAAACCCACGCATAAGAAACCGTGGCCTTTGTTTTGTGTTTTCAGGAAAAATTGGAGAAGACAACATCGTGTCAATACGTGATAGGCCAGTTTGAAATTCGCGCCAGAAACCCACTAACGCATTTGTTTCTTTTTTTATTATTTGTTTCTTATAATATATTAACATATGTTTCATGGCTCAGCGGGCAAACCACCAAGGCATTAGTGTCCAAGACCTGGGTTCGAACCCCAGGTCTGTATAAATTTCAATAATATTTTTCAATACAAGATCTTATGCAGCGCTAACGTCCAGGGCATACCATACACCTCAAAGCCTGATCATCCACGCGTCCAGTTGGGCCAATTCAAAGGCAAGGATTCAAGGAGCACAATAAACTCCAGTCAACGCTGAAGCAGGCTAGCAAAAAGTCAGCAAGGCCATAACGCAAATGGGCCTGAAATGCTAAGGCCTTACCTCCAAATTGGGGCTACCCCCCCCCCCCCCCCTTGGTTTGCCTTCTCTTTCTTTCTATTTTATTTCTTTTCAAATCATTATTTTCTTTATTAGTTTAATTAATTTATTTTTAACAAAATACAAAAACATCAAAAAAATCAGAAAAAGGATAAAAACATAAAAAAAAAAATATTTATTTTATTTATTTTCTTGTAAATAATTAACATGTAAATACATTTAGTAAAATAGGTTTTAACTTTAATTCTTTCTTCCATAAAAAAATCCAAAAATATAGCATTAGGTTAATGACTTTTTTATTCCTTTTAACTTTCCTTGTTTTTTGCCATAATATTAGTAATTTTCATAATTAAACTTGTAAACTAATTAGGGTTGCATTTAGGTTAGATTTTAATACTTTCTTAATAACTAAAAATCCAAAAATATAGCATTAGGTTTAATGACTTTTTATACCTTCTAAATTTTCCTTTTTTTATCACAATATTATTTATTTATTTATTTTATTTTTATAATTAAATGTACATAAGTAAAAATTAGGGTTTAATTTAGATTAATATAACATTTTCACAATAACTAAAAAACATTAGAATTAGGATTTGCATTTCAAATTTCATTCTAAAAAGTTCTTTTTTCTTTTAAATCTTAAAAAATACAAAAATACCAAAAACATTCTTTTTTTTTAATTCTAATTCCTCATTAAATTTAATTTTTTGCAAAAGGGTCCAACGCCCATTGTCTTAATTATTTTATTTCGCACATTTACTTTATCGCTTATTATTCATTATGTACATGTCCCAAAGCCTTGTAACAATTTATACTTTTCGCACTTTTATTTGCTTTATTTATTTTCTGTAAAATCGGGTCCGGTTTAATTTTGGCGACGTGGACCCGCGCCATTTGTAATAGTTTAGATTTATTTTCCCGCAAATATTAACTGTTAACAAAAGCATGCAAGAATGAATGGCCTTAAAAATAAAATCAAGCGTAGAACACCAATAACATGAACAAGACAAATATCAATGAAAACGACACACAATTCGCACACACCACCCCTAGGGTACGCCTCACTGTTGCCTTTCGAAAGGTGATCGTCGAGTAGAGGACGTCTTAGTAAGTCCTCATGATCCGGGAACCCGGCATGAGGGTAGCTTCTAAGGTGTCTTCCTATTGCTCCGGTGATCACCATGTCCCTAAAACTCGAATTGACCCGAACACCTCCAACGGTGGTGCTACCTACCTCTCAATGGTGGGATGGCACTACTTTAAAGGACATTTACACAGACGAATTCCTTAGGGTAGGTAGGTTCTCAAGGATACTTGCTCTAATCTCAAAACAAACTCAAAAATACTTTTCACACCAACACATTTTCAAAAGCTTTCAAAGCAAACTTTTCAAACACTCTGACGTACGAGTCGAACTGAAATTTTTCAAAGAAACTTTTTAAAACCCACATTGAAAAGCAAACAAAACAATTTTGAAAACACATTGAGCAAGTATCTAAGAGCCCATGGATAACCATGGATAAAAAGGGTGCTAACACCTTCCCTTTCTATAACCTACCTCCCGAACCGAGAGCAATCTCTTTAAGGAATTTTTCTGTGCTTTTGTCATTTCCATTTGGAGAAAATAAAAGACGGTGGCGACTCTTGCTTCCGCGACATTTCGCGAACCAGCTTTAAAACAGTCAGTTCCAGATCCACCGATCACAGAACTGGCGACTCTGCTGGGGACTTAAACTTAAAGTGAGGTATACCTTAGGGCTAGTTCATAATTGTGTTTTCAATTGTTTTCCTTGTGTGCTTTAAATTGTGGGTTGCTTGGGAGTTCTATAGATCCTAAACCCGGATCTGGGGGATACCTTTCTTAGAAAGTAGCAACAAGGCTGTGAGGGAACTGTGCGGGGTATACCGACATGGTTGAAACAGTCTGCTACGTTGATGTGGCACTTTGGTGTGTACCGGTAACCCTTGAGTTCAGTCAAGGAGAGTACGGGGCCTCCGCGTGGTGTCATGAAGCATCAACAGACCTTAGGAACCTTAATTGAACCATCTTGGCCTCTTTAGGGTAGTGAGATAACTGACTTTGGTGCAGTCTGAGGTTGGTTGATACTCTATACTACACTCAATTGAGGGTTGCTTTCCTGGAATATTTCGGTCGCCAGTTCAGTGGCTAAATTGAAACGATGAACAATGAAAGCAATCCCGTGATATTGGGAACCTTAGAACCCGGTTACTTTGATTAGGACAGGTTGAACTCACCAACTTCAAGAGGGTACTACCCAGACTCCATGCTGGCCTAAACTTTAAGGGCTTCTCTTGTGTGACTTGTGTGCCTTCCTACTTGAACTACTTGCATGCTTATTACCTGACATTTGTCTCTTGCAGGTTGTGTTTGTAGTCCTTAATTAGGACTCATAACAGGGTATCCTAAGTTTCTTGCAGGTTTTTGCAGTCCTTAATTGGGACTCATAACAGGGTTACTCACATTACCCCATACATATCATGACATCATACCATTGCATACATCCTAACCCATTTCAAGGATCTCAAGGGCCTGTGATACAGGTCATATAAATCAAACATCTAGCAAGGGGCAAAGAGGATTTATTTTCCTCCAGCCAATGTTGTCAGAGGCTATGACCCACTTGATATGGTGAGCTCTGACTCCTGAAGAAGGTTCCCTAACCAAGGTTGTTTGGAAATCAAAACCAGACATGATGACTAAAGTCAGGGGCTATGACCCACTTGATATGGTGAGCCTTTGACTCTTGAAGAAGAGTTCTCAATAACATGGGTGTCCTTCAATCAAGCTCTAAATTCCAATGCTAACAAATTTTCTTGTTTACCCCGCGAGATCCTTGAAAACATTGCATGCATATCATACTCATCCTTACATAACAGGTATCTTTGTTGCAGGTCACTTACCTTTCCCGCTGTTTATTTCAGCAATGGCTTCACAACAAGACAACCAGGACCTTCTTGCTCAAGAGGCTCGGCTCGGGGACATCCTCCTGAATTTATCCAAGGGGCAGGAGGAGTTAAGGACACTTCTCACGGGGACTTTGGTCAGGAACAATGCTGAGGATGACAAGGACGAACAGCTGAAACGTCTACAAGCTGAGGTAGACACATTGAAGACCCAGATGCTGGGGCAAAGGACCCTCATTCAAGGTTTAGCTCAGGAGCAAGGAGAGCTGAGGGCCATGATCAGTCAGCTTCATCAAGACATGAAGCAACCAACCCAAGTCATGGAACAGCTTCCAAGAGGGCAAAGGCCGGGCCCAATGAATAGACCTCTCCAAATTGCTACTACTTCACAAGCCCAGCATCAACGGGGTAATCGGCGCAAGCGATACACTCCTGGAAGACATTTCAGAGACTGGCATACCACCATCTCTAATGCTGAAACACTTATTGGAGGCCAATCTGATTACTTTGAAAGGTCCTCCCCAGAATCCTGGCACCTCTGCTCCTACTTATAACCATGATAAAAGATGTGCCTACCATTCTGACAGTCCTGGACATGACACCGATGACTGTTGGAGCTTGAAGAACAAGATCCAGGACTTGGTCGACGGAAGGGTGCTGGAGTTCATGCCGGGTGGCCAAATGAAATTCTTCTGCTGAGAATCTTCCATTTGAAGTGACAAATCCTGAGACTGGAAAGTTTTGTTCATTCGAATGTTCAAGTTGCAATTTTCTTTTGTTCAAACATTTATTCATGTTAAAACATTGTTATTCCATTAATGCATCGCTTATGTCTATTTTTGAATCAATATATTCGCATTCACTATATGCAAACTATTTTCATATTTTTTCTGATGTCAACTCTGGATCTAAACTCTAAGCCTCTTGAGGGAGGATGACGAAAATGATACCATAATCTACAGTATGCTTTTGAACAGACCCCGCTGATGAGGTACAGGCATAGTTTCGATCCCTAAACACTGGAGTAATAAGGAAGATAATCCCTCGTCAACCCCTCTGAGCCAAAGAAGTAGGAGTTTTTCTTTTCGAAATTTAAAACCCTTAATCATAACCTGGGGCAGGGTAGTCTCTCAGTTGATCCAAGTGCATAACGAATGGCACCAAAGAGGTCCTTAAATAAAAGAAAGACAGTGATGGTTCCGAACAATCAAAAGGAGAGGCAGTCATGATCAAAAAAAAATCATAAACGAAAAACCCATTAAGTCAAAACCCATGCAGGAGACTTACAAAACTGGGGCATCCCGCTGACTGAAATTCCAAAAAAGGAAACAGTTCAGGCAAAAAAGAAAGGGATAACAAAAATCAGACAAGAAAAAGGTCTTACAAACCCTCGACAAAAAATGATGACTGCCTATTCAGAATAAATCATCAATGACTGAACCATCACCGGAAAATCAGAACGAAGACTCAAACAAGGTCTAACGCATGATCAATTGAGTTTAGGTTTGAAGAACGTCACGAAGAGTGGGTGGGTACAAATAATTTGAGCCTTTATTCTTTGTTTCTTAAACCGTGAACCAGGCCACGTTATAACCCTTAAAAGTCCTAGCTGAAGCGTGGTTTAATTCGGAAGCATACTGTTACGAAAGGTATCCTGACTCCTTAAGACCTACGGTAAATACGGAGTTGACATCAATGTTTTTAGAAACATTCACTTGTTTTATGAAAAGAATGCATTTTCAAAAACTTCAAGACAGACATAAGCTTTGCATTTTTGATATAACTTTGTTTGCATATGACTTTTTGTTTGAACAGCATAGAAATTCGCATGACGAAAGTCTAATGAACAAGAGTATCTCCAATCAAGGGGCACGGCATGATCATGGTCTACCATCTGGGGCAGTTAAGTCAAGATCCAGAGAATCTCTCAAAAGGCCAAAAAGCCTGGGGCAAATCTCTGCCTGAGTCACTTGGGGCAATCCAGCAACGAATCTTGCACGATCAGACACCTTCTGACAATATGGCGACACCACCAGCCTGGGGCAAATCTCCGTCTAAGTCACCTGGGGCATTGGACGATCAAACGAATATCTTCTGGTGGCATGACAAAACAATTCTAACAGGGGCAATTCCCTACATCCTGAGGACACGGACATAGTCGAAAAAATATTGCGCATAATCAAAGACCCGCTAGGTTGACATACCTAAGGGCTTCCCGGTGAACCAAAAGGGTTCGGGCAAAATGAAGGGATGAAATGAAAAAATCTGTACACCCGGCAAGTCGAAAACCTGGAAAGGCGGCTTGGGCAAAAATGGGTACCCCGGTGGACTGAAAACCCGAAAGGGCGGTCCAGGCAAAAATTAGGGATCAAAGCGTACGACTATGTCCTGTCATCTCGTCACCTGCCTACCAGAAGAAGGTTTGTCCATCAGCAAGCTATCAGCACCTCTCAGGTCTTCCTCTCCCACCTCAGAAACAGGGGCAATAAGGAGCTGTCTAAGAGCAATCTAATTGTTCTGTCCTACAAGGTATCAAATCTCAAGGAAATTGGGTATCCTCCAGTAGATCCCAATATTCCCCAGCAGCATATATTCTTAACAAGCATCCCCGGCAGTCTTGGTCTAAAGATTGTTCCCCGGCGGCATACATCAACACTCAAAGGAATCACTTCCCCAGCATATCAAAACTTCCCCAGGAGAGTCCCATCCAAGTTCCCCAGGAAAGATGGAATTCATCTCCCCAAGCAGTAAGCTTATCCCCAGTAAATTCTGGAAGCTTATTCTTCACAGAACACGAACGCGTCGTCTGGCTTGATTTAAAGAGTTATTTCCTCAACAGGATATAACTGGGTTATCCTCAGCCAAAAGCCACAGAAAGAGCGTCCTCGACGAAGTCTTCTCACCCCAGCGAAGTCTATCAACACTTTCAGTACAACAAGGATATCGCCAGCAAATTACTACTATCAACACTCAGCAAAGCATCTCTATCCCCACAGAGTATTGCTTCCCAGCATGATCGCTAGAGTATCTTTTCTCCCCGCAGAATCTCCCATTCGCCAAGTTTATTCCGCAACGGAGTCATCTTCTCCTACCGGTATCCTTGCAGTTATCATCCCCAGCGGAAGCAAAATCTATTCTTCGATATCAGCCCAGGATACGACTTCCCGGCACCCGTCAAGGATTCACTTTCCTAGACAAAAACATACATAAAACATCACATACATCATTATAGCATGCATGTACACATCATATCTTACAAATCTCATTTATGTTGAGAACATCATTGCTTGATCCATATCATGCATTGCATATGACTGACTTTTACCTTTCAGGAAAGATCCAGTTAAGTTCTCAAGCTACATTTCAAGACCTAGACAGGTTCAGTTAAATCGTCCCAAGATTTTCCTGATGCTTATCCAGTCAAAGGCTTTCTCTGGTTCAGTCAGATCGACCCTAAGATCTCCCTGATGCTTATCCAGTTGAAGACATTTCAAGACCTAGACCGGTTCAGTTAAATCGACCCCAAGATTTTCCTGATGCTTATCCAGTCAAAGGCCTTCTCTGGTTCAGTCAGATCGACCCTAAGATCTCCCTGATGCTTATCCAGTTGAAGACATTTCAAGACCTAGACCGGTTCAGTTAAATCGACCCCAAGATTTTCCTGATGCTTATCCAGTCAAAGGCCTTCTCTGGTTCAGTCAGATCGACCCTAAGATCTCCCTGATGCTTATCCAGTTGAAGACATTTCAAGACCTAGACCGGTTCAGTTAAATCGACCCCAAGATTTTCCTGATGCTTATCCAGTCAAAGGCCTTCTCTGGTTCAGTCAGATCGACCCTAAGATCTCCCTGATGCTTATCCAGTTGAAGACATTTCAAGACCTAGACCGGTTCAGTTAAATCGACCCCAAGATTTTCCTGATGCTTATCCAGTCAAAGGCCTTCTCTGGTTCAGTCAGATCGACCATAAGATCTCCCTGATGCTTATCCAGTTGAAGACATTTCAAGACCTAGACCGGTTCAGTTAAATCGACCCTAAGATTTTCCTGATGCTTATCCAGTCAAAGGCCTTCTCTGGTTCAGTCAGATCGACCCTAAGATCTCCCTGATGCTTATCCAGTTGAAGACATTTCAAGACCTAGACCGGTTCAGTTAAATCGACCCCAAGATTTTCCTGATGCTTATCCAGTCAAAGGCCTTCTCTGGTTCAGTCAGATCGACCCTAAGATCTCCCTGATGCTTATCCATTTGAAGACATTTCAAGACCTAGACCGGTTCAGTTAAATCGACCCTAAGATTTTCCTGATTCTTACCCAGTCAAAGGCCTTCTCTGGTTCAGTCAGATCGACCCTAAGATCTCCCTGATGCTTATCCAGTTGAAGACATTTCAAGACCTAGACCGGTTCAGTTAAATCGACCCTAAGATTTTCCTGATTCTTACCCAGTCAAAGGCCTTCTCTGGTTCAGTCAGATCGACCCTAAGATCTCCCTGATGCTTATCCAGTTGAAGACATTTCAAGACCTAGACCGGTTCAGTTAAATCGACCCTAAGATTTTCCTGATTCTTACCCAGTCAAAGGCCTTCTCTGGTTCAGTCAGATCGACCCTAAGATCTCCCTGATGCTTATCCAGTTGAAGACATTTCAAGACCTAGACCGGTTCAGTTAAATCGACCCCATGATTTTCCTGATGCTTATCCAGTCAAAGGCCTTCTCTGGTTCAGTCAGATCGACCCTAAGATCTCCCTGATGCTTATCCAGTTGAAGACATTTCAAGACCTAGACTGGTTCAGTTAAATCGACCCTAAGATTTTCCTGATTCTTACCCAGTCAAAGGCCTTCTCTGGTTCAGTCAGATCGACCCTAAGATCTCCCTGATGCTTATCCAGTTGAAGACATTTCAAGACCTAGACCGGTTCAGTTAAATCGACCCTAAGATTTTCCTGATGCTTATCCAGTCAAAGGCCTCTCTGGTTCAGTCAGATCGACCCTAAGATCTCCCTGATTCTTATCCCAGTAGAAGACACCCCCAGATTTTTCTCAACGAGCGTTGTTGAAGTTAAAATCCCCCAGATTTTTCTCAACGAGCGTTGTTGAAGTTAAAATCCCCCAGATCTTTTCTCAACGAGCGTCGTTGAAGTTAAAGTCACCAAGATTTTTCTCAACAAGCGTCGTTGAAGTTAAAGTCACCCAAGATGTTTTTCTCAACAAGCGTTGTTGAAGTTAAAGTCGCCCAAGGTTCTCTTACCATTCATGCTAAACCATTCATGCTAAGGTAGTAACCGTCCCTGGTTCTTTCATCGCCGTTTGAAGCCCCAGACTCAGCTCCTGTAACCAGTTAGGACACATCTATACCAGGCATCTAAAAATCAGCTCCTGCAACGTGTCAGGTACTCATTTTCTGTTTTGCAGGTATGCAGGTTCTCGCCAAGGAATCTCTTACGCAATCAAACATCCAGATGGCATCTATAAGCCCATTCCCCCATCATTGCTAACATGTGAGCGCAAATTTCTGGGCACTCTAGTGTCCAATCATCTTTTACCCTCGGATTACGAAAGGCACGTCAGCCAATCTGCATCCTCAGGTCTAAGAAGATTGAACAGGGGCAACTGTTATACCCCAAAATTTGCCCTCCCATATTCCTCAAGAAATTGCTAAGCCAAGCTGTAAAATTCCCCAAGGGTTGTGCAGTGCAACAGTCTCCCATACAGTCAAAATTAGGGTTTTGAGTCTGATCAAGAAAATGAAGTTTTCAAAGGCCCAATCAAGTCTCATATGCTTACAAACATGGTCAAGCATCCTCATAT
This sequence comes from Vicia faba, assembly GCA_948472305.1. Classification (NCBI taxonomy): domain Eukaryota; kingdom Viridiplantae; phylum Streptophyta; class Magnoliopsida; order Fabales; family Fabaceae; genus Vicia; species Vicia faba. The sequence continues at coordinate 1,246,882,298 of OX451736.1, forward strand.
CAAGTTTCAAGGCATTCAGCTCAAAATTGCACAGTCAAAACCCTATATTGCACTACAGTCAACTGTAGGGGCAAAATGGTCATTTGGCAGTCAAAAGTTCAAATTTTTGGTCAATATATCATTTTGAAGCCACAAACATCATTTGATCAATGCTTGATCATGATTCTCAAAATTTGGCCCAGAAATCATCAAAGATGCAAAAGTTGCTATATTTGGACAGCTGAAAAAGTCAACTAAAATTGACCAGGGCATAACTTTCACATGGATTATCAGAAAAATTCCATCCAAAGCTCATTTTTAAGAGAAAGACATTTCCTACAACTCATCTTCATACTTCAAGTCCAAGAAATGCTCTCACAAAAAGTTATCAATTTCAACATTATAGGTCATTTTCAAAAGTCAACAAAAAGGGACTTTAAGTCAAAGGCCATAACTTGAGATTGGAAAATCAAAATGACATGGGACCAAAGGCATTGGTTAAACGACTCAAAGACCTTTCCAAAATGTCTAAAAACATGAGAAAAGCTTAAAATTTGAGCAAGTTATGCCTTGTAGAAGTTGGGAAATTTTTGTGAAATGGCAAAAGTCAACTATTCTTGAAACTCCAATTTTTGACAAAAGGGCCCACTTTCTTCCACTTGATTCAGCCTTGTCATGCCACACACGTGTCCCATGATTAATTTCAAGACCAAATATTGATTTTTCTATTTTATTTAATTTTTGATAATTTAATTCATTTTAAATCTTTAAAAATTCAAATAAAATTCAAAAGTCAATGAAATAGTGTCATTTGAATTGGGATAGCTTCCATATATCATGTGCCAGCTCACAAACTCATGCTAGGGTGAAATTGCACACCAAGTCTTGGTCTTGGCTTAAAAGAAGGAAATTTGGTTAATGGTGAAAACCCTAGGACTAGTTCTCTCATGGGCATGGATAAAGTCCAACTAATAACCTAATTTTGTTCCATCATAAGCACTGAGTCAAACCCTAAGCCTTGGAGACCATAAGCTGCGCCCAAAAAAGCTATTGCACATTGAAAATTTTCCATAAAAACACAAAAACTGATTTCAAGGTGAGGGGACGATTCAAGCCTCAACTTCCATTCCATTAGATTCCTGGGACAATTCTGAACGTGTGCCAATCCCTAACATCAACCAAAACGCGAAGAATTGGTATAATGACTCAAAACTGTACAGATGAAAACTTGGAGTCGTGCATCATGATTTAAGCATCTTTCTTAAGTTTTATTTGTTGATTCATGATTGTTATTGTGTTCTGATGCTAACCATACCAATTAATTTCGTTTTTGTGCAATATCCATGATTATGCCATTGATGCAGATTAGGGTTCTTCAACCTTAAAATTGGGGTTTTTGCAATCAGGCAAAATTAGAGGCTGGGACTAAGACCATTAAGTTCAACGCGTCTGGACGATTAGATTGATGTAGTCGCGATCAATTTATGATTCACATAGCGCTATTCGCTATTTCTTCTAAAGCTGTCTAAACCCACGCATAAGAAACCGTGGCCTTTGTTTTGTGTTTTCAGGAAAAATTGGAGAAGACAACATCGTGTCAATACGTGATAGGCCAGTTTGAAATTCGCGCCAGAAACCCACTAACGCATTTGTTTCTTTTTTTATTATTTGTTTCTTATAATATATTAACATATGTTTCATGGCTCAGCGGGCAAACCACCAAGGCATTAGTGTCCAAGACCTGGGTTCGAACCCCAGGTCTGTATAAATTTCAATAATATTTTTCAATACAAGATCTTATGCAGCGCTAACGTCCAGGGCATACCATACACCTCAAAGCCTGATCATCCACGCGTCCAGTTGGGCCAATTCAAAGGCAAGGATTCAAGGAGCACAATAAACTCCAGTCAACGCTGAAGCAGGCTAGCAAAAAGTCAGCAAGGCCATAACGCAAATGGGCCTGAAATGCTAAGGCCTTACCTCCAAATTGGGGCTACCCCCCCCCCCCCCCCCCCCCCCCTTGGTTTGCCTTCTCTTTCTTTCTATTTTATTTCTTTTCAAATCATTATTTTCTTTATTAGTTTAATTAATTTATTTTTAACAAAATACAAAAACATCAAAAAAATCAGAAAAAGGATAAAAACATAAAAAAAAATATTTATTTTATTTATTTTCTTGTAAATAATTAACATGTAAATACATTTAGTAAAATAGGTTTTAACTTTAATTCTTTCTTCCATAAAAAAATCCAAAAATATAGCATTAGGTTAATGACTTTTTTATTCCTTTTAACTTTCCTTGTTTTTTGCCATAATATTAGTAATTTTCATAATTAAACTTGTAAACTAATTAGGGTTGCATTTAGGTTAGATTTTAATACTTTCTTAATAACTAAAAATCCAAAAATATAGCATTAGGTTTAATGACTTTTTATACCTTCTAAATTTTCCTTTTTTTATCACAATATTATTTATTTATTTATTTTATTTTTATAATTAAATGTACATAAGTAAAAATTAGGGTTTAATTTAGATTAATATAACATTTTCACAATAACTAAAAAACATTAGAATTAGGATTTGCATTTCAAATTTCATTCTAAAAAGTTCTTTTTTCTTTTAAATCTTAAAAAATACAAAAATACCAAAAACATTCTTTTTTTTTAATTCTAATTCCTCATTAAATTTAATTTTTTGCAAAAGGGTCCAACGCCCATTGTCTTAATTATTTTATTTCGCACATTTACTTTATCGCTTATTATTCATTATGTACATGTCCCAAAGCCTTGTAACAATTTATACTTTTCGCACTTTTATTTGCTTTATTTATTTTCTGTAAAATCGGGTCCGGTTTAATTTTGGCGATGTGGACCCGCGCCATTTGTAATAGTTTAGATTTATTTTCCCGCAAATATTAACTGTTAACAAAAGCATGCAAGAATGAATGGCCTTAAAAATAAAATCAAGCGTAGAACACCAATAACATGAACAAGACAAATATCAATGAAAACGACACACAATTCGCACACACCACCCCTAGGGTACGCCTCACTGTTGCCTTTCGAAAGGTGATCGTCGAGTAGAGGACGTCTTAGTAAGTCCTCATGATCCGGGAACCCGGCATGAGGGTAGCTTCTAAGGTGTCTTCCTATTGCTCCGGTGATCACCATGTCCCTAAAACTCGAATTGACCCGAACACCTCCAACGGTGGTGCTACCTACCTCTCAATGGTGGGATGGCACTACTTTAAAGGACATTTACACAGACGAATTCCTTAGGGTAGGTAGGTTCTCAAGGATACTTGCTCTAATCTCAAAACAAACTCAAAAATACTTTTCACACCAACACATTTTCAAAAGCTTTCAAAGCAAACTTTTCAAACACTCTGACGTACGAGTCGAACTGAAATTTTTCAAAGAAACTTTTTAAAACCCACATTGAAAAGCAAACAAAACAATTTTGAAAACACATTGAGCAAGTATCTAAGAGCCCATGGATAACCATGGATAGAAAGGGTGCTAACACCTTCCCTTTCTATAACCTACCTCCCGAACCGAGAGCAATCTCTTTAAGGAATTTTTCTGTGCTTTTGTCCTTTCCATTTGGAGAAAATAAAAGACGGTGGCGACTCTTGCTTCCGCGACATTTCGCGAACCAGCTTTAAAACAGTCAGTTCCAGATCCACCGATCACAATATTGAAATATAAAATAAAATATATATCAAGAGCTAGAAGTTATGAAATTACCTGCCCTCACAATACATCGTTCATTCACGGTTGATTTCCTTCCAAAATCTAATTCACCGTCTTTGAATATTCTCATCTCATCTGTTAACTTCAATCGAAGTTTAGAATTTCCATTAGCATGTTTTTCAATGACATCTAAAAGTCCTGATGTTGTGGATGCATGTTTTTCAAATTCTACATCATTATATCTACAAGCTGGATTCAACCAATAACCGGCAGCATGAAGATTTTTGCGGAGCTGTGAATCCCAACGTTTATCTAAGATTTTCAAGTAAGGATCCACTTTCTTCTTATTTCTTTGAAACCTCCTCACCATCTCCTCTCTAGCTTTGACTATAGATTTGTATAGAATGCCCATAGCAGGTTTATCTTCACTATCAACAATACGCAACACACGCACAAGTGGTTCAGTGAGTTTAACTACATCAGCACATTTACTCTAAAATCCAGAATCTAAAACTTGATCCACAAACTGTTTTGCCTTTGCTTCTTTCAATCAAAATTTAAAAATACAAAACTATATTACAAAAATATTAACAAAACACAATTCTAAACAAAAATTATTGAATTTATAAAAACATTATAAGAAACATTAAATATGTAGCATATCTAAATCCAAAATATATGAATATGTTGTTGTATATTACATATAGGCTACCAAGCAGCGTTACTGTGCATCACCATATATAATAAAAAAATAGAAACTTTTCTTTCCAGCCTTTGCTATATATTTTAGATTAATAAAATCCTGAAACTTTTCTTTGTTATATAATTTAAATTAATAAAAAACAGAAAACTTTGTCTTACTATATAATTTAGATTACATAGTTTTAAACCCAATTTCTATCTCCATAATATACACAACGACTATTACAGTAATATATATCTATCCCAATTTTTATCTCCAATATACAACAACTTCATTACCAGTCTATAATAAGTTAATTCATAAAAGTATAAAATTGCTTCATTCATACAAATTCTATCTCAATTTGTTAAACTAAAAGACCCAATTTTATAGAAAATGATCAAATTTAATCATTTATTTTCTATATCAATTAATCAACAAAATGAAACAATAATATTCATATTGAAAAACATCAATGCAAATTAGACCAAGTAAAAAAGAAATAACCTGTTTTTGATGTTTTGATGAAATTTTTGACGGCAAACAAGGACTATCAAATAACAGCCGCAAATGGGAGTTTTTGTTTGTAGAGAAAATTGAGAATATGACTTCAATTAGAAAAAGAAAAGACAGAATAAAAAAGAAAACCTTTCAAATGCTTAGGTTTGAGAAACGAGGAGGCAAAGCGTTTATGTTAATTTTTTTTCAAAAGCCCTAAAAAATAAAATAAATAGTCAAATCCGTCAGTTCAGTAAAAACCACTAGTTCACTGGTTTAACCGGTAATCCGGCCGGTTCATCGGTTTCATCCGGTCTAAATGTAATTCCGGTCTTATCCCTTAATCGGACTGTCTAGCCCACCAGTTCTCGGTCAGACCGATCCGACCGGCCGGGTCGGACTGGATTTTAAAACACTGGTTAAAACTAATTTTAAGCGAACCATAATTACATTTATCATTTATTTTTCTAGTATTGATTGTAGTAATATCTTTGAACATTTTATGTAATTCCATTTTGATTTATTTTGTATGTCTGTTAATGACACCATATGTTTGTAGTAATCACATTTTAGTATAACAATCTGGTTTAACAGTATGGTTTAGTTTCATAACTATTCTATGAATTTTTGGTTTAATGAATATAATTTGTTCATGATAGTTTCAAATGTTCCGAAATTTCGATATGAAACTCTGCTATGAAAATTTAATATGAATTTCTAATATGAAATTTTGGTACGTTTGATGACAAAGGTTGTAAAACAGTTTCACATTAGTCCTTTAAATTTATTTATGGTATTAGTTTAATTCCTTAACTTTATTCATGGTTTCAGTGTAATCATGTGAAATATTAGATCGAGCTTTAGTATTGTTGAAGGTCGAAGGAATAGTTTCAGGTTCGACAGGATTTAAGCATGAGATTGAAGCTTGTTTGCATGCTGCTGTCGAAATAGTGCGTGTTGTAGTCGAAATTGTTATAACATGCATTAGTCGAAATTTGCTAGTTTGTTCCTAAGTTAGCTTGAGTAATGGGTATGTGTGTAAAAGTCAATTAGTTTAATGTGTTAGTTTTCTTAAAAATAACATATTATTATTTCATCGTTGCACAATGCAAATCCTAATTAGAGTGAGAGAGCTTATTTGTTATTATGTAACACTTGTAATATTGTTTCAAAGAGAAAGTAAATAATACCAGTTTATAATCAATTTCATTGTGTTCTTGCTTCCCTTTTTCCTACCCTTGTGGGTTTCTTGCCGATAAATAAACATGTTATACTTTGTTATTTTGGCATCGCTTTTCACAACAAATTTGTGCGGTGAGCATGAAGAAGATGCCATCAATGAAGTAAGAGATTGAAAAGTTCATTGGAGTGAACGATTTTGGTCTATGGTGCTTGAAGATGAAAGCCCTGCTGGTTCAACAGGGTTGTTTAGAAGCATTGAAGGGAGTCGCAACCATGGATGTTGCGTTAATGGAAAGAGAAAAAATGACCATGGTAGAGAAAGCCCACAACGCCATCTTATTGAGCCTTAGTAATGAAGTTCTCGGAATGGTGTCGAAGGAGACGGCGGTGTCAGGTTTATGGGCGAAACTCAAAGTTTTGTACATGACCAAATCGTTGGTCAATCATCTCTACCTGAAGCAAGCCATTTATTCATTCAAGATGAGTGAAGACAAAGTATTGGTTGAACAGTTGGATATGTTCAACAAACTGATTCTTGATCTTGAAAATATTGATGTCAAGATTGAAGATGAAGATCAAGCATTGTTGTTGTGTGCTTTGCCCAGATGACGCATCCACTTAAAAGAAACTCTCTTGTATGGAAGAGAGTCTCTGACCTTTGAAAAAGTTCAATCGGCCTTATATTCTAAGGATTTGAACGAACAAAAGGGGTACAAGCCATCTTCGACTGGTAAAGGTATGTCGGTTAAGGCGAAATTCACAAAGAGAGATGGCAAGTTCGACAAGAAGAAGGGTAAAAGTCAGCAAAAATCTTATAGTGGTGATGCATATGGTATTCGATCTTATCACTGTAAGAAGAAGGGTCATACAAGAAAAATGTGTCCTGAACGCCTGCAAGATCATGGAGGTAAGGATAATGGCAACACAACCATTGTTCAAGATGATTTCGACTCATCTAATGTTCTTGTGGTTTCAAGCTGCGACTCAAGTAAGGAGTGGATTACGGATTCAGGTTGCACTTGGCACATGATTCCACACAAAGACTTGTTCAGGGTACTATGTGACCAAGATAGTGGATCTGTATTGCTGGGAAACAATAAAGCTTGTAAGATTGCATGTGTTGGATCTGTGAGATTCAAGCTCCATTATGAGTCAATAAGGTTGTTGACTGAAGTCAGGTATGTGCCTGATTTGAAGAGAAATTTGATTTCTCTTGGTGAATTCGACAAGAAAGGATATGTATTCCAAGGAGAGAAAAGTATCCTAAGAGTCATGAAGGGGTCGAAGGAAGTCTTGAGAGGTGTGAAGAAACAAGGATACACCCTTGAGGATGAAGTTGTAAGTGGTTTTGCAGATGTTTCATCCATGAAACCTTTGTCGAAGACACAAATTTTGCACGCGAGATTGGGCCATGTCAGTGAAAGGGGTCTTGTCGAACTGAGGAAATAAAATCTGTTTGGTGGAAACAAAGTCGAAAAGTTGAAGTTTTGTGAACCCTGTGTACTTGGAAAATCTTGTAGAGTGAATTTCAATAAAGGAAAGCAAAGAATACATGGATCTCTTGATTACATCCATGTTGATATTTTGAGACCTACAAGGTGTCCATCATATTCAGGAGAAACATATTTTCTATACATAGTTGATGACTATTCCAAAAAGTTATGGAGTGACTTCGAAGAGATACAAGGAAAGATTGGACGCAAGGGGGTTCACTAAGAAAGAAGATGTCGACTTCAATGATGTTTTATCTCCTATTGTGAAGCACATGTCCATTCAAGTTTTACTTTCCATGTTGGCACAATTCAACCTAGAAATGGAACTAATGGATGTGAAAATTACTTTCTTGTATGGATATCTAGATGAAATAATTCTGATGAGGAAACCTGAAGGGTATTCAGAAAGAGTAAAGGAATATCATGTGTGCAAGTTGAACACGTCACTATATGGTTCAAAATAATATCCTCGACAATAGAATAAGAGATTTGACAAGTTCATGACACATATAGTTTTCATTAGAAGTCAGTTCGACCACTGTGTTTACTTCATATTTTGACCTGGAAATTCATTTTGTTATTTTATTGCTTTATGTGGATGATCTTATCATAGAAAACAACAATTTCGAAGATGTAACGAAAGTGAAGGTTGAACTCAATAAGGAGTTTGACATGAAGGATCTGGGAGCTGCATCCATGATTCTTGGGATTGATATCCAAAGAGATAAAAAGTAATCAAATTATGCTTATCTCAAGAGACATACCTAAGGAAGATGTAGGATCAAGTGCTTACCACTGAGCTAAAAGCAATTGCTTGTAGCCAAGGTGCAACTTTATTTCCATATAGTACGAGCATTTTTAGGGGCTACACCTAGTTTACTAAGCGCTCATGGGTGGGATGTTAAGCCCTTCAAATCCCTAAGTTTGACGCTGGATATTTTAATCCAACAATCTCCCCCCCTCCCCCCCAGTGTTATCCGGGGGGATTCAAACCCATAACCATGCCCTACGAAGGACTCTGATTTCTTCGCAAGAGAATACGTAGGCTCACGGTTCAAAAACAAGGCGAGTCCACTAACTAAAAAAATAAATTTTCCCTTGTTTTTATTATATGATAATGTGATTAAATAGAGAAATATTCCCATCAAATTCTAGAGCTAAAAAGGGTCTCATTGAGTACAAGGGAGGTAAAGAGTGCTTAACACCTTTCCTTTATCTAATTAACTCGCGAACCTAGTAATCTCTGAAACAATTAGGATTTTTCGTTCCTTTTCCGTTCTTAGGAAAAAAAGTAGTGGTTGTGACTCTCTTATTTTTTACAGGTTATGACAACTTGATTTACCATCCTTTATCACACCATCATCCTCAAACCGAGGCCTTTTCTGGCGAGTCTAAATTACATCCATATGTATCGGTTTATCAAGCTTTATCTTCTTTAAAATTAAATAAGCACATGGAAGATTGTGCATCTTCCTAAGTGTACAACCATATTTTGAGCTATCCTAACTTGTTTTATCTACTCGCTTGGCTTCATGAAAAATAAAATCCAATACCGCCTGAGATATGTTACCAACCAACTAAGAATAAAGGATGTTGTCTTTAAATCGGTATTCTAACACAATAATGATTTGACCAAAAGATGTCAGTATCTCATTATGTTTGTTTTGGAGCATTTATTTCACTGTGTTCTAATCTCGATAAAAAACCCCTTTACTATTTCCCAACCAATTCTTCAATGTAGCATATACAGATTAAACCCTGTTAGTTGTTGTATTGCCAAAATGTTTAACCTGATCGGTCCATACATAAATAGTATCCTCTATAACATGGTCCAAACTACTGCCCTCGACATATTTCAGGAAATTTGGATATCTCGCACACACCCTCCTGAAATGTATTACAAATTCGACATATAATTCTTTTGTGGAAGAATTTATTATACCATTCAATGCATCCATTATGTTTTCCACCACCACACCAGATTTGACCAATTTTCCATTTTTACCATTAACTTATTTTGTGCCAACCGCGGATTTTAGTCGACTTCTCACATTTTTAGTTATGTGATACTTACAAAGTAATGCATACGATGTAGGAAACATCATTGTAACCAAATTTATCAATGCGGTGTCGCGATCAGTGACTATTACTTGTGGCATGTTTTCTTGGGCATTCAACATAGTTTTTCACATTTTCAAAGCCCATGTAACATTGCCCTCTTTTTCGGATTACAAAAATGCAAAATCGGCTGAAAAGTCATCTCCGTAGAAGTAACACCAATAGTTTCCAAGAGTGGAAATCTATACTTGTTTATTTTGAATGTTGAATCAATTATAAGCACGGTGGAAAATATGTTGAACAACTTGATGGAATCAGGATGAGTCAGAAAAACATTTTGAATGATGACTTTATCCTTGCAAACTATGTACCTAGAAACATAGTGGTCACCGTCCAAAAGCTTCCACAATTGTTGTATCTCGGATCTTGGTCCTCTTACAACATTGTTGTTTCGAGCATGCATGTTGTATATTTTCTTGATAATTAAAATATTTAGAGGTATTTTCCATTTCAAATATGCAAGTATGTTTTTTGGCGCCACCATGTTTAATGTCATGTCCAAAGCAAGTTCTTTCTCCTTTGGAACAAGGAGAGATATAATGGGATGACCGACTAGCTTTGTTGTCATGGCATAACTATATGTATACCATAAATCACATTAAATTTCCATGTGACATTCGTCTTACGGTATCTGCGCAATTTAAACAAATACTCACATTTTCTCGATTCAATGTCATCTAGTTTCAACTTTCTAATCTGTGGTTGGTACGTGTCACTTATTTCGCATCTCATTGTTACAAATGCTTGTCTTTTTTCAAAATTATTGTCAGATCTTCCAATTACAACATCTGTGATCGGTGGATCTGGAACTGACTGTTTTAAAGCTGGTTCGCGAAATGTCGCGGTAAGCAAGAGTCGCCACCGTCTTTTATTTTCTCCAATAGGAAAGGACAAAAGCACAGAAAAATTCCTTTAAAGAGATTGCTCTCGGTTCGGGAGGTAGGTTATAGAAAGGGAAGGTATTAGCACCCTTTCTATCCATGGTTATCCATGGGCTCTTAGGTACTTGCTCAATGTGTTTTCAAAATGTGTGCTTGCTTTTTAATTGTGGGTTTCAAAATGATATATTGACCAAAAATTTGAACTTTTGACTGTCAAATGACCATTTTGCCCCTACAGTTGACTGTAGTGCAATTTAGGGTTTTGACTGTGCAATCTTGAGCTGAATGCCTTGAAACTTGATATGAGGATGCTTGACCATGTTTGTAAGCATGTGAGACTTGATTGAGCCTTTGAAAACTTCCTTTTCTTGATCAGACTCAAAACCCTAATTTTGACTGTATGGGAGATTGTTGCACTGCACAACCCTTGGGGAATTTTGTGACTTGGCTTGCCAATTTCTTGAGGAATATGAGAGGGCAAATTTTGGGGTATAACAGTTGCCCCTGTTCAATCTTCTTAGACCTGAGGATGTAGATTGGCTGACGTGCCTTTCGTAATCCGAGGGTAAAAGATGATTGGACACTAGAGTGCCCGGAAATTTGCGCTCACATGTTAGCAATGATGGAAATGGGCTTATAGATGCCATCTGGATGTTTGATTGCGTAAGAGATTCCTTGGTGAGAACCTGCATACCTGCAAAATAGAAAATGAGTACCTGACACGTTGCAGGAGCTGATGTTTAGATGCCTGGTATAGATGTGTCCTGACAAGTTACAGGAGCTGAGTCTGGAGCTTCAAACAGCAATGAAAGAACCAGGGATGATTACTTCCTTAGCATGAATGGTAAGAGAGCCTTGGGCGACTTTTAACTTCAACAACGCTCGTTGAGAAAAATCTGGGGTGTCTTCTACTGGGATAAGAATCAGAGAGATCTTAAGGTCGATCTGACTGAACCAGAGAGGCCTTTGACTGGATAAGCAATCAGGAAAATCTTGGGACGATTTAACTGAACCGGTCTAGGTCTTGAAATGTCTTCAACTGGATAAGCAATCAGGAAAATCTTGGGACGATTTAACTGAACCAGAGAAGGCCTTTGACTGAACCAGTCTAGGTCTTGAAATGTCTTCAAAGGGATAAGCATCAGGAAAATCTTGGGACGATTTAACTGAACCAGAGAAGGCCTTTGACTGAACCAGTCTAGGTCTTGAAATGTCTTCAAAGGGATAAGCATCAGGAAAATCTTGGGACGATTTAACTGAACCAGAGAAGGCCTTTGACTGAACCAGTCTAGGTCTTGAAATGTCTTCAAAGGGATAAGCATCAGGAAAATCTTGGGACGATTTAACTGAACCAGAGAAGGCCTTTGACTGAACCAGTCTAGGTCTTGAAATGTCTTCAAAGGGATAAGCATCAGGAAAATCTTGGGACGATTTAACTGAACCAGAGAAGGCCTTTGACTGAACCAGTCTAGGTCTTGAAATGTCTTCAAAGGGATAAGCATCAGGAAAATCTTGGGACGATTTAACTGAACCAGAGAAGGCCTTTGACTGAACCAGTCTAGGTCTTGAAATGTCTTCAAAGGGATAAGCATCAGGAAAATCTTGGGACGATTTAACTGAACCAGAGAAGGCCTTTGACTGAACCAGTCTAGGTCTTGAAATGTCTTCAAAGGGATAAGCATCAGGAAAATCTTGGGACGATTTAACTGAACCAGAGAAGGCCTTTGACTGAACCAGTCTAGGTCTTGAAATGTAGCTTGAGAACTTAACTGAATTTTTCCTGAAAGATAAAAGTCAGTCATGTGCAATGCATGATATGAATCAAGCAATGATGTTCTCAACATAAATGAGATTTGTATGATGCAGTGCGTTATGCATGCTATAATGATGTATGTGATGTTTTATGTATGTTTTCGTCCAGGAAAGTAAATCCTTGACGGGTGCCGGGAAGTCGTATCCTGGGCTGATGTCGAAGAATAGATTTTGCTTCCGCTGGGGATGATAACTGCAAGGATACCGGTAGGAGAAGATGACTCCGTTGCGGAATAAACTTGGCGAATGGGAGATTCTGCGGGGAGAAAAGATACTTTAGTGATCATGCTGGGAAGCAATACTCTGTGGGGAGAGTGATGCCTTGCTGAATGTTGATAGCAACTCTGTTGGGGATACCGTTGTTGTATTGGAAGCGTGAATTGACTTCGCTGGGGATAGGAAAGAACTACGTTGACGACGACCCTCCCTTGGCTTTTGGCTGAGGATAACCCAGTTATATCCTGTTAAGGAAATAACTCTTTAAATCAAGCCGGACGACGTGTTCGTGTCCTGCGAGGGGATAAGCTTCCAGAATTTACTGGGGATAAGCTTACTGCTTGGGGAGATGAATTCCACCTTTCCTGGGGAACTTGGATGGGACTCTCCTGGGGAAGTTTTGATATGCTGGGGAAGAATGCACTGACTTGCTGTCTCACTCTCTGGGGAATTTAAGAGGCCTGGTTAGGTTCTTTAACTGAACCTACCTTGGTACCTTAGAGGATAGAACAATTAGACTGCTCAGACAACTCTTCATTGCCCCTGTTTCTGGTGTCACCTGCAATTAATTCTTTGTTTCGTATGCAAATATTTATGAGTTAGCAAATTATTGTCAATGCATATATCACAAATTGAACCTTGGACGTTCTTCGCAAAACAAAACAGAAAAAAGAAAAACAGTTGGCACGTTTAACTGAAAAGTATATTTGTATTGATTTTGAATAGCCTGTGAATAGGCGTTTTGTGTACAAGAGGCTGACGTCCTAGTAAGAGAAACGTCGCCGAACAAGGGAATTTATACAAGTTTTGTACAAAAGAAAATAAAACAGCTGTGTGAAAGATGAATGATCCACTGGGTTTCAACTCCGCTATTGCCCTTATAACTCCGAGCGTCTCATCCCTTGATGACCTTGGTTGAAGGTGAAGTTGACTGATCGATGCCGTCTTGATGTAGATACTGGATTCTGGATGCAAAGTGATCCAATGAGACATAGTAGTACGCTTTTATCCCTAACTTTTGCCTGGACTGCCTTTTCGGGTTTTCAGTCCACCGGGATACCCATTTTTGCCCAAGCCGCCTTTTCAGGTTTTCGACTTGCCGGGTGTACAGATTTTTTTTATTTTCATCCCTTCATTTTGCCCGAACCCTTTTGGTTCGACGGGAAGCCCTAATTTTTGCCTAGACATGTCAGCCTAGCGGGTCTTTTTTTCATGCGTAGTATTTTTTAACTATGTCTGCATTGGCGGGGTGAGGAAGGTCGTCACCATCCATGTTGGTTAATATCATTGCTCCTCCTGAGAACACATGCTTAACCACAAATGGCCCTTCGTACGTAGGGGTCCATTTGCCCCTTGGATCACTCTGAGGAAGGATGATTCGCTTGATCACCAGATCTCCGACTTGATATTCCTGTGGTCTGACCTTTTTGTTAAATGCCCTGATCATTCGTTTCTGATACGTCTGACCATGACAGATAGCAGCAAGTCTCTTTTCGTCAATAAGGTTGAGCTGATCAAGTCGTGTCTGAATCCAATCATCTTCATTCAGATTTGCATCCTTCATTATCCGGAGAGAAGGAATTTGTACCTCAATCGGCAAGACCGCTTCCATGCCATAAACCAGAGAGAAAGGAGTTGCCCCGGTTGACGTCCTAGCTGAGGTACGATACCCATGCAGAGCGAACGGTAACATCTCGTGCCAATCTTTATAAGTCACTGTCATTTTCTGCACAATCTTCTTGATGTTCTTATTTGCTGCTTCTACAGCCCCATTCATCTTCGGTCTGTAAGGAGAAGAATTGTGGTGCTGTATCTTGAACTGTTCGCAAAGCTCGGTGATCATCTTATTGTTCAGATTAGTACCGTTGTCTGTAATAATCCGCTCAGGGACGCCGTACCGACAGATCAGGTTGTGCCGAATGAACCGTGCCACAACAGTCTTGGTTACCGTAGCATAGGATGCTGCTTCAACCCACTTCGTAAAATAGTCGATCGCCACTAGGATGAAGCGATGTCCATTAGATGCCGTAGGTTTAATCTCACCGATCATGTCTATGCCCCACATTGCAAACGGCCAAGGCGCAGTCAGAACATTCAGGGGAACCGGAGGAACATGCACCTTGTCTGCGTAGATCTGGCATTTATGGCATGTCCTAGAATGTTGGTAGCAATCAGTTTCCATGGTGGACCAGTAATACCCTGCCCGTAGAATCTTCTTGGCCATGGTATGTCCACTGGAGTGTGTACCAAAGGTCCCATCATGTAGCTCTTCCATGATTCTTTCCGCTTCAGTCTTATCTACACAACGCAGTAGGGTTGAATCCTGGTTTCGCTTGTACAAGATGCCATTGCTAAGAAAGAACTTGGCTGCAAACCTCCTCAGGAATTTCTTATCATTGACAGATGCTCCTTCAGGGTATTCCTGTGCTTCCAGATATCTCTTCACTTCGTGGTACCAGGGCTTCTCAGTTACCAATTCAGTTTCGAGATCACAACAGTATGCCGGTTCGTTCAGTTTCCAAATGATGATCCGGGGAGCTTCGTTATCCCATTTAACCTTGAACATTGAAGACATTGTAGCTAACGCGTCCGCCAGCTGATTCTCTTCTCTTGGAAAATGCTCAAATGTTATCTCTGTGAAGTGGGGGATCAGGGCCAACACACATTCTCTGTAAGGAATCAAGTTTGGATGTTTCGTATCCCACTCTCCTTTGATCTGATTGATCACAAGAGCGGAATCTCCGAAGACACTTAGAAATTTGATCCTCAGGTCAATCGCAGCTTGAAGACCCATAATACACGCTTCATACTCCGCCATGTTATTGGTACAGTTGAAACACAGCCGGGCGGTGAGTGGAGTATGAGTACCTTGTGGAGATACGATTATGGCGCCGATACCATTTCCCAAAGCATTGGAGGCTCCGTCAAAGTGCATAGACCATCGGGATCCTGGTTCAGGTCCTTCATCCGGTCCGGGTATTTCACAGTCAGTTACTATCATAATGCTTTCATCTGGAAACTCGAAGTTCATTGACTGGTAGTCATCCACAGCTTGATGTGCTAGGTGGTCTGCCAATACACTTCCCTTGATGGCTTTTTGGGTCGTGTACTGAATGTCGTATTCCGTCAAGATCATCTGCCATCTTGCAATTCTCCCAGACAGAGCAGGCTTTTCGAATATGTACTTTATAGGATCCATTTTTGAGATTAACAAGGTAGTGTGAGTCAGCATATACTGTCTCAGCCGGCGAGCAGCCCATACCAAAGCGCAACAAGTTTTCTCAAGCAGTGAGTATCGGGTCTCACAGTCGGTAAACTTTTTGCTAAGGT
This sequence comes from Vicia faba, assembly GCA_948472305.1. NCBI lineage: Eukaryota > Viridiplantae > Streptophyta > Magnoliopsida > Fabales > Fabaceae > Vicia > Vicia faba. The sequence continues at coordinate 1,246,898,180 of OX451736.1, forward strand.
AATAAATGGCATGCTCTTTTCGGCCAGACTCGTCATGCTGCCCCAGCACACACCCCATTGCATTATCAAGCACTGTCAGGTAAAGTATCAAAGGTCTCCCTTCCACTGGTGGCATAAGGATGGGTGGTTCTTGGAGATATTCTTTGATTCTGTCAAAAGCAGCCTGGCATTCATCATTCCAACGTACTACCTGATCTTTCTTCAACAGCTTGAAGATGGGCTCACAGGTGGCAGTCAGATGAGAGATGAAGCGAGCAATGTAATTCAGGCGTCCTAGAAAGCCTCTGACTTCCTTCTCCGTTTTAGGAACTGGCATCTCTTGAATGGCTTTGACCTTAGCAGGGTCCACTTGAATCCCCTTGTCACTGACCACGAAGCCTAGCAACTTCCCAGATCTTACCCCGAAGGTGCACTTGTTCGGGTTCAATCTCAGCTTGTACAGTTTCAACCGGTCGAACAACTTCTGCAGATGATCTAGGTGCTCTTCCTCAGTCTGGGACCTAGCGATCATGTCGTCCACATACACTTCTATCTCATGATGGATCATATCATGAAATAAGGTAACCATGGCACGTTGGTAGGTTGCCCCAGCATTCTTTAACCCGAACGGCATGACCTTGTAACAGAAGGTGCCCCACTGAGTAACAAAGGTAGTCTTTTCCATGTCTTCAGGTGCCATCTTGATCTGATTGTAGCCTGAAAAACCATCCATGAAAGAGAACACTTTATGCTGAGCTGTATTATCAACAAGGACATCAATGTGGGGTAGAGGGAAGTCATCCTTGGGGCTGGCCCTGTTCAGATCCCTGTAATCAACACACATCCTGACCTTGCCGTCCTTCTTAGGTACCGGCACCACATTAGCAACCCACTGAGGGTAAGAAGTTACTGCAAGAAACCCGGCATCAAACTGCTTCATAACCTCGGCTTTAATCTTCTCAGACATCTCTGGACGCATCCGACGAACCTTTTGCTTAACCGGAGGGAAATCTTCTTTAGTTGGTAAATGATGGACCACAATGTCGGTATCTAATCCGGGCATATCTTCGTAGGACCAGGCAAAGATTTCTTTATAATCCTGCAGCATCTGAGTCAACCGTTGCTTCACGCTGAGTTCTAGGTTGGCACCAATCTTCACCTCTTTCTTGTCTTCCTCAGTACCCAAGTTTATCATTTCCACTGGCTCTTCATGGGGTTGAATTGCCCTCTCTTCCTGTTGTAACAATCTTGCAAGTTCACCAGGCACTTCGCAATCATCCTCACCTTCGTCGGCGGCTAAGTTGATCGGATTTTCGAAGTCATAACTGGCAGTAGCAGAGTCGTTACCAGTGAGATCCAGAGTGGATTGAAACCTGTATGAGTGAGTGTGTGTGTAAATACAGCTGTTTTGCAATATGTAAAGAAAGGAAAGAAAAGGAGCGCAAAATTTAAAATGTGAAAAACGTCCAATGCTTTTATTCATGATATATGATGGTGACAAACAAAAGCCCTCATAAATAAAACCACGGTGCCCCGGGCAAGACACCGGGCCATATAGTCTCAAATTATTGTTTATTACAAATCAAAAAAACAAAGAAATTCATTACTGGGAGACAAAAGTTATTGGTGTAAAATCTTTAGCAGTCCAATTGGTCAATCCACCGTCGGCCGTTGGGTAGATCCAGCTATCGAACTCTGACTCTCCCACTTCATCTTCCTCTCCAATAGCATTCACTCCATGCTGAGTGATGAGCAACGGAGGTCTTCCAATTCTTGCCTTGCGCACCGCTTTCTGAGCTTCCGTGGTGAAACCCAGCCCAAACTTGTTAGTCTTAGGAGTAAGATCAGGGAGCTTGCCCCAATTTGCACATTCACCTTTTTCGATCACAGCCCGGGCGTCCTTTAAGGAGGCCATCTTCATAGGAGAAACCTCTTCATCTTCTGCTGTTGCCAAGGTTGGTGGTACCTCCTCAAAATGTTGAAAGGGGGTTTCAATGAACTCCCCATCCATTTCCACGTATCTGAAAGAGTTGAGGTGGCTGACCATGTATTCCTCCTCCCCTTGCACTGTTACGATCCTCCCCCTGACCGGGTACTTGAGCTTCTGATGCAATGTGGAGGTCACTGCTCCAGCCTTGTGGATCCATGGGCGACCCAGCAAACAAGAATAGGACGGATGGATATCCATCACATAGAATTTTGAATCAAATACTTGTGACCCAACCCTGATTGGGATGTCCACTTCACCATGCACCATTCTTTTGGACCCGTCAAAGGCCCGGACAACAATGCTACTTGGTTTGAGCTCTAGACCCTCACAGTCCAGCCTATCCAGAGCCTTCTTGGGCAGCACATTTAATGAAGAACCTGTGTCAACCAGCACATGAGCAAGAGTAGTGCCCCTGCATTCAATGGAGACATGCAGGGCATCATTATGGTTCTTCCCCTTTGCTGTCAGATCGGCATCAGAGAAACCCAGGCCATTATCAGCAGTTAGGTTGGCCACACAGTCGGTGAACTGGTCAGCAGTCGTATCTTGGGGTACGTGGGCAGTCTTTAAGAAAGCAATCAGAGCCTTTGCATGGGCCTCTGAACACAGCAGCAGTGACAACATGGAGATTTTAGAGGGGGTGTGCCCCAGCTGTTCCACAACATTGAAATCACTTTTCTTTATTATCTTGAGAATTTCTTCCATTTCCTGCTTGGAAGCCTCAACCATGGTCTTTGGTGCCTCCGTCCTGGCAGGCACATCAGCAGCAATTCCCTTGCCCCGAGTATCAGATGACTCAGCAGCAGGGGTGAATACTTGGTCAGAAGGAGAAACAGGCACTCTGGCAGGTGTGAAGATCAAAGGCCTATGAATTGCTGGAGGAGCAATGTCTGGCGAGAACAGTCTTCCACTACGAGTGACCTTAGCAGGCCCGGTGATGTTGGAGACACCAGTATCAATGTTGCACTCTTGTTTCACACCCAGAACATAAACATCTGCCCCATAGTGCCATGGGACAGCCTTATCAGATTCGTAGGGTATAGGCCCCGGAACAGTAATGGTGATGGGAACATTCTTGTGAACTGACAAAATTTGTATAGGCTTTTTTGAAGGAGCCTCGGAATGGTTGTTGAAGATGGTAACGATCGACACTTCTTCAACAGGAGCAGCAGGAACAATAGTCTTTTCGAACAAAATCTCTCTACTATCTATCAGGTTTTGGATGCCTGACTTCAACAGAGAACAACCAGCAGGGGAAGCAACACATAGAGGGCAACTTTCGCCACACCCCGGAAATAAACCGGCTAGCAACAGATTCCTCTTGACCATCAGCAACGGAGTAGCAACATCATCCACCGAAGCTACATACAAATTATCCTCAACAGCATTCACTCCATGCTGGGGCATGGGAGCATTTACAACATTCGGCTTCTCGGGCGCCTCAAACTGTATCTCCTTTGCATCAATGAGGTCTTGAACCTTATTTCTTAGGGCCCAACAGTCATCTGTGTTATGCCCCGGGCTATCAGAGTGATAAGCACAGCGAGCATTTGGATTGAACTTGGGAGATGCAGTGTTGGGAAACTTTGGAGCCTCCTTGACAGTCACTAAATTGGTGGATAGTAACTGTGGCAGGATCTGTGATAAGGTCATGCTTAACCGGGTAAACTCTCTCCGGGGTCTTTCAAACTTCTGAGGATTAGTTGGCCGAGGAGCGGCAGCAGGTTTGGCAATCATTACCGCACTGACAGATTGGCGGTGTTCAGGTCGCTCTGTTCTCCGGGAGTTATATACAGCACTAGCCTCCTTTTTGAAGGGTTTCTTCTCAGTACTGGAGGAGGCAACTTTTTGTATCTTCCCCGATTTTATACCGGCCTCGATCCTTTCACCAGTCAGGATCAGATCAGTAAACCCAGCAGAGGAATTACCAATGAGATGATTGAAATATGGACCAGATAAGGTCCCCAAGAACATATCTACCAGCTCCCGATCCGTCAATGGTGGCTGCACCCTGCCAGCCAGGTCTCTCCATTTCTGAGCATACTCCTTAAAACCTTCGCCCGACCCTAGCGACATACCCTGGAGCTGGGTACGCGTAGGAGCGAGGTCGGCATTATACTGATACTGCTTGTAAAAAGCAGTGGCCAGATCCTCCCAGTTACGAATGCTGATTCCATCTAGCTGATAGAACCAATCGAGGTGAGTCCCTGAAAGACTCTCCTGGAAGAAGTGGATCCAAAGGTTCTTGTCTGCTGTGTAAGGCTGGATCTTCCTTACATAAGAACGGAGATGCATCTTGGGACAGGAGGCCCCATCATACTTCACGAAGGCAGGTGTTTTGAACTTGTGTGGGATCACCACTCCAGTAGATAACCCCAAGTCTCCGAAATCCAATCCAGGTACCCGTTGAACTTCCACAGCCTTTAATCTGTCTTCCAGCTGTTTGTACCGGTCTTCAGCAGGAGGGTACTGGTCGTCATTGAAGTCTGTTTCAGTATCAGAGCCCACAGGAGTAGGGACCTCCCTTTCTTGGTGACTACCTTCTGTCACAGATGGAGGAGTCCTTTCAGCTTCAACCAAAGTGTTCCCGAGTCTGCGCCCAGTGTTAAATAGCACAGTCCTCCTCTTCTTCTTAGTCTTCTTCAGCAGCATGGTCTTCAACTCTTGTTGACCCTGAGCCAAGCCCTTGATCAGCTCCTGAAATTGGGCGTTCTGCGCCTGAAATTGGGCGTTCTGCGCCTGAAGAGCCTTGATAGATGCCTCGGTTGATGATTCAGGGTTCATAGTGCTGAAATAAACAGCGAAGAACAGTAAGCAACCTGTCAAGGGGATACCTGTAATGCAACGAGATGTATGACATGCATGCAATGATTTCAAGAATCTCGTGGGGTAAACAAGAAAATAGTTAGCATTGGAAACTGGTGGCTTGATTGAAGGTACTTCATATTGTTGAGAGTCCTTCTCCAAGGGTCAAAAGCTCACCATATCAAGTGGGTCATAGCCCCTGACAACCTGGTCTAGAGGAAAATAAATCCTCTTTGCCCCTTGCTGGGACAGTTGATTCGTCCTGACCTGCATCACAAGCCCTTGAGATCCTTGAAATGGGTTAGGATGTATGCAATGGTATGATGTCATGGCATGCATGGGGTGATGTCAGTAACCCTATTATGAGTCCTAATTAAGGACTGAAACAAACCTGCAAGAAACAAGTGTTAGATCACAAGCATGCAGACAGTCAAGTACTAAGGCACACAAGTCACACAAGAGAGAGCCCTTAGGTTTAGGCCAGCATGGGGTCTGGGTAGTACCCTCTTGAAGTTGGTGGGTTCAACCTGTCCTAATCAAAGTAACCGGGTTCTAAGGTTCCCAATATCACGGGATTGCTTTCATTGTTCATCGTTTCGATTTAGCCACTGAACTGGCGACCGAAATATTCCAGGAAAGCAACCCTCAATTGAGTGTAGTATCGAGTATCAACCAACCTCGGACTGCACCAAAGTCAGTTATCTCACTACCCTAAAGAGGCCAAGATGGTTCAATTAAGGTTCCTAAGGTCTGTTGATGCTTCATGACACCACATGGAGGCCCCGTACTCTCCTTGACTGACTCAAGGGTTACCGGTACACACCAAAGTGCCACATCAACGTAGCAGACTGTTTCAACCATGTCGGTATACCCCGCACAGTTCCCTCACAGCCTTGTTGCTACTTTCTAAGAAAGGTATCCCCCAGATCCGGGTTAGGATCTATAGAACTCCCAAGCAACCCACAATTTTAAAGCATACAAGGAAAGCAATTGAAAACACAGTGATCTTAGTCCTAAGGTACACCTCACTTTAAGATTATCCCCAGCAGAGTCGCCAGTTCTGTGATCGGTGGATCTGGAACTGACTGTTTTAAAGCTGGTTCGCGAAATGTCGCGGTAAGCAAGAGTCGCCACCGTCTTTTATTTTCTCCAATAGGAAAGGACAAAAGCACAGAAAAATTCCTTTAAAGAGATTGCTCTCGGTTCGGGAGGTAGGTTATAGAAAGGGAAGGTATTAGCACCCTTTCTATCCATGGTTATCCATGGGCTCTTAGGTACTTGCTCAATGTGTTTTCAAAATGTGTGCTTGCTTTTTAATTGTGGGTTTCAAAATGATATATTGACCAAAAATTTGAACTTTTGACTGTCAAATGACCATTTTGCCCCTACAGTTGACTGTAGTGCAATTTAGGGTTTTGACTGTGCAATCTTGAGCTGAATGCCTTGAAACTTGATATGAGGATGCTTGACCATGTTTGTAAGCATGTGAGACTTGATTGAGCCTTTGAAAACTTCCTTTTCTTGATCAGACTCAAAACCCTAATTTTGACTGTATGGGAGATTGTTGCACTGCACAACCCTTGGGGAATTTTGTGACTTGGCTTGGCAATTTCTTGAGGAATATGAGAGGGCAAATTTTGGGGTATAACAACATCAAACTTCAATTTTCCAGCCTCCATGCGGACCCATTGTAGCATATGTTCATGAACAATAAACTCTTGCTTATTTGTAAATTGTGCACGAACATCTATCTCGACAACAATCAGTCGATCACCCAGTTTAACAACATCATTCACTTCATTCGCTTTAATATCATGTTTCACTTCGTCCGATTTAACATTTATCCTCACAATAACTTTTTAAAATATATCTCGGGACACATATCTAATACCACCATAATATGAAAACAACTTTCAAACTCAAACTATCAAGCAAATACATGTATATATATATATATATATATATATATATATATATATATATATATATATATATATATATATATATATATATATGGACAAATTAATTGAATCAGAATATGTATCTCTGGACTCAACGTTTATTTTTTTTCAGTTCGAAAAACACATTAATACAAGAAATTAGGGATGAAATGAAAGAACTTTACTTACAATTCCAGTTTTTTTGTTCCTCTTAATGTGATAAAATACAAGAATAATGTTTTAGTGTTGAAAAGTTGATTGCGATTGAAAGAAGTTTTTTGAAGGGTTTTAAAGTGAAGTGTTGTTTCAACATGAAGAAGAAAATCATGCAAGGTGGTGTTTTATCTAATTTCTTGCTTGACACTTTCGGATATGAATATTTGGAAACATCACTTAATTGTTTATTAATCATCTCAAAAAATAAAGACACCAAAAATAAGTTCATAGAGATTTTCAGAGATACATCTCTAAATACAATTTAAATAATATAATGAGAATGCATCTCCAAACCATATTTTATTTAAAATAGAATAAATCTCAAAAAAAAAAACATAAACTTATATGACTTTAAATACATCCGAATATATATATATATATATATATATATATATATATATATATATATATATATATATATATATATATATATATAAGTCATTTTCGAATTTGGGACACACCATCATAAAGTGGAAAGAGCGTTTTTAAAAAATAAACAAACTCTGTTTTACGAACTCTCAAAAGTGGAAAGAGCATTTTCCAAAAATAAACAAACTTTTACAATTGAGAAAAGACATATTAACAGAAATTCTCTGTGATCGTATAAATGTGAAACTATTCACGTTACTAAACATAACATATACGTGTCATTTATCACAGGAAAGCCATCACATATTATGGTTATTTATGACAAAATGTTGATCAACTTTTTCATCTCACATTTAAAATAAAATAAAAAACCAAAGAAATCAATTTTAAGGGGCACGGTGGATTTACAATATCAGTATATTAGAGTAAATACTGAGCATTTAAATATTACAATGAAATCAAAGATATTAAGGATATAAGTACATTAACATTGTTGATACATATTGAACTCTATATTTATTATTACAAGAAAATTCAAGCAAGATTAAAATATTAGAATGAAATAAAAGAAGCAAGCATCCTCAGATAGCGACACTATGGAGAACAACAGTTTCAATGGTTAGTCCAGGTCCGAATCCGAACAGCACACCCCATTCAAGCCCTTCTCCAGTAGTCTTAAGTCCATCTTGAGCTGATTTCTTACGCATCTCATCTAAGATGAACAATACACATGCACTCGACATGTTTCCATATTCACTTAGTATTTCTCGTGTGGCCCTCATCTTTTCAGGTTTCAAGCCTAACTTTTGCTCAACTTGGTCTAGAATTGCTGGTCCGCCAGGATGAGCTATCCAAAAGATAGAGTTGTAATCAGATATGTTTAATGGCTGGAATGCCTCAACCAGTGCTTTGTTGATGTTCTTTGAAACTATCCCGGGAACATCTTTAAGAAGATGAAATGTTAGTCCAGCTTCGCGAAGATGACCATCGATGGCTCCTTCACTGTCTGGAGCAATTGTTTGTGCAGTCCAAACCATCTCAAATATAGGTTTCTCAATTTCTGGAACCGGATCAGAACCAACAATAAGTGCAGCAGCTCCATCTCCGAATAATGCTTGTCCAACAAGACTGTCCAAGTGAGTATCACTAGGACCACGGAACGTAACTGCTGTGACTTCAGAACAAACAACCAACACACGAGCGCCTTTGTTGTTCTCAGCCAAATCCTTGGCCAAACGAAGGACCGTGCCACCTGCAAAGCAACCTTGTTGGTACATCATGAATCTTTTCACATATGGACGTAGACCTAAGAGTTTGGTGAGTTGGTAATCGGCTCCAGGCATGTCTACACCACTTGTGGTGCAAAAGATCAAGTGAGTAATCTTGGATTTTGGTTGACCCCATTCTTTGATAGCCTTCACTGCAGCCTCCTTCCCTAGTCTAGGCACCTCTACCACGACCATGTCTTGCCTAACATCCAAGGAAGGTGCCATATATTCACAAATACTAGGATTCTCTTTCAGAATCTCTTCGGTTAGATACATGTATCTCCTCTTAATCATAGATTTATCACCTGAAATAGTTATAGTATAACAGTTTTGAGCTAATGATACAAAAACCAACCACATATCACAAGTAGCAGCTTCTACAAAATAAAATACTTACACATGCGTTGGAATTTCTCCTTGAGTACAGTCTTGTGTTCACTGTTTGTGATCTTAAAGTAAAAATCAGGATAAGTGCTTTGTTCAACACAGTTAGCTGGGTTTGCGGTGCCAATGGCCAAGATAGTTGCAGGACCTTCTGCCCTCTGAGCCTTGCGGATTTCAGACACACTAACCATCTTGGTTTCTTTGGTAGCAGAACTGAGTTGGTTTACAGAACTTGTTGTAGAAAAGGAAAGGGTTGGAAGAGAGTTGTGGTGAAAGATGTATGGGGTGAGGTGGTTTTATATGCTGAAGAGAAGAGTAGTGAATATTGAAGGGTAGGTAGCTGAAAACATTTTCATACACAACTTGGTGTTAAATGTTAATAATACTATTGTATGAGTTTGGTGGGAATTATCTTACTTAGTCTCTACCATCTCGTTTTTTTTTTTTTTTACAACTCCATAATTGTCTTGTTTCTATTTATATTTTAGTCAGCAATTTTCTATATAATATATTTAATTTAGTGTATCAAATATTATAATAATATATCATCAATTATAACTTTAACATATTATCAAATAAAACTCTAAATTTGCCACATCATTGTATATTTTTATGTGTCACATCTCAAAATTTATTTTTAACATATGCTTCTACAAATTTAGAGGTCACAAGTTTGAACTCTCGCAAATACGGAATAAAATATCATTTTAAATAAATTGATCTATCAAGTTAATCATTAATTCAACTATGTATATTCTCTTATATTAAATATATTCTCTCATATTTCAAATATAAAAGAGAAGTAGAAATTCAAATACAATAAAATATTTTTTATTTTCCTGAATTATAACAATAAAAGTAACAGTTTTATATCTATCTATCTATATAATAGATTAAATACAATGCATCAACTATTATAATAATGCATCATTAATTATAACTCTAACACATCATCAAGTATAACTTTAAATTTGCTACATCATCTTATAGTCTTATATGGCACATTCCAAAACTCATTTTCATCATATACTTCTACAAATTAGAGGTCACAGGTTCTGGAAAGTCCTATTTTTTGGTGCTCCAAGAAGCAATTGGTGATTGCATTATCAACCTGTGAAGCTCTCAAGAAGAAAGTGTGGTTGAAGGCCATGAAAGAAGAGCTTTATGCTATTGAAAGAAACAAGACTTGGTAGTTAACTGAACTTCCGAAGGAGAAGAAAAACATCAGTGTTATATGGGTCTTCAAGGTGAAATTTGTATTTCTAAATGGAGTATTAGATGGTGCACACTATAGCAATCAGAAGTAACTTGCAGATGTTCTGATGAAGGATGTTAAGACTGAACAATTTATTTGTTTGAAGGATGAAAATGGTGTTGAAGAGTTTTGTTAGCTGAATATGAATTAAGGGATGGTGTTGGAAGTAATTCATATTCAGAAGATGTTGTTATTCAGAAGCAGTAGAGCTTCTGAGGTTGTTAGCCAGAAGCTGTAAGCTTCTGAGACTGCTTAGTTAGAAGCAATAGTTTATAGTAATCAGAAGTTGTTATTAATCAGAAGCAGGAGCTTCTGAGGTTACGTTCAGAAGTATGTTTAACTTTTGGGGTTCTGGAACTGAGTTTGTTAGTGTAGCTGTTAAGTTTAGTATTTCCTAGTTTATACATTTTAACTTAGTCATTAGGTTTACTTTTATTAAGGTCTACGTGGCAATTTACTTTGTGTATAAATAGATGAATAGTAGCATCATTTGTATCATTCCTTTTGTAAGCTTTATAGTCGGTATTACAGTAAATATATTTTCTCTTACGTTTTCTTCATTTATTAACCTTGTGCACCAACAGTTTCGAATGCTCGCAAAAACAGAATAAAATATCATTTTAAACAAATTTATCTAATAAATCAATCATTAATCCAACTATGTATATTTCTTTTAATTAAAAATATTATCTCATATTTCGAATATAAAAGAGATGTGGAAATTCAAATACAATAAAATACTTTTTGTTTTCCTGAAATTATAATAGTAAAAGTAACCCTTAAAATAAATATTTTTAATCTTAAAATAGTTCTTACATAATCTATATAATATATTAAATCAAATGCATCAAATATTATGACAGCACATCATCAATTATAACTCTAACACATCATCAAGTATAACTCTAAATTTGTCACATTATCCCATAGTCTTATATGGTACATCCCAAAACTCATTTTCATCCTACACTTCTACAAATTGGAGGTCATAGGTTCAAACCTCACAAAAACAGAATAAAATATTATTTTAAATAAATTGATCTAACAAATCAATCATTAATCCAACTATGTATATTCTCTTAAATTAAAAATATTCTCTCATATTTCAAATATAAAAAATATGTGGAAGTTCAAACAATAAAATATTTTTCGTTTTCCTGAAATTATAGCAATAAAAGTAACACTTGAAATAAATATTTATAATCTTAAAGTAGTTCTTACATAATTTTCAAGTATAAATCAATTTAAATTTATTTAAAATATAATATAGTATGCAACAATTTTTTATGATATTTATATACCGAACTACTATATTTTTTATATAGTATCATATAATAAACTAATGACAAATAATGAAATATTACACAAAAGAGATAAGAGAATTCAAAATATAATAAAATGTTTTTATCTTATTTTGGACAAAATAGTCCAACAAATCAATCATTACTCCAACTATATATGTTTCCTTATTTTAAGAATATTTCTCTCAAATTTAAAAAATAAAAGAGATGTCAAAATCCAAACACAATAAAATATTTTTTATTTTCCGAAAAGTATAGCAATAAAAATAACACTTGAAATAAATGTTTTTAATCTTGAAGTAGATTTACATAATTTTCAAATATAAGTCACTTTAAATTGATCTTAAAAAATAATATAGTATGCAATAATCTTATAAAGTTTGACAAAATAGACATAAATTTTATAAAATTATTGAAAATTTTATTTGATAGTAATTATAAATAAACGTTTAATTTTATTTAACACTTTAAATAATTATATATATTTAACAAATTAAAGTAAAATATCTAAATAAAAGATAAGTGAAAAAAAATACATGAGAATCAAAACAAAACAAAAATCACTTTATAGATACGTAAGTTTGTAAATCTAAATTACGGATATCACTCTCAATTTAGAGATATATATTTTCTTTTCAAATGTAATATATATTTATCTATGTGATTAATTTATATTATTATTTCTATTATAATTTACAAAAAAAAATTTATAATATAAATTTAATAATTATATTTTGTCAAAACAAATTTTTAATATATTTAAAATTTAATATTAAAATGAATAAATTAATTTTCAATCGTGCATCGCGTTTCTTTTAATATTGTCATTTTATTATTTGTATGTTAACTAGTTGAATCAAGAATGAAGGAGAAAGAGTCATGAATAATGAGTTATGAACCAATAAAAATAAGGATAATTTTGTCATAATTGAATATTTTTAAATTGAAAAGTCACTACGAAAAAAACAATTTTTGGCAGCGCATCTACGAAAGCGCTTTTAAGAGAAAGCGCTTTCGTAGCCTTTAAAAAAAATTCGCTTAAAAAAAGCGCTTTTATAGGGTTTCCTACGAAAGCTCTTTTCAGAAAGCGCTTTCATAGGTATTTGAAATATCTAACCTACGAAAGCGCTTTTGAAAAGCGCTCTTATAGGTGGCCCTATAAAAGCGCTTTTGAAAAGCGCTCTGAAAGGGGGACCTACGAAAGCGCTTTCTAAAGCGCTCTTATATGGGGGACATACGAAAGCGCTTTTTACCTCAGAAGCGCTCTCATATATGGGTCTTAGAAAGCGCTTTTAAAAGCGCTTTCGTAGGTTGTTTTATAATTAAATTAAAAATCCCTAAATCTGATATTTGCCCTCACTTCTTCATTTCTTCGTCTTCTTCATTTCTTCCGTCTTCTTCAGTCGTCGCCGCTGTTCGTTCCGTCTTCTTCAGTCGTCGCCGCCGTTCGTTCCGTCTTCTCCATCTTGGTAAGTTTCTTCTTCTTCCATTATCTGTTCATCTTATATTATTACTACATTTTACTAGTGTTAAACAAAAACCTACATCTTGAACAAGCTTAACCAACCTTGGCAAAATAGTCTTCAAATCCTTTTGTTGTTGAGAAGGCAAGTTATATCCTTCATTGAAAAGATCATCTATGGCTTATGCATGATAACTTTGGGTATTGGCTGCGTGAAAATGGGGTTTATTGGGGATAGTTAGTCTCATTGTTAGATGGTATGATTATTTTTATTAAGGAGTGGAACAAGGACATATTTGGAAAACATTTGTTTATAAGGTGATGATGATAATTAGGAATGAAATTATGTTGGATGTTCATTAGTTAGGTTAAACTTTGGATTGTTGAATTGAACAAAGTTTTAATTTCATGAGTAAATTTGACATTGAATTGAATATTGGGGTGTGATTCTTGAAGTTGACTTGTTAAACAATTATATGATTCTTGAATTGTGTTGAACTTTGTTCTTGAAAATTCAGGATATATTTGAATTATTGAATATGCATAAGTCTTGATTTCTTGAACAGTGTAAAAAGGATGAAAAGAGGAATAGGTTGATTGATGAGTATCTTTGTTTTAGAACAAGAGTCTAGAGTATAAATGTTAGATTCATGTTAGTTCATGGCTGTTGGTATCAAATCATGGTGAATTGGTGAATTTGATGTTGAATCCGGATAAATTTTGTTGATAACTTTTGGATGTCGAATTATACCGGAACTCTTGAATACCTTGTCAATTGAACTTTAAAATTGTTTGATGCCTATTCTTGCATTTTGTTACGTTTGTGGATTAATGCGATTGAGTTACACCGCTTTTGTTGAGGTTTTTCAAGCCACTCTTTATTGAGGTATAAGGTTGTCCGGTATTAGAAGACCATGAAAATTGTTCAATTAATTATTTCTAATCGTTTAGAATAGTTTGTTTTGGTAATTGTCAAACACCAGTACCATTTCAATTGATTTCAGAACTAATTTTATGTGCGTTTTTGTGAATAAAATATGTTGTCCGGACTTGGTTCCATGTACATATTTCGCCTTAATTTTCCGTTTGACATTTATCCGCATTTAATTGAATCTTTCGTGAATGTTAATGCTTAATTTTCTTGTTTCCGTTAGCAACTTCCGATTAACTTGTGTTATGATAACAATGCTGCCCCATTTCTAGTCTGAGTATCTTAAACCATTTCATCCTATTTCCATATGCAATGTGATATATGAACTTGTTACTAAAAATATGGTGAATCGTGTGAAGCATTTATTTAATAGTATCAGTTCATCGCATCAACCTTATGTTGACTTTGTGAATTCACTATTTCTAATATTTGTGTTGTATTATTGTCATAGCTTTCCCAAACATTGAAAATATATATGTGACATTTATTGTGAACCTTTATGTTAAAATAGTATATATCTTTCGACAATCGATCCGAAATATTGAATAACATTCTATGAAATTGCAGCGTTTCCCGGCCTAGTTCGACGTACGACGCTCATTCTCCGTGTTTCTTAGAGTTCGAAACATCTGAGAGGTAACTTTCTTCCTCAAATTACTGGTATATATTGTGATGAATTTGTCTTAAATTGTCTTTCGTATGTTGCATTTTCTTGATACGGATTCATTCCGTGTATACTTTGCGTTTTGATAGAAACACAGTATACTACTGTTTTGTGCACTAATTAGTTGATATGGATAAGACATGGATGTATTCCAGTCGATTGTCGAAAGACTACGAGAATGGTGTTTCCGAGTTTGTTAAGTTTGTTGTTGCGCACGCCAAAGACCCCAGTCGTATGACATGTCCCTGTTTGTATTGTTGTTATGGGAACCGGGTTGACGCAGTTCAGTTGGCATCGCATTTAATTCGGTATGGAATTGATAGGAGTTATACATGTTGGAATATGCGTGGTGAGAAAAGTAACGGGAATGTTGAATCGGGGTATGCAAGGACCTATGTTTCAAATGATGATTGCACAGATACATACGATTATGATCGAGTCGAAGAAATTGCAGAAGCGCTTGAAGAAGATCTTAACGATTGTCCCAAAATGTTCGAGAGGTTGGTAAGCGATGCAGAGAAACCGTTGTATAATGGTTGTACAAAATTCACAAGATTGTTTGCGGTGTTAAAGTTGTACAACTTAAAAGCCGGCAATGGATGGTCGGATAAAAGTTTCACAGAGTTATTAGCCCTTATGAAAGATATGCTACCAGAGGATAATGTTCTTCCCAATCGAACATATGAGGCCAAAAAGATGTTGTACTCCATTGGCATGAGCTATGATAAGATACATGCGTGTCCAAAAGATTGTGTTTTGTTTCGAAACGAGTATGCATCATTAAATGAGTGTCCTAAATGCGGTGCCCCTCGATATAAGAAAAAGTTGTCTCCGGCAAAAGTCTTATGGTATTTTCCTATAATCCCGAGATTTAGACGGATGTATCGTAGTGAAACCGATTCAAGACAATTAACTTGACATTCAGATGAAAGAATTATTGATGGAAATTTTCGACATCCGGCAGATTCTCTACAGTGGATGAAAATTGATAATGATTATCCTGAATTTGGAAAAGAAGCAAGAAACCTTCGCTTGGCATTGTCTACTGATGGAATGAACCCACACGGTATTCAAAGTATCTCGCATAGCACATGGCCTGTGATTCTTATGATTTATAACCTACCTCCATGGCTATGTATGAAGCGTAAGTACATGATGCTGTCTATGTTAATTTCTGGGCCTAAACAACCAAGAAATGACATAGACGTATACTTGGAACCATTAATCGAAGATTTGAAGATTTTGTGGGAGAACGGTGTGGAGGTTTATGATGGTTATAGGAAAGAAAGTTTCAACTTGAGGGAGGTGTTGTTTGGAACAATTAACGATTTTCCAGCATACGGCAATCTATCCGGGTATAGCATTAAAGGTGAAAAAGCGTGTCCTGTTTGTGAAGACGGAACCGATACCATGCGATTGAAACTTTGTCAGAAGAATGTCTTTCTCGGTCATCGTAGATTCTTAACTTCTAAACATCAGTATCGTGGATGGAGAAAAGCGTTCAACGGAGATACCGAACAACGTAGAGCTCCGCCTGGTTTGACAGGTGATCAAATTTTTGAAAAGGTGAAAGATGTGAATATTCAGTTTGGCAAGCCTTTTGCACATAAAGTTGTCACAGGTGGGTGGAAGAAGAGGTCGATTTTTTTTGAATTGCCATATTGGAAATCTTTGTACGTAAGACATTTTCTTGATATGATGCATATTGAAAAAAATGTATTTGACAGTGTTATTGGTACGTTACTCAATATAAAAGGGAAGTCTAAGGATGGCCTTAAATCAAGGGAGGACATGGTAGACATGGGAATAAGAACTGAATTGGGACCCGTGAAGAAAGGAAGACGGACATACCTACCACCTGCTATTTACACTCTATCTAGAAAGGAGAAAAAAATATTGTGTAAGTTTCTGAGTGAAGTTAAAGTTCCAGAAGGCTACTCATCAGATATTAGAAGACTTGTGTCTATGAAAGACCTCAAGTTAAAGAGTTTAAAGACGCATGATTGCCATGTTATAATGGAACATTTTCTACCGATATGTATACGTTCTATTCTGCCAGAAAAGGTAAGAAGCGCAATAACTAAATTGTGTTTTTTCTTCAAGTCAATTTGCAGTAAGGTGATCGATCCTGAGATCTTGCCAACATTGCAAAAAGAAATAGTTGTTACTTTGTGTGAGCTTGAAATGTATTTTCTTCCCTCGTTTTTTGACATAATGGTTCATCTTGTGAAAGAGACACAATTGTGCGGACCAGCTTATATGAGATGGATGTACCCTGCTGAATGTTATATGAAAATATTAAAAGGGTATGTGAAAAATCGGAGTCGACCAGAGGGTTGTATTGCCGAAAGATACATTGTTGAAGAAGCGGTTGAGTTTTGTACTGAATATTTGTCAAATGTTCAGTCAATTGGACTCCCCAAATCTCATGTTGTTGAAAAAAAAGAAGGTAAGAAGCTAATTGGAAATAAAGTTGTGACAGTATCAAGGGTCGAACGGGATCAAGTGCATTTGTATGTTCTGCACAATGAGATTGAGGTTGAGCCGTATGTCGAAATACACAAGGGTGTTCTTCGAGGTTTAAATTCGAATAGAAATGAGAATTGGATTGTACGAGAGCACAATCGAAGTTTCATACCATGGTTTAAGGAACATATTTATTCAAAGTATCGTTCAGATCCCGCCTCAGTGACAGAAAGGTTGAGATGTTTAGCATATGGTCCAAGTTTGGTTGCGTTTTCTTATAGCGCATACGCAATTAATGGATACACATTTTATACCAAAGAACAAGATGATAAAAGTACTGTGCAAAATAGTGGTGTCACCTTGGTAACTGAAGCAATGCACATATCTAGTGTGAAGGACTTAAATCCGAAATTTGCAAATCTGTCGTATTTTGGGGTTATCGAGCGCATTTGGGTCTTTGATTACGAGAAATTTCAGATTCCTATATTCGGTTGCAAGTGGGTTGAAAATAATAATGGTATACGGATGGATAAGTCAGGATTTTTGCAAGTTGATCTTAACAGGGCGGGGTACAAAGATGAGCCTTTCATTCTAGCCTCTCAAGCTAAACAAGTGTTCTATGTCACTGATCCGACAAGTACGAAATGGTCTATAGTGCTTTTCTCTAACAAAGTAATTGATGAAAAGATTGGAGACCAAGGCGATACTGGTGTTGACATTGAATCTTTGACCAGAAATGATCAAAATGATAATGAATCATGCATTAGAAATGATCATAATGAGGGTATTTGGATCAATCCAACCGTCCGCGTTGTTACGAGACGAGTAGAACATATTCCTACCAAGAAAAGAAAGAGATGTTAGTGAAAAAGGTAATAATATATATAATTATAGACAATGTCATTCAATAAAATGTATATATATGTCATTTCATTTTTTTCATTATAGTATAATATATATAGCCTATATCATTTCATTTTTTTCATTATAGTATAATATATATAGCCTATATCATTTCATTTTTTTCATTATAGTATAATATATATAGCCTATATCATTTCATTTTTTTCATTATAGTATAATATATATAGCCTATATCATCCAGTAAAATTTAAATATACGTCATTTCATTTTTTTGCTTTATGGAATTTTATGAAAATCATGTACTAGGACGGTCTGAGGCTATCAAAATTCATTCAAATGAAAATAACTTTATTGCATTGTAAATTGTTTGAAAAATAACTACATGTATGATGAGAGTATAAATTAACAGTTATCCTTGTCTGATACTGCAGTGCAGGTGCTGAAAATTTGTTATCTGACATCTTAGTTTTTTGAAATATTTAGGATTGTTTTATTTATGTTTTGATGTAGGTATATTTCTTTTTCATTCTTTATCAGTTCTTAACTATTTAATCATAAATTTAATAGTATCCATCTTTTCATTCTATTTAATCCATTGTCCGAAATATTGAATAACATTCTATGAATTTGCAGCGTTTCCCGGCCTAGTTCGACGTACGACGCTCATTCTCCGCGTTTCTTAGAGTTTGAAACATCTGAGAGGTAACTTTCTTCCTCAAAATACTGGTATATATTATGATGAATTTGTCTTAAATTGTCTTTCGTATGTTGCATTTTCTTGATACGGATTCATTCCGTGTATACTTTGTGTTTTGACAGAAAATGTATCACGATGTTCCACAAGGAGATGTTCCACAAGATAATTCAGAAAATGTTCCACAAGGAGATGTTCCACAAGATAATGTTCCACAAGACACTTCAGATAAGGACATAACACGAGGCATAACTATCATGCGGGGAATCATCCGTGATAGAGATAGAGGTATTACGTATAATGTAGATTGGAATAATGATGACCAACTAATTGGGCCTAATTTTGCAAAGCTAACAAGCTACATCGGTACGCTTGTTCGTATGCACATTCCGATCACCACTACTAGCTGGAAAAAAGGAGAGTTGGATGCTAAAGAAAGAATTTGGACCGAGATAAAGGTATCATATATGGTTGTTGTTATTTGCTTTATTTTGACGAAAATATTGTTTTTAAATTACATATACTAACACCCTCTATGCGTATGTTTTTTTGTAGAGGTCTTTTAACATTGAAGATGCCCGCAAAAAGTATATAATGGGCTTGGCCGGAAAAAGACATAGAGGGTGGAGAAATTTTTTGACAAATAAGTTTCTTAAAGACGATGAAGGAAATTATGTTGAAGAGGATCCTGAACGACCAAAAAAATATGAGAGCTTCATTACACCCGAAGAATGGGTTGCTTTTGTGGGCCAAAGAAAAGACGATAATTTCAAGAAAGTGAGTGTTGTAAATCGGGATAGAGCGTCAAAACCCGCATATCCATATAAAAAAGGTCGTTTGGGATATGCACGCTTACAGGAAAAAATTGTAAGTAAATCTCAATTCTACGATCTTATTAATTATCTCAATGTGTATTATTAATTTGTAACAATGTGTATTGATGATTTTATTATTTGTAACAATGCGTAGTTGGAGGAGTGTGTAACCCCGATCTGCAACATATTTATGATGAGTGTGTAAGTATACCATTATGTATTTAATTAATATATAATTAACGTTGTGTCTTTAATTATCGATATTTAAATGAATTACAGGAGACTATATCGCAATCGGTATCCTCGGGTGATGACTCGAATATCAGGAGCGTACTCAGTCGAGCACTATGTGTTGCTGAGTATCCGGGACGAGTGAGGGGTAAAGGCCATGGTGTGACTCCTACCTCTCTGTATAACAATCCAAGAAAAAGAAATCCTAGCAATGCAGAAGTGATGCAAACATTGCAGGATTTACAAGCACAAGTCCGTGAACTGCAGAGGGACAAAGAGAGATATATGGCAGAAAGGAGCAGTTCACAGTTGAAAGAAACTAGTGACAAGGCTAGTATCAACCGTCAACAAAATTTTCCCGAGGTAATTAAGATGATAATCCATTATATTTAGAGAAAGTATAATTATAACGGTTATTATTGTCAACATTAAAGGAAGTCTAATGGTTATTATTGGTTTAGGGCATTTCATGTTGTCAGCTGTATCTAGCGTCTCCGACTTATCGGGTAGTTGGCAAGGGAAAAGTGCACAACACCTCGGGAGATTTAATTCACCATAGACCGCTCCCGGATGGCCACATGAAGGTATCGGTTGATGTTGTTTTAGATATGAATGCATTGCTACCGGTACCTGACATTGTCGCGGAGACCACATTGCTGCGAGATGCAGTAGGATCTTTTGTGGCATGGCCATCAGACCTCATCTGCATAGATGATCAGGTATGTTGAAAACCATTATGAATCTTTAAGTATTCAACTGACAGTTCTGACCTGAATTTTATACATGGTAATTTTAGACTCCTACAAAACCCGCATCTAAGGATAAAGGGATTTTGCAGCGCGGCGAGTCTATTGCATCGCAAAGACAGGTACTTTTATAGTGTTTCATTTATGATCGGAATAAAAAACTGCATAACTTTGTATCTTACATAATTCTATATGATTTTTAAGGTACCTTCTCAAGATCAGTCACAGCAGGTGAGCCAGAAAGTTAGTAGGGTTCCACCTAAGAAGAAGGTTCCTGCCCGTAAATTTGTGCCTAGGTATCGACAGTGTCTGGAGACACTAGTTGGCACATCAGATTTGATGAATGATGGAATTCGTCAAATCGATGTGGATGAAATTGTCTTTGGTTTTCCATGTACCGAAACAATTGGATTAGAGGACATGGAACAAATCTTTCATCATCGAGAGTTAGGCATCAGTGTGATGCACTCGTACATCCGGTAACCCGATCAATATATTATTTAATTGGTTGAACATTTTTTTTAAACATTTAATTGAAATAGTATAATATTAATTATGTTTTTATTTAAGGATGTTATTTGACAAATTGATGCGCGGGAATCAATTGTCAAATAGATTCTGTTTCGTGTCTTCCTCCCGTGTCAGCGGAGCAACAATTTCTAGGGAACCTGATTCAGTAAGAGAACACTTGGTCGAAAGATTCAGGACAACTGCCAGTACAGAGAGCTTGTATCTTTTGCCTTATAATACAGGGTTAGATTTTCATTCTAAGCTCCTTTTAATATTTGTATTTTTTACATTAAAATTCGCTTCTAAATTGTTGCTTTAATTTATAGATGTCACTGGTTGTTGCTTGCAATCAATCCCATAAAGAAGTGGTCTATTACCTGAATTCGGTTGACGGTGATTGGACAAATTATCCGGAAATGAAGCTAGTGATTGATACGTAAGTGACATTATTCTAAATATTCGTTTGTGTTTATATATTTAATTATTTCAATGTCATTGTTCTAAATAAATATTTTAATTTTGTCATCAGTTCAATACAAGTATTCTGATGTCAAAGGGGAGCACGAGTACCACGGTCTAGATCAAACAACATTAATTGGATCAAAGTACAGGTATATAAATTTCAACAATTTTGCTTATAATATTTATGCTACTTGATAAATCAATAGATGTGTATAATCTTATTTGTTTTTCTATGTAGTGCCCTCAACAACAAAACGGCATAGATTGTGGATACTTCGTTTTGATGTTTATCAAAGAAATCATTCAAATGAATGAAATCGAGATTCCAATCACGGTATGGATTTATACTTTGTTTTATTACTTATCGGATTTTGCATATAATTTATTATATTAAACTAAATCATGCATATATTTTGTTTTGTAATGTAGTATTTTGATCAATACAATTGTCCATATTACTCGCCACGTCAATTGGAAGAACTCAAAGAGGAGTTGTGCCAATATTTTATTGAGCTAAGAATCTTATAATAAGGTACGAATACATTGTTGTGTGAAAATTGGTTAATTATGAATATATTGTTTTGTGTATACAACACTGACCGTGTTATTATGTTCATATTGCAGGATCAGGACCTTGGATATATATGTAGATTATGATTGATTTACTTAGTGTTATATAGCTGATTTCTTAGGGTGTATTTTGTTACGTTTAAAAACATGTTAATATTGAATTACCATAGTGTATATATATTTTGGATATGAATTGATTATAATGGTATTTGTATATATATATAATATTTGGTATTTGAATTACATTTGGTATTTGGATTAAAACTAATATATATATTGGTATTTCTAGATTAGATTGTAAAATACCGGTTTAAGAATTACAGGTTTGCTGCAAAAAAATGCAGGTTTAGAAATTTTTTAAATTTTAGATTTTTCAGTAGAAAACCTATGAAAGCGCTTTTAAGAAAAAAGCGCTCTCGTAGGCCTACCTATGAAAGCGCTTTTTTCTTAAAAGCGCTTTCATAGGTAGGGCTACGAGAGCGCTTTTTTCTGAACAAAAAGCGCTCTTATAGACCTACTTTATACGCATTCTGAATAGACCTATGAAAGCGCTTTTTCAGAGAAAAAAAACGCTCTCGTAGGCTTACCTATGAAAGCGCTTTTAAAAAAAAAGCGCTTTCATAGGTAGGCCTACGAGAGCGCTTTTTTCTGAACAAAAAGCGCTACTAAAACCTTTAGCAGCGCCACCTACGAGAGCGCTTTTAAAGCCTAAAAAAAATACTTTCGTAGGTTATTTCTGGCATAGTGAGTAGATAGATGAATTTCGAATGGTCAACTGTTTGAGTGATGCATGGCCACCTACCCACATGTAGACCAAACAAAAACATGGCTGCAAGTTTAGGTACTTTATGTTAGTTTTTAATTTATATGTATTATTAATTAAATTTTGGATTTTACTTTTTTTATAGAATTTATTTGAAATATATTAATACATTGTTAATGAATAATAACTATTAAATTTATATAGATATTTAATTTTTTCTTTAATCACACATAAAATATTATTTGTTAATAATTATAATAGTATAAAATATTTTTTATACTGATACTGCATATTAACAATTCTCTTTTTATTAAATTGTTAACTTTTAATTTATAAAGTTTTGATTAAATCAATAATGCATTGGAAAGTCAATAAATCATAGTATTCAACTGAAGGATTTCTTTTTTGCCGTCGCAATAGTAGACAATATTGTATGATAGGTGGGTAGATTACAAAGTCTAAGATTCCAAGGGTTTGTTGAAAAATGTTTAGTTAAGGATTTGTAAATATATAGTTCATAAGTTGTTATTTTTGTTTTGATTGATTTTTTTAATCTAAAAAATAAATATTATCATCTATCTATTAATTAAGATGGATTTAATTTCTCAAGTATATGTTAAATGTGATAACAAAAATTTATTAAATAAATTATATAAATTTATTCTTGGTTTAAATGAAATATATTTTCTTAAAATTAGAGAGCACAAGTATGAGAAAATATTACGGTATAAGAACTTTATCAATAAATTGTTTGCATTCAATCATAGAAAGGAATTAAAATTGCTTTCATGATCTATATTACCGTATATAGATATAATATTTGGTGTAATTTTAGCATTTCTGTTAGTCTTAATGTGATCAATGACCACTGTGATATCTTTAATTTTTTTTTCTAATGAATAAATACTTAATATTGATACGTTTGTTTCTACTTCCGCTTATGGAATAAAAATTTTAGAACCTCTTCCTAAGAATAAAAGAAGACTTCAAAATGGGTTAAAACCAATTTTAAGCTAACCATAATTACATTTATCATTTATTTTTCTAGTATTGATTGTAGTAATGTCTTTGAACACTTTATGTAATTCCATTTTGATTTATTTTGTATGTCTGTTAATGACACCATATGTTTGTAGTAATCACATTTTGGTATAACAATCTGGTTTAACAGTATGGTTTAGTTTCATAACTATTATATGAATTTTTGGTTTAACGAATAAATTTGTTCATGATAGTTTCAAATGTTCCGAAATTTCGATATGAAACTCTAATATGAATTTCTAATATGAAATTTTTGTATGTTTGATGACAAAGGTTGTAAAACAGTTTCACATTAGTCCTTTAAATTTATTTATGGTATTAGTTTAATCTCTTAATTTTATTTATGGTTTCAGTGTAATCATATGAAATATTAGATCGAATTTTAGTATTGTCGAAGGTCGAAGGAATAGCTTCAGGTCCAACAGGATTTAAGCATGAGATTGAAGCTTGTTTGCATACTGCTGTCGAAATAGTGTGTGTTGTAGTCGAAATTGTTATAACATGCATTAGTCCATATTTGCTAGTTTGTTCCTAAGTTAGCTTGAGTAATGGGTATGTGTGTAAAAGTCAATTAGTTTAATGTGTTAGTTTTCTTTAAAATAACATATTATTATTTCATCGTTGCACAATGCAAATCCTAATTAGAGTGAGAGAGTTTATTTGTTATTATGTAACCTAATAACCTAAATGAGCGCACAAATAACCTAATCACACTATAGTTGTGTAAAATAGACAGTTGCAGTCTAAAACTTGAAAAAATTGTTTGTTAATTTTACGCAAAATCAAAAAATGATTCAACCTTTCGGTCTATAAAATTGAAATTTTATTTTAAGCGCAAAAGAATTGGTTGCCTACAAAATTAAAAGGTCGGGAAAAAAATTAGGGCATGACAGTTAGCGTTATCATAAATTTAATAATACATTTCATTACAAACGAGTGGTTCAGAATATTGTAACATTCTTATAATATCTTCCGTTGATCTTGCAATTGTCGCGTCCACTTTAATAGGACTCTTTATTGAGTAATGATAAAATGTACTCCACATAACCTTCAAATCCTCATTCGTCTTCAGTTCAAGCATGATTAACTATATCTTCCCTTCATTGTCAATCAAGGGTGAACGATACTCGACTTTGAAAACTCTTCAATTTTCTAGATATATCAGAAGAGTATTCAATTTGGTTTTCAAATCAACGAGAAGCATGTCCTCGGGGACCCTAAATTGCAGTGGTGGTTTGCACCATTGAAATACACAAAGGTAAGATGGGGATATATATTCATTCCATTTTTTATAAAGAAAATGGAATGAGGATCCTCTATGTATACAAGTTATAGAGCAAGTAAGACCATAGAAACCATATCCTTTCATCCGAACATATTTCAGATATGCATATTCAGACACGCCTTTTTTCATAATAAAGGTATGTCCGGAGATATACATCAATAAAATACCCTATTTGTTTTTTTCAATTAAAATTGGGTGTGTCTGAACATGCATATCCAGACTCACCCAGAACCAGAACCAGTAAAATGTTAGCGCAATAATCAGAGGAGGATCGAGCGAGGAGCATTCTTATTTTCAGGACTTTCCATTTTGAGCAACACATTTTTGTGGAAGACACACCACTTGTCCACCTAAAACCTTAAGGTGATTGATGAGTGGGTTCTCCCACTTATAAATGCTCAGGTCACCATATTCTTATTCAATGTGAGATTATTGCTCACATTTACTATATTCTCAACATAAAACACACAAAAATAGATAAATTGCCCAATTGTCCAAAATTTACACACAAATTCAATAACATTAAAATAGAATAGAAATTACTTATATCGCAAAATGTATTGAGATTACTTTATTGACAATATTACATACAAAAAACGAGTTTCAGTATTAGATTAAAACTAAAATGTATCAAAATATGTGTCACTACCTAAATCTATTGATGGTTCCTTCTTTGACCTTTCCTTATTTGATTCTCTTTCAATGTTTCTCAACTTGGTGAACTCTTTCATCCTTTCTTGAAATTTATCCGACCAAGTTTCAGCATCTTGAGTGAAATGTGTCGTCCACTTTGGTTATGTCTTTGGTATAGGATATCCAAGTTTCAAATAAACCTGAACAAAATGGTTTGTTTTTTAAAGCCATCCAATACACATGATGCGTCCAAATGGATTTTGATGGGGCCTACTTTGAAGTGTAAAAAATGTTGATGAGAAACTGTATCTTGTCAGATCAATACACACTCAATCATAAGCACTTGCTATAAGATGTCTCATTTCTGGGAAACACATTCATTTGTCAAACAGTGTCAAACCACTAAGACAAGGAACAAGAGCATTGAGAATTGCATCGTAGTTTTATTTTTTTTTCTCGTATAGCTTTGTGTATGATTTCCTATGCATCATATTCTCTTGTATAAGATGAAGGTGCAATTGTTGGTGGTCCTCCTCTCCTTTATCAAGCATACTTGAAACAACTCAAAACCCATAGTTTATGTCACCTTCAATATCCATAATCTACTCAATGTATTTGTACATAAAAAGATACATATCTTCAATATGGATGATTTTTAGTAGCGGGTGTGGAGGAGATGGTTTGCTAATGTGAGCACCTTTGAAAACACTTTTTTGAGATTTTGGAATTGGAGAATCCAGAAAATGTGAGTCAGTATGTTCAAAGTATGAAGGAAACTGTCTTGTAGAGTTGTCACAGTGTGTCGGTTTAACCTTTATATGGGCACTCTTTGTTTTAATTAGTTCTGACGGTGGTCTCAAATTTTTTGTTTTAGGATGGGAAATCTTCCTCAACTGCTCTTTGATGTGCAATTTCATAATGTCATGTGCTTTCGAAATCTCTTTTAGATTACTTTTCATTCAGTCATAATAGTTATACTTGTGTCATGCCCTAAATTTATCTGCTTCGGTGCTACAGTCAAAATTCATTTTATTAGGATTATTAGTTTATTTTACACTGACTTTTTTTTACAATTATTCTCATTTATTTAACTAATTTATCATGTATACTAACATTTAGCTTTATAAACATTATAATTTAAATAAAAATCATGTTAAAACCCTTTACAATTTATTTTACAAAATATAAATGTTTTTTCTAATTTTATAAGGAAATTGGCTTGCTAACTAAAATGCATATATTTTCTCTAGTTAACGTTCAATCCTTGTCCTCTGTTTGCAATACTTTTGATCAATGCTTCAGGATTAACTTCTGGTAATCTGTTGATCAAAATCAAATACTCCAACCTCACTAGTACACGATAAGCCAATAGAACCACCCACATGTTGTCCAAACAGACTCAAATCTTCATGTGTCTAGCCCAAATACTGTTAGCATCCCCCTTCAGGTTGCTACATAGAACAAAATACACTCCCCTAGATTTTATTCATTTTAGTTTATTTTGATTTTTTCAATTTGATTTTTTTTCTATTTAGTCATTTATTTTTCATAAAATATTTCTTTCCTTTTTTGTTATACATAAATATAAAACTATTGTTTTTTTATATAATAAAATTATAAATATTTTTTTTAGGTTAACTAAAATCCTCTTTTGAAATAAGTAACAATTTTTTACTAGTATTGCTTTAATTTTTTATTCTAATTTTAATTAGTTTGTTTATTAACACTAGTTTTTAAATACTAACTTAATCATTATTTATTTTTATACAATCTCTTTACTAACTTCAAATTATTATATAACTTCAAATTATTATATATCTAGCATAACAATGCATCTTTAATTATCAAACCTTTTTTTGAAACTTAAGTCAAATTTAAAACAGCTAACTAATTCAAATCATTTTCCTACTAACATAAACAAAAACTCAAAAAAAATTTAAATAAAGAATCGTTTGGTTCCTTTCTATTTGGATGGATTAAAACTTCGTCTACCATCACACAATTTTCAAACTCAGACAAGTTCGAACACCATTCAAAAGGAATTTAATATGATTCTATAAAAAACACTAACCAAACACTTTGAATTACGAATGACTCTGATTTCTTCGCAAGAGAACACGTAGGCTCACGGTTCAAAAACAAGGCGAGTCCACTAACTAAAAAACTAAATTTTCTCTTGTTTTTATTATATGATAATGTGATTAAATAGAGAAATATTCCCATCAAATCCTAGAGCTAAAAAGGGTCCCGTTGAGTACAAGGGAGGTAAATGGTGCTTAACACCTTTCCTTTATCTAAATAACTCGCGAACCTAGTAATTTCTGAAACAATTAGGGTTTTTCGTTCCTTTCTCGTTCTTAGGAAAAAAAAGTAGTGGTTGTGACTCTCTTATTTTTTACAGGTTATGACAACTTGATTTACCATCCTTTATCACACCATCATCCTCAAACCGAGGCCTTTTCTGGCGAGTCTAAATTACATCCATATGTATCAGTTTATCAAGCTTTATCTTCTTTAAAATTAAACAAGCACGTGGAAGATTGTGCATCTTCCTAAGTGTACAACCACATTTTAAGCTATCCTAACTTGTTTTATCTACTCGCTTGGCTTCATGAAAAATAAATCCAATACCGCCTGAGATATGTTGCCAACCAACTATGAATAAAGGATGTTGTCTTTAAATCGGTATTCTAACACAATAATGATTCGACCAAAAGATGTCAGTATCTCCATTATGTTTGTTTTGGAGCATTTATTTCACTGTGTTCTAATCTCGATAAACCCCCTTTACTATTTCCCAACCAATTCTTTAATGTAGCATATACAGATTAAACTCTGTTAGTTGTTGTATTGCCAAAATGTTTAACCTGATCGGTCTATACATAAATAATATCCTCTATAACATGGTCCAAACTACTGCCCTCAACATATTTCAGGAAATTTGTGTGATACGGTGGGAGAACTGACTTGAGGTTTTGCGTTTGTGTTCGTAAATGTTTTGGTTTAGCAAGAGTCGCCGCCGACTTTTTATTTTATCCAAAGGAAAGGTCAAAAAGCACAGGAAAGACCTTTGAGATGTTTTCTTGGGTTCGGGGGGTAGATTATGAAAAGGGAAGGTGCAAACACCCTTTTCACCCATGGTTATCCATGGGCTCTTAGTTACTTGTTTAGATCATTTGCTTTTGCTTTTCAATTGTTTGAAATAGTGCTTTGTGTGTGGTTTTTGAAAATGCTTTTGAAAAAGAGGCCTTGTCTAGGCAACCTTTGTAATGATTCTTGTTTGAATATATACAAAGGTATTTGTCTTTTGAAAAGATATTTCAATGTTTGAAAGTTTTTTTTTTGGGAAATGTTTTGAAATTATGTTGTGAGGTGTGTTTGAAAATAGCAAGGATGTTTTTGCAAGTTTTGATCAAGTAACTAAGAGTTGTCTACCCTATTTTACTCAAAGATCTTTCCTATACGTTTTTAACCCTTTTGACAGTGTTGTTTTACCATTGCATTTGGTAAACAACCTTGTATTAGGATGTTAAACGGGACAGGCGCGGGTCATCGTATTGACCATGATAGCAATTGTGCTAAGTATCTTTAGCAATTTTTGAGGGACTAGATCATTTTTATATAGGAAACCAAGATAGCGTCATCGAGGGACTATGATCTTTTGTTTTATTTTTGCTTTGCCAAGATACTCAACATGCATAACATGGCCATTTTAAAGGCAACAATTGGATGAAACCCTAGGGGTGCAAGTGTGCACTGTGTTGTCAATTTACATGCTTTTTTGTCTTTGTATTAGGTCTAACTATTTGTTTTGATTTTGGATTTTTGCATACACGCCTAATTACTACACAGTATATTGAAAGCAATAAATTGCGGGAATTAAAAGTCTAAGTTATTACAAAAGTATCCAGGGATGGGGGTACAATTATTATAAATGGGGATGAGTCTCACAATAATAACAATGTCCAAATATCAAGTATTACAACCAAATCAAATTGTCGCAATTCAATACAAAGTTATAACAAATTATAGAATAAAGAAAATCAGTAAATTATGAAATGCATGTATTTAAAAAAGAGATAAATAAAATCTATTCTAAAAAGATTAAAAATTATTATTATTCTTTTTTTTTGTATTTTATTAATTTAATAAAAGGAAAAAAGTTTTAAAGAAATAAAATTCAATTAAACAAAATCTCTATTATTTTGTATTTTTATTAATCAAAAAAGAGTTTAAAGAAAAGCAAAATTAATTAAATTAATTTAACTGCTTTTATTATTAGTAAAAAATTAAAAAAGTTATGAAAATAAAAAGTAAAAAAATGATTTTTAGGTTTTAAAAGAAAATGTATAAAAGCACTTATAAAAATAAAAAAGAGAGGAGATGGGCTTTAAGGATCATGGGCCCATGGTATTAACATTTTGCTGAAACAAAAAATAAAAAGGGAAAAGGGGGAGGTGTGCTAGCATTTCGCGTTATGGGCTTAGGGATTTGGTGGCCAGATAGGCCCAACTCCAAAGTTGCAACATTTTGATTTTGGAAAATTAGGGTTTGTGCATTGTATCTCACAGCGGCGCCGCTTCTTTCGTTCTCCCTCTTCACCTCTCTCTCACTCAACGTTCTGATCCTCCTCTAAGCTTAAGCCGCCGGAGCACTGTCTCTCACTCTCTAAACTCTTCCTAACGATCCATGGCTTTGTTGTAAAACGGTATGGTTCGTCTCTTTGTTTGATTTAGCATATTTCGTTTGATTTGCTTGCTTTGTTCATGTCTAGTTTGTTTAACCTATTGTATCATGTATCTAAGATGCAGTAAAGGGATATACCTGTGAGATTTTATGGAAAAATGGAGAGGAAAGAGGAGATGGAGAGATGGAGCTCCCTAGTGGCTAGAGGTGCGAGGAGAGATGATGACGAACGCGTGGGCTTTGGTAACTTCTCCTTTGTTCTTAAACCTGAATGTTGATGATGATTATAGCTTTCTGAAACCTTTGATTTCCTTTTCCTCTCTCTTGAACTATGATGATGCTTTATTCTGAAACTTTTTTCGTTGGTTTGAATTTGTTGATGATGACTATTGTCCTGAAACTTTTGATGTTGGTGTTTTTCTTCTTCTGATTTGAACTTGAATGCTGATGATGATGCTTGTTGCTGTGTCTGAAACTTTGTTGGTGCAATGATTGATGATGATTATCTCTGAAACTCTGTTTTGGTTTGTTGGATAATGGTTTGTGATGATTTTCTCTGAAACTCTGTTTTGGTTTGTTGGATAATGGTTAGTTTTGATGAGGCTTTCGTAGGTTTTTTGTAATGGTTATGTTGTTGGGTTGTTAACAGGCTTTTGAGTATTTTGGTAGTTTTGAGAAAATGTTGCAGGTTTTATTGCTTTTATTGCTTTTACTGCTTTTATTGCTTTTATTGTTTGGACTGAGTTGGGAAGTTTGGTTCTGCTAGCAGGCTTTGACTGTATTCTGTAGTTTGTGTGATTTTTGTTTTGTGAGTTGGTTCACAAGGTTTGGGATTTTTTGTACAGGTTTTGATGTTTGATAATAGGTTTGGTTGAGAGCTTTGTTTACAGTTTTGCTGTATGTTTGAACTGATTGAAATTGTTGTATGGTTTTTTTGGAGATTGTTGTCTTGTTTATTTGTTTTGGGGAGCTGTTAGGCAGGCTTTTGTAGGTTGTGTTGTTTGGCAGGTTTTGGAGTTTTTGCAGCTTGATGCAGTTTGCAGGTTGTGATTGGTTGGATAACCAGCTTTTTGGAACTTGGCCAGTTTTTGGACTGTTGGTTTGGTTATGCTAATAGGTTTTGGGTGATTTGCTGCAGTTTTTGGCTATGCAGTTTGGCAAGCTTTTGCAGGTTTGGGGTATTTGGCCTTGTTTTTGGCTATGCAGTTTGGCTATGCAGTTTGGCAAGCTTTTTGCAGGTTTTTGGTCTTGCAAGCTTGAGAGTTATGTGAACTGCTCACAGGTTTTGGATACTTGTTACACTTTCAGCTTGGTTTGATAAATTTGGGAACTGCATGTTTACAATTTGGCAGGTTTTGGAGTTTTGCAGCTTCAGGCCTCTTGCTTGAAACTGTTATGCAGTTTTTATGGTTTTTGGGAGAGTTGTGCAGGTTTTGACAAAATGTTCTCTTTTCTTGAAACTGTTATGCAGTTTGGAGTTCTTATATCCTTTTAGCTGTTGTTTTTGCAACTTGTGACAGATTTTTCCAAACTGTACAATCTCCAAAAAGGTGATATCTTTTCTCTCTTTCTCTCTCAATGACAAAGCAATTTTTTGCTTTTCCACTTTTTTTCTGAAAAGTTTGCCTATTTCTTGGAAAATGATGAAAAATCTATGACAAGCCTTTTGCTTGTGATTTGGTTCACCATCTGCACTTTACTTTTGGCCAGCTGTGTCTGCACTTGTACTTGCCTTGTATGCTGCATCCAGTTTGCTTTGTTCAGTTTGCTTTGCTTGACAGTTTGGTTTGTTGCAATACTTGGCTTGCTGCAATGTTTAGTACAGTTGGCGCCTGTTTGCCTTAGTTTGCTGCAATGTTTGCCATGTTGTTTGGTTAAGTTGCAATGCTTCAGTTTGCCTTTGTAACTTGCTTTGTACAGTTTGGCGCCTTGTTATGAAATGCAGTTTGCTTTTGGCCTATGTTTGCATTTGAACAAATTTGCTTTTGCACTCTTCTTTTTCATTTTTTATTTTTCTCTTTGTGAACCAAGAAGAGCAATCTTCTTGTGATTTGCAAAGAGGAAAATAAAAACATGATGAACAATAGCATTCTAATTCCAAACGGTAAACTTTAATGATGAAAAAATTTCTTTTCTTTTTTTGTTTGAAAATTCTATTTAATTAACTGTACTAATCCTCTTTTCTTTGTTTTTTTTCTTCATGTGAGCACAACTTGGGTGATGACAAAGCAGAGGAAGCAGAAGACTTTGAGCATGGGAGCAATGGAGCAATGGAAGCTTAGGCTTAAATTAGTAATCTAGAGAGATTTTCCATTAGTTGTAATCATTTATTTTTCAATAACTATAAGTTGTAAAAACCTAAAGCATATGAATAATAATTTATCTTTGTATCAACATCTTGAAATAAATGAAAAATCTTTGTGAGACAATTTGATATCCAATAAAATCTTCTACTGTCCAATATCTTGCAATTCTTTCTTTGCATCTTCACTTAATCCTTTAAGATTCTCAGATCAAAATAACTGAAATTGCATTCCAACAATTCTAATACAGATAACTTAAACTTTAGGTAATCCAATAACTTTGAAGTCTCGTAACCTTGCAACAGCATTCTAATCAAAATACGCATTGTGCATTCCGATAAACAAACAAACGTTTCATTCCATTAACAAGCAAACGTCTTAACAGACGCACATCATCTAGTTAACATGGATCAGACAAAACCTGAATATTCCAAATGACCATCTCATCTCCTATATCTTATCCTTGATAAACAAGCCTTGCGAACAACCAGTAACCTTTCAGTAAACTCGAAAAAGTGTGAAATCATGTGACAGTTAATTTGAATTTCTGAGAAATGCGAGAGAAACCCTAATTCTTGATCTACTGCAAAATAAAATTTGTCTGATTGATTCCTGAGCCAATCTTGAAAATCTGAGAAAATCCTAGGGTTGTGATTTCTTGTGAAAAAGGGAGGGCAAATTTTGGGGTACAATAATTTGGATATCTCGCACACACCCTCCTGAAATGTATTACAAATTCGACATATAATTATTTTGTGGAAGAATTTATTATACCATTCAATGCATCTATTATGTTTTCCACCACCACACTAGGTTTGACCAATTTTCCATTTTTACCATTAACTTATTTTGTGTCAACCGCAGATTTTAGTCGACTTCTCACATTTTTAGTTATGTGATACTTACAAAGTAATGCATACGATGTAGGAAACATCATTGTAACCAAATTCATCAATGCGGTGTCGCGATCAGTGACTATTACTTGCGGCATGTTTTCTTGGGCATTCAACATAGTTTTGCACATTTTCAAAGCCCATGTAACATTGTCCTCTTTTTCGGATTACAAAAATGCAAAATCGGCTGAAAAGTCATCTCCATAGAAGTAACACCAATAGTTTCCAAGAGTGGAAATTTATACTTGTTTATTTTGTATGTTGAATCAATTATAAGCACGGTGGAAAATATGTTGAACAACTTGATGGAATCAGGATGAGTCAAAAAAATATTTCGAATGATAACTTTATCCTCGCAAACTATGTACCTAGAAACATAGTGGTCATCGTCCAAAAGCTTCCACAATTGTTGTATCTCATATCTTCGTCCTCTTACAACATTGTTGTTTCGAGCATACATGTTGTATATTTTCTTGATAATTGAAACATTTAGAGTTATTTTCCATTTCAAATATGCAAGTATGTTTTTTGGCGCCACCATGTTTAATGTCATGTCCAAAGAAAGCTCTTTCTCCTCTGGAACAAGGAGAGAGATAATGGGATGACTGACTAGCTTTGTCGTCATGGCATAACTATGTATACCATAAATCACATTAAATTTCCATGTGTCATCCGTCTTACGGTACCTGCGCAATTTAAACAAATACTCACATTTTCTCGATTCAATGTCATCTAGTTTCAACTTTCTAATCTGTGGTTGGTACGTGTCACTTATTTCGCATCTCATTGTTACAAATGCTTGTCTTTTTAAAATCATTGTCAGATCTTCCAATTACAACATCAAACTTCAATTTTCCAGCCTCCATGCGGACCCATTGTAGCATATATTCATGAACAATAAACTCTTGCTTATTTGTAAATTGTGCACGAACATCTATCTCGACAACAATCGGTCGATCACCCGGTTTAACATCATCATTCACTTCATTCGCTTTAATATCATGCTTCACTTCGTCCGATTTAACATTTATCCTCACAATAACTTTTTAAAATATATCTCGGGACACATATCTAATACCACCATAATATGAAAACAACTTTCAAACTCAAACTATCAAGGAAATACGTGTGTGTGTATGTATATATATATATATATATATATATATATATATATATATATATATATATATATATATATATATATATATATATATATATATATATATATATATATATATATATATATATAGACAAATTAACTGAATCAGAATATGCATCTCTGGACTCAACGTTTATTTTTTTCAGTTGATTGAGATTGAAACAAGTATTTTTAAGGGTTTTAAAGTGAAGTGTTCTTTCAGCATGAAGAAGAAAATCATGCAAGGTGATGTTTTATCCAATTTCTTGCTTGACACTTTCGGATATGAATATTTGGAAACATCACTTAGTTGTTTATTAATCATCTCAATAAATAAAGACACCAAAAATGAATTCATAGGAATTTTCAGAGATACATCTCCAAATAAAATTTAAATAATATAGTGAGAATGCATCTCCAAACCATATTTTATTCAAAATAGAATAAATCTATAAAAAAATTTTAAAAAAAACATAAGCTTATATGACTTTAAGTACATCCGAATATATATATATATATATATATATATATATATATATATATATATATATATATTCAAAAAATAAACAAACTGTTTTACGAACCCTCAGAAGTGGAAAGAGCATTTTCCAAAAATAAACAAACTTTTACAATTGAGAAAAGACAGATTAACAGAAATTCTCTGTGATCGTATAAATGTGGAACTATTCACGTTACTAAACATAACATATACGTGTCATTTATCACAGGAAAGCCATCACATATTATGGTTATTTATGACAAAATGTTGATCAACTTTTTCATCTCACATTTAAAATAAAATAAAAAACCAAAGAAATCAATTTTAAGGGGCGCGGTGGATTTACAATATCAGTATCCCAAAGAACAGATGTCACATTAGAGTAAATACTGAGCATTTAAATATTACAATGAAATCAAAGATATTAAGGATATCAGTACATTAACATTATTTATACATATTGAACTCTATATTTATGATTACAAGAAAATAAAAGAAGCAAGCATCCTCAGATAGCGACACTATGGAGAACAACAGTTTCAATGGTTAGTCCAGGTCCGAATCCGAACAGCACACCCCATTCAAGCCCTTCTCCAGTAGTCTTAAGTCCATCTTGAGCTGATTTCTTACGCATCTCATCTAAGATGAACAATACACATGCACTCGACATGTTTCCATATTCACTTAGTATTTCTCGTGTGGCCCTCATCTTTTCAGGTTTCAAGCCTAACTTTTGCTCAACTTGGTCTAGAATTGCTGGTCCGCCAGGATGAGCTATCCAAAATATTGAGTTATAATCAGATATGTTTAATGGCTGGAATGCCTCAACCAGTGCTTTGTTGATGTTCTTTGAAACTATCCCGGGAACATCTTTAAGAAGATGAAATGTTAGTCCAGCTTCGCGAAGATGACCATCGATGGCACCTTCACTGTCTGGAGCAATTGTTTGTGCAGTCCATACCATCTCAAAGATAGGTTTCTCAATTTCTGGAACTGGATCAGAACCAACAATAAGTGCAGCAGCTCCATCTCCAAATAATGCTTGTCCAACAAGACTGTCCAAGTGAGTATCACTAGGGCCACGGAATGTAACTGCAGTGACTTCAGAACAAACAACCAACACACGAGCGCCTTTGTTGTTCTCAGCCAAATCCTTGGCCAAACGAAGCACCGTGCCACCTGCAAAGCACCCTTGTTGGTACATCATGAACCTCTTCACATACGGACGAAGACCTAAGAGTTTGGTGAGTTGGTAATCGGCTCCAGGCATGTCTACACCACTTGTGGTGCAAAAGATCAAGTGAGTAATCTTGGATTTTGGTTGACCCCATTCTTTGATAGCCTTCACTGCAGCCTCCTTCCCTAGTCTAGGCACCTCTACCACGACCATGTCTTGCCTAACATCCAAGGAAGGTGCCATATATTCACAAATACTAGGATTCTCTTTCAGAATCTCTTCGGTTAGATACATGTATCTCCTCTTAATCATAGATTTATCACCTGAAATAGTTATAGTACAACAGTTTTGAGCTAATGATACAAAAAGCAACCACATATCACAAGTAGCAGCTTCTACAAAATAAAATACTTACACATGCGTTGGAATTTCTCCTTGAGTACAGTCTTGTGTTCACTGTTTGTGATCTTAAAGTAAAAATCAGGATAAGTGCTTTGTTCAACACAGTTAGCTGGGTTTGCGGTGCCAATGGCCAAGATAGTTGCAGGACCTTCTGCCCTCTGAGCCTTGCGGATTTCAGACACACTAACCATCTTGGTTTCTTTGGTAGCAGAACTGAGTTGGTTTACAGAACTTGTTGTAGAAAAGGAAAGGGTTGGAAGAGAGTTGTGGTGAAAGATGTATGGGGTCAGATGGTTTTATATGCCGAAGAGAAGAGTAGTGAATATTGAAGGGTAGGTAGCTGAAAACATCACGTGCATGGCTTAAACACTTGTAACATTTTCATACTTCATTTTTTAGTCTAATATTCAAACACTACTTAGTGTTAAAAATTTTGATAATAATATGTATGAGTCAGTTTGCTAGGAACTATCTTACTTAGTCTCTACCTACTCGTTTTTTGTTTTTTCTATTAACCAATAATTGTCTTGTTTTTATTAATATTTCAGTCGACAATTATTACTTTATTATTTCTATGTTAACCAGTTGAATCAAGCATGAAGGAGAAATAGTCATAGGGATTAAGTAAACCAATAAAAACAAGGGATAATTTTGTCCTAACTAATTTTTTAAATTTTTGCTTTTTTAAAATCTTGATATCCAGCCATACAATCAATTAAATCAAAGTGATACAGTTAATAGATCTGTAAAAACTTCAAATATAGAAATATAATTTTAAATTTGTGATATTTGACTTCTTCATCTAAAAGATGAATTCTCAACCACTAAACTATTTAACTAAAAAAAGTAGATGAATTTCAAATGGTAAACTGTTTGACTCATGCATGGCCACCTACCCACATTTAGACCAAACAAAGACATGGCAGCAAGTTTAGTTAGTTTATGGTAATATTTAGTTATATTTATTTATATATTAATTAAATTTTGGATCTTATAGATTTTTTTTATCAAGTTGTTAATTTTTAATTTATTTATATATTTTTACAAATAAATTAATGTGAAGTTGGAATGTGTTATAAGTAAATTATAAAGTTAGGTATTACTCTCCGTCTCAAATTAAGTTTCACATTTTAAAAAATTATTTGTCGTAAAATATTTGTCATTTTAATTTATTAATATAAGTTTAATTTTTTATCTTCTAATTATATCCTCTAATTAATATATTTTATTTATTATTTTTTCATTTTATGTTAATGCTAATTCAAATAAATTAATAATTAATTTAAATAATTTAATAAAATTATTATTCTCTCTTTTATTTATTATATTTTTTTAATCAATGTAAAAGTGTCAAATATAACACTTAATTTGAGAAGGAGGGAGTAATAAACAAGTTTTTAAATTTGTTAAGAAGTTGAATAAGTTCTGTCAAATACAAGATATGAAAAATAATTATTTTTAAATAATTTCAAAATGAAGTTTTTTAAAAGGTTAAAAATAACATATGAAAAATAATTATTTTTAAATAATTTCAAAATGAAGTTTTTTAAAAGGTTAAAAATAACATGTATCTAACTACTAAACAAATACGAATAATGAAGTGGAAAGTCAATAAATCATATTCAACCGAAGCATTTTTTGGCCGTCGTAATAGAATAATATTGTATGATAGTTGTCTAGAGTCGTTTACAAAGTCTAACATTCTAAGTGGTTAATGATTTGTAAATATCAAGTTGATTAGTTGTTTGTTTTGTTTTTATTGATTTTTTATATAATTTATTGAAAACAAATATAGTGCTAGTTTCTCTAAAAATGAGTATTATCGTCTTTGTATCGGATTTAATCTCTCACGTATATATTAAATTTGGTATAAAAAAATTAATGAATTAACTATGTATTTATTTTTTATTCAAATGAAATATACTTTTTTCAAATGTAGAGTGTGCATGAATATGAGAAAATATTATAATATGAGTTTTATTCATAAAATTGTTTATATATATACTCATAAAAAAGAATCAAGACTTATTTTCTCTTATATGATATTTAAATTTAAATAATAGTTAGTCGAATGATCAACGGTCATCAAATCAGTGTTAATGTGATCAATGATCATTATTGTATCTTTAATTTTTTTTTCTAATGATTAAATACTTAATATCAATATGTTTGCTTCAACTTTCACTTCTATTATTCTTAGTCATAGAAACTATAGATTAATTATGGAAGAAAAACTTTAGAGACTTAGAAATAGAATCTATAATTTTAAGGTTAAAAATAAAACTCTAAAACAATACACTATGAGAAATAGTCTCAAAATAGGAAATAAATTCACTCGTCTTCATAAAAATATATCTTGATATACAACCAATAAAGTGAGAATCTGAATAGTCAATCATCTAAATTATTTGTGTGCTTATACATAAGTGATAGCTATTTTGTACGTGCAAGTATACACGGTCAAACTAGAAACAAATGATAAGAAAGAGTATTTATTCCATATAAATTGCAGTAAGCATACTCATTTTCATACAAAAGTAAACATTAGCAAAGCTAATAAAATAATGGTATGTGTCACGTAGTTAGGAATGTGGAAAAACGAAAAAGGTAATTAAGGATTAACACATAGTGAAAGAATATGTTGAACAAAGTTGCATTTAATGAATTCATCTAATGTATGAATTTGATATGATCTTTCGTGAAAGATGATACCAGAATGTGACCTAGTGGTGTATACCTACATTGATAATAAGTGCAGCAAATAACTATGGAATAAATTTTTAAGTCTCACAATAGCATATGTCCACGTCTTTATTGAGTTTTGATTTCCCCTGTGATTTTAACTTTTTATCCCTAAAATAACTAGATGGCAAATATTCCTATTAGTTGTTTTATTCATATTTGTCATGATTTCAATTTATTAAAGGATTCTTCAATATTAACAAAATATTATATACTCAAAAGGTGTTTAGACAAAAGAATAAACATATGACATAAATTCACATGAACAAAATATATTAAGACAACTCATTCATAACATTCAAAAAAATTACTAATTCATAAAACTTTATATTTTGGATTGGGCCTGCACTTAGTCTACCGTCGGGCAAGGCCCGACCCAACTCTGTTACAAGGAAAACCTACTACAGTGGCCCAAATTGCCCACGACCGTTGGGAAACATCCCCTCAAGTGGCCGACAAGATCATCTCTAACACGTGCGGTCGAGGACATCCCTCACATGTGCCCGTCGAGGATCTCCTCCTCCACCTGCTCGTCGAGGGCATCTCCTTCACCTTCCCGACAAGTACGTTTCCTCCATGTGCCCGCCAAGGATACGCGGCCAACGTTCCTCCGAATATCATGGAGTCTTCCTACCTTCGAAAAGATCAGGTCTTCTACTCTCCAGGAATCACGGGGCAGTTGGATCAGGATAGAGACCACGTATTGATCTTCTCTACCCACGTAGGATCCTGGCAGTCTCCATTTTGAGCTGGGGTATTTAGCCTAAATAGAGACTTTGGCCCAGCGCTAGGGGCTATAAATATCTTTTTTCAATAGAGGAGCAGGTACATTATTCTATTCACTCTAAATATGTACTTGCACTTTCACTCTGAACCTTACTTTAGCATCAGAGTGTCTTGCAGGTACCTCTTCCCCCCACTTTTCCTTCATCACAACAGAAGCCTAAGTGTTGTAGGCCATGAAGATCCTTCTGATCCCAGTAAGGTCAGTGGCGTCGCCTGTGAGAATATCTTACTTCCCTGTCTTTTTCCAAGCCTAAAGACCAAAGCAGACTCATTAATACCTACCGATCATCAGGGCCAGCCAACACAACAACAATGGCGACGAGACTGTCAATTCGCTAATATTGGCAACCTCAACAAAAATAATGAGACGGTTGGTCACGAGTAAGGTGACCCCAGGACGGAGACATTGCCTCCTCTTCAAACAGAGAGCACTCCCTCAACAACCCTCACTGACACGTCGAGGAGCCTGGAGTGTATCATGAAATCCCTGTGCCTCCCAATGCTGACCCCACCATAGTGACCCTGTTCGCGGCTATCAAATAGACCAACTACCTGATCTTCTAACAGGGCGAGCGCATTAGAATGCTGGAGAAGAGCCAACGATCATGCTCCCCTTCGAGAATACATCGAGGACCCGAATCTCATAGCCCATCTCCATGATGACGAGATGTTCATTCATGTTTTCCCCCGCTGAGACACCAACGGGATGAGTCTCAAAGCCTTTCTCCTTGTCGAATCGGGTGAGGCCCTCGAATGGAGAGAACACATCATGTAGTCATCAAGAAGCGTGAGCGCACTCCACCGCACAAAGAACGACGATCCCTAGACCACAAGAGGAATAAAGTGGATGGGGATCTGGAAAAGAAAAAGAGTCGACCAAGGAAATCATCGCGCCACAGAGGCCCTCGGTTTGATTCCTCCCCATCCCGCTCACCAGACTAAATTGACGAGGAAGACCCCCGCGATCCATTCACTCGAGCCATCATAGAGACTTCGCTCCCTGTCGAAATGGAGAAGCCACCACCTTTGGAGATTTACAACGGGGCGACAGACCCCTACAATCACATTGAGAGCTTCAATTCCATGCTTAATTACCGCAACATCGGGGGTGCTATCAAGTGCATGTTGTTCCCCACAACATTGAGGAAAGGTGAAATGGCGTGGTACAAGAGCCTCACCCCAAAGTCAATCACTTCCTGGAGGGATCTGAAGACTCAGTTTACCAAGAACTTCACTTCCTCTCGAAGACACCCCAAAACTGAGGCGTTCCTCGAGGCAATCATCCAGGGGAATGATGATCCCCTCCGGGCATATATTAATGGGTTCAATCGCGAGACCATCCAAGTCCCCACGACTGACCACATGAAGAGGTACCTTCTCGAGAAAGGACTGCACCCTGGCGGCGATTTTATAAAAGCAGTCGGCATCGAGACCCTCATGTCATGGGAGGAACTCCTCTACAAGGTCTAGTCCTACATCACATATGAGGAGTAAGAGGTTGTCAATTGCGCTCGCGACTCAAGAAGCTGCGAAGGGACCAGAGCCCCGAAGTATGATGATGATGTGGCCCCTCGACGAGCACTACATCAAAATCGACTCTTGGCATCACCAAAAAGACAGCGCTTTAATGAGAAAACGCGGTTGTGGGTCTTTTAAAAAATTTGCTAAAAAAAAGTGCTACTACAGACAACCTTTAGAAAGCACTTTTAAAAAGCGCTTCTAAATTTCCTACCTTAGAAAGCGCTTTA
The DNA here is from genome assembly GCA_948472305.1 of Vicia faba. Taxonomy (NCBI): domain Eukaryota; kingdom Viridiplantae; phylum Streptophyta; class Magnoliopsida; order Fabales; family Fabaceae; genus Vicia; species Vicia faba. The sequence continues at coordinate 1,246,940,198 of OX451736.1, forward strand.
ATGAGAAAACATTGTTGTAGGTCTTTTAAAAAATTCGCTAAAAAAAAGCGTTGCTATAGACAGCCTTTAGAAAGCGCTTTTAAAAAGCGCTGCTACATACAGCCTTTAGAAAGCGCTTTTTAAAGGCCTTTAATTCGCCCCCACTTAAGAAAGCGCTTTCTCGTTAAAGCGCTTCTAGATCTTGTATGATAGAAAGCGCTTTTAAAAAGCGCTGGCTTAGGTCAAATTATAAAATTAAAATATAAAATTTCCCCACTTAAGAAAGTGCTTTCTCGTGAAAGCGCTGCTAGATCTTGTATGATAGAAAGCGCTTTTAAAAAGCGTTGTCTTAGGTCAAATTATAAAATTAAAATATAAAATTTTCAGAACCCTATTCATTTATTTCTAATCGTTGTCTTCTTCTTCGCGACCGTTTCTTCTCCGGCCGATTCTTCTTCGACTGTTCCTAATCGTTTCTTCTCCAACCGTTTCTTCTCTGACGAAAACGAAAAAGTTGTAACATTGTTCTTGCTGACGAAAATGAAGAAGTTGCTTGACGAAAATGAAGAAGTTGTTGACCACCATAGACCTCTGTAGTTCAGGTACGTCATTCTTGTTATTGTAACGTTGTTCTTATTGTACATTGTTGTTGTTTTCTACATTGTTGTTGTTATTGTTCTTGTTTTCTACATTGTTCTTGTTGTTGTTCTTGCTGTTAAGAAGTTTGTTAAGAAGTTAACGTTTTTGTTTAGCTTAATTAGTATAAAACCATTTGAATGAACTGCTATGATGGATGAGCATTTCATTTTTTTATATTTCCTTGGTGGATTTTTATATTTGTCATTTCATTTTTATTTTTTTCTTTAATACAGGTCAATGGCTAGTAATCAAGAAAACTCACAAGATACAAATGCTCCATATAAGACATCAGAGGGAGAAATTATACGAGGCATCACTATTATGAGAAAAATCATTCTTGATAGAGATAAAGGAGTAAAATATTATGTACATTGGAATGATGATAACCAACTAATCGATCCTAATGGTGCAAAGTTGACAAGCTACATTGGTACACTTGCTCGTATGCACGTTCCAATCACCTTTGATAAATGGACTAAGAAAGATTTGGATTCCTACAAAGACAGAATTTGGACTGATATACAGGTACCATATAATTTAGCTTTAAAGTATAATGTTTTTTTTATTTTAGTCCCTAACTAAGTAAGGCTTGGGAATGTCTTATATGTATGCTTAATATATGTTCCCTTAATCAAGATCACATGGTAATGTCTTTAAATTACTTATACTAACACACTATAATGCGTATGTTTTTTCGTAGAGGTCTTTTAACATTGAAGATAACCGAAAAAAGTATTGTCTTCAAGTGGCCGGAAAAAGATACAGAGGGTGGAGAACTTTTTTAACAAACAAATTTCTTAAGGATGAGCAAGGAAATCTTGTTAAAGTGGATCGTCCAATGAAGTATAGCAACTTCATTGGACCCAAAGAATGGGATAAATTTGTATCCAAACGAATAGAAAATTATAAATTCAATAAAGTGAGTGACACAAATTGCGAGAGAGCATCAACACCCATGTATCCATACAGAAAAGGGCGTTTGGGATATGCACGCTTATAGCAAAAAATTGTAAGTATATATAAATGCTACGATCTTATTAATTGTCTCAATGTGTTATAATTGATGATCTTATGATTTATGTCAATGCGTAGTTAGAGGAGACGAAAAGTGACGAAACATCACTTCTGACGCGTGTTTTGTGGAAGGAAGCTCGTGTGGGAAAGGATGGAGTTGTTAGGGAAGATGTTCAACATATTTATGATGAATGTGTAAGTATAACATTGTGTCTTTAAGTAAATCAAAAGTTTATTAGTATATACTTAATTTTTTATCTCCACTAATAATTTTTGATATATATGTAAATGAATTTCAGGAGACTCTATCTCAATCGGTAACCACAGATGAGGACCAGGATAACAGGAGCGTACTTAGTCGTGCACTAAATAGTGTTGAGTATCCCGGTCGGGTGAGGGGTAAAGGACATGGTGTAACTCCATCTTACTTGTATAAGCATCAAAGTAAAAGAAATTCTAGCAATCAAGAAGTGATGCAAACGATGGAGGAATTAAAGGCGCAAGTCCGTGAATTTCAATATGATAGAGAGAGAGAGATATGGCGCAAAAGTGCAGTTCAGAGGCGAAAGAAACTAGTGACAAAGCTAGTATCAATTGTCAAAATAAGTTTCCCGAGGTAATTATATATGTTATTATGAAATTAAACTAGCACATTTATTTTAATTGACATATATACATATTAACAGTAACATATTTATTATTGGTTTAGGGTATTTCATCTTGTCAGCTATACTTATCGTCACCGACTTATCGCTTAGTTGGAAAGGGAAAAGTGCATAACACTTTGGGAGATTTACTTCACCACAGACCGCTCCCTGATGGACATCTGAAAGTATCGGTTGATGTTGCATTAGATCTGGATGCGTTGCTACCGGTACCTGACATTATTTCATAGACAACATTGCTACGAGATGCAATAGGATCATTTGTTGCATGGCCGTCGGACCTCATTTTCATATATGATGAGGTATGTTGAAAACTATTATGAATCTTTTAGTATTCAAGTTTCAATTATGAACCATTACGTACATTTTTATTACATGTTAATTTCAGACTCCTACAAAACCCGCATCTAAGGATAAAGAGATTTTGCGGCACAGCGAGTTTATTGCATCACAAAAAGAGGTACATTTAAAGTGTTAATTATATTATCCAAATTCAAAAATTACATGATTTTATAATTTACCTAAGTTATATAATTTTTAGGTACCTGCTCAACGGTCATAACAAGTGAGCCAGAAATTTAGTAGCGTACCCAACAAGAAAAATGATCTTCCAAGAACCAGGGCAAGAAAACCTTTTGTACCTCGATTCTGGATGTGTCTTGAAACACTTGTGGGAACATCGATTTAATGAATGGTGTTATTCGTCAAATGGATATGGAGGAAGGTATATTTGGTTTTTCTTACTTCGAAACAATTGCAAAAGAGGAAATGGAACAAATTTTTCAGCATACAGAATTAGGCCTCGGTGTTGTACACTCATACATCCGGTAATGCGATCAATCTATTATTTAATTAGTCAAACAATTTATTTACACATTTCAATGAAAATAGTCTAATGTTTATTATGTTTTTATTTAAGGTTCTTGTATGAGGAATTGATGCGCAAGAATCAATTGTCAAACAGATTCCATTTCGTATCTGCCTCCTGTGTCAACAGAGCGTCAATTGTTCAGGATCCAGATTCAGTAAGAAATCACTTAGTTGAGAGATTCATGGCCAGCAGTACAGAAAGCTTGTATCTTTTACCGTATAATACGATTCCTATGGGGTTAGTACTTCATTCTAAGTTCATTCTAATCTTTGTATCTTTTATGTTGAAGATTTTCATCTAAATTTTTGTTTTAATTTATAGACATCACTGGTTGTTGGTTGCTATTGATCCTTTCAAAGAAGTGGTGTATTATCTGAATTCGGTAGATGGTGAATGGACAAATTATCCAGATATGAAGTTAATGATTGATACGTAAGTGAAATTGTTCTAAATATTCGTGTGTATTTGTATATTTAATTATTTCTGTGAGATTATTCTAAATTTATATTTTTATTTTGTTAGATCAATACAAGTATTTCGCTCTCAAAGAGAAGCTCGAGTATCATGGTCTAGATCAAGTAACATTACATGGATCAAAGTGGAGGTACATTAATTTTCACAATATTGCTTATAATAGTGACGCTACTTGATAAAACAAGACAACTATACATTCTTATTTGTTTTTATATGTAGTGTGCTCAACAGCGTAACAGTATAGATTGTGGATACTTTGTTTTGAGGTTTATGAAAGAAATCCTTCTTTTGAATCGAATAGAGATTCCAATCACGGTATAGATTTATAACTTAGTATTTATTTTAATATTTATCAGATATTTCATATAATTTATTACTTTTAACTAAATCGCGCATATTATATTTTGTTATGTAGTACTTTGATGAATGCAAGTGTGCTCATTGCACGAAAAATCAATTGGAAGAAATCAAGGAGGAATTGTGTGAATACTTTATTCAGAAATGAATCATATAAGGAGGAATTGTGTTTTCCTCTCCTTACCCATTACCTAAGACTCCACGCAGTAATGTGCGAAACTTAGCTCATTGCCTAAGACTCCATGCAGCAGTGTGACATGACCCATTACCTAAGACTCCATGCAGCAATGTGTTTTCCTCTCCTTACCCATTACCTAAGACTCAACGCAGTAATGTGTGAAATTTAGGTCATTGCCTAAGACTCCATGCAGTAGTATTAGATGACCCATTGCCTAAGATTCTATGCAGCGATGTGTTTTTCTCTCTTCACCCATTACCTAAGACTCCATGCAGTAATGTGCGACACTCCAAACATAACTCATTGTCTAAGACTCCACGCATCAATGTGTTTCCTTATTTCGTGATATAGATCATAGCTTAAGACTCCATGCAGCGGTGTTCGAAATCCAAATTTAGCTCATCAACTAAAGACTCCACGCAGCGATTCGCAAACATAACCCATTGCCTCAGTTTCCAAGCAGCCATGCGTTATCAAGTGTTGTTTTATTCATCCCCCAAGGTTGATGAATAAGCAAAATCAAACTCAAACTTATCATATTGGTCTCCGAAGCATTGATTAATCTCACTCTTTTATACTCAAACTCTGGTAGGATGACACAGCGTCGTCTTTACCTATCCTTTTATACAAATTCCAAATCATCATCCTCACCTTTATTCAAATCCTGATAACCGATACATCATCATCTTTTTCTATTCTCTTCAAAACTCTTGGGGGTATGCTATATCAGCGTAACCCCATCTAGCCAACTCTTGGGGGTATGCTATATCAGTGTAACTCTATCTAGTCAACTCTTGGGGGTATGCTATATCAGCGTAACCCTATCTAGCCAACTCTTTGAGGTATGCTATATCAGCGTAATCCTATCTAGCCAATTATTGGTCAAATTTTGGGGTCTTCTATTATTTAATAAATCTTTGATTCCAATGAACAAAGATCTACGCATTCTCGCGCCATTCAATTAAAGAGTTATTAAATATGGGGCAACTGTCATACCCTAAATTTGATCGCCTTAGTGCTACCGTCAAATTTGTTTTTGAACTTGGGTTTTACAGAGTATAAAATTTCTTTGATTTAATTACATTAACATTCTGAGGTTTTTTAATAAAATTTTGCTTTCAAGTCTGTTTGAAAATATAATAATTATTTGTATTTTTAAATAGCAAATAATTGTTCACTGTCATATACTTTCAATTGTTTTTTTACTTTAAATAAGTAGCATAGCACAGTTGGTAAGGGAGAAAGACTTCCAAGTAGAAGGTCACGGGTTTGAATCTCACTTAGTCCACTTTGGATATTTTTGTTGTTTATTGTTACTAACTTTATTTTCATTTTCAATTATTTCTAACCACAAAAATCATATTTTTTATTATTAAATTACTATTTTCGTATTTATTATATTTTAAAAATATTATTTTTTATTAAAATTATTATTTTATTTAAAAAATAGTCAAAATACATTATAAATTAATCTTTTCAAATCAATCTCAATATTTAGAATAGTCATAAACAAGGCTAGATTCATAATCTTGTTTACCAAATTATGGACCAAATATTCAATTAATTTTCAATCTTCAAAATCATGCCAAAAATAGATCTATCTCAATTGGTGCACTTTGGATATTTTTTGTTACTAACTATTTTTTAATTATTTTCAAAATCACAAAATCATATTTTTTTAAAGTATTATTTTCGGATTTTTAATTAATGCATTTTTAAAAAATAATTATTTATTTGATTAGATGCACTTTTATCAAAATTGAGTGCAAAAATTATAATAATTACCAAAAATATTATTAATTGTTTCTTATTTGTCAATGTGTGTCAATTTGTGTCGTAACTCACTTCTGATTGGTCAGCTTGATGACCAAGATAAAATCATAAACTTTGGGCTTTTTTTGGTGTGGACTATTTCTTTTTTGAGGTGTCTTTAACTTAATTTCAAATCTATAAATAGACCACTCTTTAACACTATTTTTCATCCATAATTTCATAATCATCCACAATTCACTAGAGTTCTTCTAAAAATTATTGTTCTTCACATCGAAGAACAACAACAAAGAAACTCTGATGTCTCCATCAACAAAATTTTGGTGATCAACAATTTCACCAACAATTAGCAAATCAATAATTCACTAGAGTTCTCCTAAAGTTATTATTTTTCACATCGAAGAATAACAACGAAGTATCTCCTAAAAGCCCTCCATCAACTCAAGAAACTCTTGTACCAAAAAAGGAGGAAGGATTGACCGAGAAGAAGGAAAGGAAGCAACTTAAATCGGTTACGACATTTCAAGTTGGTAACTTTGTCTTCTTTGATGTAAATTCAATTTTTAATTCGTTTGAATATTCGAGTTTTATTTCTTTTCTTTTGTAATTTCGTCCACAATGCTTTTATGTGATTAATAGTGTTTCCATATATGGTTTGAATATTTTGTTGTTGGTAATTTTTATGGTTAATCTAGTGAGTCTAAGTATTGCAATTTATATAAATTGGTTTTTTCTCAATATTTAATTGTTACTATAATCACTAGGAAACTAAAATTTTAATATGATAAATTAGCTTTACTATCTTTATTATTACTAAATTAGGGCGGATAAAAAATGTTAAATAAAAACAATACAAAATTAGGAAGAGGCAAGTCTTCTTACAATGAAAAATGGAAACACTAATAATCTCCTTTGTGTTTATTTTAATTTTTGTAGTGTTTATTATTTTTATTATTCTAAATTGTTTTATAATTTATTTTTTATTATTTGCACAAATATTTTTTTCCAGGCGTATTGTTGAGTATTTTCTAAATATAATTATGTTATAAACCTTTTATAAATAACAAACTTAATTTTTCCTTTATTAAAAATAACTAAATAATTTTTATCATTAATCAAATTATCATTTTTAAATCTATTGCAATTTTTATTTTCTAAATCACAATGTGGATCTAATTTTATATCTTTTCTTGTAAACTGTAGCAACAAAAATCTTTTTTATTTAATCAATATTTATTTTTCTATAATCAATATTTATTTTATAAACTCTAAATTTAAAATCCGTCCTTTTACTAATTACTTAACAAATTGGGATAAATAGGTTTTTACTAATTAAAACTTTTTTTATTAACTTTAAAATATGTTTACTAACTCTAATGCTTTTTTTTTACTTACATATCCGTTCAATTATTCACTTCTACTTCAATTTTCCATCCATAAATCAAATATTAAATTTGAATCAAAATCTTAAATTACAATCAAATATCAAAATTCACGCAATTCATCAAATATTCCATCCCAAGCAACCGTGGACAATATTTGGCCACGTGATGAGGAAGGCTATATCAGACTTCCTCCACACCCTTCACATCGAGCAACACGTGGACAATATCTGACCACGTGAGGAGAAGACTATATCAGACTCCCCCCGATCAATGTCTCATCATACTCTTTAATCAAATCAAAACATCAAAATAACTAACCAACAATAAACCATTTTTCCACTAACCTAACAAAAACTACAAGATATTTTCGAAAAAAGATTAAGGAGAATTAATTTCAAGTTTAACTGCAAACTGCGTCTATAATCACTCAATTTACAACTCAGACGAAGTTCAAGGATAATTCAAAAACAATTCTACGCAACCCTATAAAAAATATCAACCAACTACGAACTACGAATTGGGACTCTGATTCCTCATAAGAGGATACGTAGGCATATGACTAAAATCGTGGCAAGTTCCCCTATTAAAATAAAACCCCTTTCCCCTAATTAAAAGACAAACCCTTTCCCCTAATAAAAAATTAAAATCCTATTTCTTAAAAACCGTGTTTCTAACCCTAGTATCCTTGTGAACAAGGTAGATGAGGGGTGCCTAACACCTTCCCTTCGTCTAGAACCGAGTTCAAAAGACCTAGAATCTCTAATCTTTTAGGGTTATCCTTTATATTCCCTTGCTTAGGATAAAAATTAAGGGTGGCGACTCTGATTTAAAAACCAGTTGCAACACAATGCAGGAGCAACAACAGTACAAAGAACTTCCACATTATTTGGTAACACTTAAGATATATGCTCTAGGAACTGTTGAAATTATATAAACGATACCGGCATACACGTCAGACAGAACTTTTGTTAGTGGAAATAGAATATTTCATCGACTCTTTTTGGCGTTTCAACCATGCATCAAAGATTTTGCGTTATGTAGACCTTTTATTCAAATTGATGAAACATGGTTGTAGGAGAAATATAAGGCACAATACTTATGGGAGTGGCACAAGACGGAAACAGTAATATCTTTCTCATTTCCTTCGCTCTTGTTGAAGTTGAGAGTGGTGGTGATTGGAGTTTCTTTCTCAAGAATCTCATAACACACGTTGCTCCACAACTCATCCTCTATTTGATTTCAGACAGACATGCATCTATTGAGAATGTATACAATAATTCTGATAACAGTTGGAAAAATCATCCTTCTACCTATGTCTAGTGCATTTGACATATTGCACAAAATTTCATGCATGAAATCAAAGACAAGAGTCTTCGGAAAAAAAGTTGTGAACGCGAGGTATGCTTTAAATCATCCATCATTCAAACACTACCGCAAGGAAATTAGATTGTCAAATGCATATGCATTAAGGTGGATCAGTAATATTCCAGTGGAGAAGTGGACTAAGGCATTTGACGAGGGTCGATGATGGGGTCACATGACAACAAACCTGGTGGAATCAATGAACTCGGTCTTCAAAGGCATTAAAAACCTACCAATAACTACAAATCTTGTGGAATCAATGAACTCGGTCTTTAAAGACATTGGAATCCTACTAATAACCGCGTTGGTGAGAGTAACATATTTTAGATTGGGATAATTATTCTCAATCAGAGGCGAAAAATAGAGTTTGATGTTACAATCAGGGCAATTGTTCAATGAAAGTTGCCAGAAAGTGATGAAGGAGGAAACAATCAAAGCTAGCACACATATTGTGACATGCTTTGATCGTCATAGATACAATTTCAATCTAGAGGAGACAATGGACTCCAATGAGGAGGGGCCAAAGAAATACTATCAAGTCGAACTACATTAAGGTTTGTGCGACAACATAAAGTTTTAAACCTTATGTATGTCTTGCTCCCATGTCATTGCGGCATGTTCAAGTGTTTGTCAAGACGCTTCCAAGCATTTATCTTATGTTTACAAGTCGTAAATATATTTGATGTATACAACATTAGGTTCCTAGTAGTAGAAAAAAGGAATATTGGCCTACTTATCAACAAGACATAATTTAGCACAACGAAAATATGAGAAGGAAGAAAAATGATCGCTCCAACAACACGCGTGTTAGAACCAAAATAGATATGGCTGACAATATGGTAAGATTATGTGGTATTTGTCATCATCCTGGACACACTCAAAAACGTTGTCTGAATGTTGGAAGATGCTCGACATGATAATTTGTTTTATGTTAAATTTTTGTGACTTTGGCATTTAATAGACTTTGGTGGTTTGGACATGTAGAGAGAAGACTTGTAGATTATGTAG